>CM075011.1:19011796-19024471 GCA_037576675.1 Pangasius sanitwongsei | reverse complement strand
AAAGATTAGTCATTATTTGGTTATCTGCCGCACCTGATGCAGCCCATCAAGAGCCACAAGACTTAAACATTTAAAGAAACCAAAAGGAAAGCTTACTTTATCTATTTGTTTAATTCTTGCTCATTTCCTGATTGACGCTCGTTGACACAACAGTTAGATTGCACCATGTATCTTTTTATGAGTTTACTATTTTCTGTAGGACGACCTCAGATAATCTTCACTTCTCTTTCTGCGTGTTTTTTAAATTCTGTGTATGAGTGCATTCCACACATTTTGGTAGTCCACATCATTTGTTAGAACAGAAGCATGTAAGGCTAAAACTAACATTCCAGCTGTGTTGTGCACGTGTCACAAATCTGCTTTTTAGACTGGTGTGTCGAGTATGTTGATGCAGTTGAAGTCTCATTTATCACCATTGCATGATTTTAGCTCAGACAGTTTCATTGTGTAAACTCTGAGCAGCTCTCACTGCTTCTCTTTTTCTGCCTGTGGCCATTCTTCACTGCTGTCTGCTAACTGCATTAGATCTGTTGAACCAGACCTCATCGTCTGGCGGATGGCATTCACAGTGCTGTATCTACGCGGAGCTGGAGGTGTTAATGAGTTGTGTGAGAACCGTTAGACCAGTGTTAGTAAAAGCGGATTAAGGGTGTTAAGAGGGGGCTTTTTTGGTGCAGCAGTGTTGATGTTTCTGTTGACATTATACGGTTTAACATTATATGTGGTATGCTTTGACCTGTAAAGCTGAGTATGTAGACTTCCCAGTATCCATTTTGGGCAATAAGACCACACAATCTACTTACGTAAGCATGTGTTCTGCTTAGGTATTTATAAATGCAATGAATAGCTATATCTGATGTGAGAAACAGAGAACATATCATGTGGATTAACATGGATACATTATTTTCTACAGAATGATGTGAGTAATTAATTCAACAAATTCTGAAATATTTTAAACAAAATGGGAGTGATATAATCCAGTCACAATAACAATTTTTTTTTTCCCCCATGTGTTCTACCTGTGTCAGTGCATTAGAGAGTAAGGCGAACAATGATATTTAGGAAAAGATAGTACATTCATTAGTGGTTCTCAAAGTGCTGTCCAGGGCGTCCTAGATGTCTGTGAAGCATAGTGAAATAATATGTGATTGTTTATTTTTACAGTGGTGGAAATCACAACCTATCATTATCAAAACTGTTACATTTATTAATGAGTTCTTATAGTTATTAGTTGGTTTGGCTGATCACATGATTTGAATAGGTTTAATCAAAAGCACATTAACTCAAAAACAAGTAGGCCTATAAATAATATGTTCTGTTCAGGAATAAAAAAAGATCTATGGCTCCGATAAATAGCTGAATTATTATTGTACACATGTAAATAATGAACCTAATTTGAATAGTTGGATTATGCTCATTAAATAAATCTGGGCTGGAATTTATTATTTGTAAATCTGCATTAGATAATACATTTTCCTTTTTTTTTTTTTTCCTGTGCAAGTATGAGTGAATTGTACTTGGTGTATCTGTGTCCATATTTCATTGTATGTCATTGTGTTTATATTTTCTGTACTGCTGACAAAACAGTATCTACTCTTCCTGCGACTGCATTCACTCATCATCCATCATACTGATGTCATAACCCCATCTCTCAGCTGTCTTCCAGATTCTAATACAGTCCAGTCAATCTGATCTTTGACTACACATTAGTCTGACCTTGTGATATTGTGTGTGATGCCATGCTCAAACATAACTACTCCAACTATTACTACTATTACTTCTACTATATAATTAGTACTATTATTTGTTCCCATTAAACATTCTCAGTTTTGTGTTCACATGGTATATATTCCAAGCTAGGTATTCTTCCTGCCACACAGTTTGGTCCTTCTAATTCTTATAACACGGCAGAAGATTGAATAATGTATCAATATGCATAAATAGATTCATTACTAGATTCAGCATGTGCTGCTTCTGTAAAGGTATTAACCTTAATATGTTAACAGTAAATAAAAGCTCAAATAGAAATAGAAACTTAATTCAAGATGCATTAAATACACTCCAGATTTGGGTACTGAAATTAGTATCTATGTTTTCAATGTTTCAAAAAAATTTATTCCCTTTTAATTTTTTGTCAACTCTTTAATGAGCACTTTAAAAAGGGTTGATCGTTTTAGGTCACTTTCCCTGACTTCAAACTGGACGGTTATATTGAGTTGCGACCATCCATTCACTTCACACCGGCATGACAACTGTTATTTACATTTATATCAAGAAGCCACACAAATAAACAGCTGTGTCAATCAAACAAGGACAGCTGATGTTGAGCAGCTGTAATTACAATACAGGTCAAATGTGACATGAGACATGACACTTTTTTCAGTATGGAACACATATTGTATACATATGCTACGTTTACCCATTCGCATAAACACTGGGATGTCACACTTGCATGCACACTGCAGTTTACATCGTCTTGATAGGTCATTTTACGCAATCTTGAAATAACATGAATTGCCTAGTGCAGTCAGTAAACATGGAAATAAATACATTAAAGCCTTGTGTAGCCCTACCTGAGAATATGATGGGTCTCCAGCCAAATGTGAAGGCTTCCTGATGCAGTGCTGTCACTATTCACCAGGTCTCCCTCACAGTACTTTTGAAACATTGACAGAATATCTCTGGTGATATTGCATGTTTGTTGAAAAGATTCTTCAACAAACCTGTTGGCAGTTTGAACAAGCTTTCATAGAGGTTTTTGATTATCTAGTATGTGGAAAAGATACTGGAGAGAAAACAAGGATAACTACTTTCCTCTGATTATGCACTCAGTTTCCGCACCCTCACTGCAGAAACCGGCTGTAACGAGCCTGACCTGAAAACGCCATTCTGTCACAGGCTGAGTGATCATCTTGAGACCAAACTAGCTGATGATCAACTCTCACTCAACCAATTCATTCAGTTGTCTGTCAGAGCTGATAACTTTTTAAGGGTCAGACACCTGCAAGCCTGGCGTAGTTTGTCGGAAGCCAGAAAGTTGAAGACAGAATGTGAGACATTGGAGATTAGTCATGCCAAACAAACAGCAGAGGAAAAAAACCTACTGAAGGAAGAAGGGACTCTGTCTGTACTATTGGGGAAAAGGTAATTTACCTGTTAAATGTAAATCATTAAACCTGCAAATGCACTTTGCCTATAGTACTGGACAACCCCTGGTTTACTGCCCACAACCTTTTTATCTCCTGGAGCAAAGGGCAATTAATGACACAGAGCACTCATTTACCTGTGCCACAGTATGTCACAGTACCTGTATTTGCTTACTATGTAGAACAACTCAAATAGAGAGTCCTGAAACTGATAAGGAAGATCAAATTCCTGCCTAATGTTCGAATTTAGCTGAGGTTTTGAGCAAAGCAAAAGCCCCTGAAATACCCCACATGGTCCATGTGACTGTATTACTGATGTCTTGCCTGGAACATCACCAACACAGAAGCAGGTCAACCCACTATCAGTCACCGAGACTCATGTGATGGATGAGTGTGTGCAGGAGGTTCTGTCAACAATTTAACATTGACTTCAGTCTCTCATCTGGTTACCATCCACAAACTAACAGTCGAGTAGAAGACTTAATTCGAGAAACTGGAAGATTCAGGTCATACTGTGCCAATAACCAACATGATTGCGGTCGTTACCTCCCCTGGGTGGAGGATGCACACATTTTCCTGCCTCACTCCTCAGTGGGCCTCACACCCTTCCAGTATGTTCTGGGTAACCAACCTCCACTCTTTCCATGATCCAAAGAACCTCCCTAACTTCCTGCTGTTGAAGAGTAGATGAGAAGGAGTCAACAGATCTGGGAGATAGCCCATGTTGGGTTACAAGCAGTACAAAGAAGTTGAAAGCGTCCATTCACAGCTATGCCTGCGCCAGATGCTCTAGTTGTTCACCAGAGACTTACTTCTCAGACTCCCTTCATGCAGTTAAGTCCCAGATTCTTTGTTTTTTCAAGACAAATCAACCTAGTTTCTTACCCAGTTTCCATCTATAATTACGTCCGCCATACTGATTAGCACCTGTATCTTTACTCGAGATCTTTACTTCTGCTGCCCAGAGGCAAGTGACTGAAGCTGAGCCACCTTCCCAGACGGCATTCAGGGGTAGACCAGCTTACCTTGTTTGGAGTCTACTCGACTCCAAGTATTGTGAAGGGTGCATGTTATACCTCATGGTATAACAAAAACCCAAAAATGCTCTGGGATCTCTCCAGAGGACATCTTAGACCCATCTCGCTACATAGACTTCCACCAAGAGCATCCAACAGTATCTGCATAAGTTTTGGCGAAGTCTTGCCATTCCTGTGATTGAGGAAGTTCTGAGCCTTGTTTATCATCTATGATGTATTTGTCCCTCACTGGATTACTCTGTAGATTATCCTTTGGCATTTTATATTGTGTTTGCAGAGTTGTGAGTTTATTTAGATTGCGTTATGAACCCTATTTGCCTGAATTAAGTGTCACATGGATGGTAACTCTCCTACTGAACTCTCCTTGTCTGTTATAAACTGCTTCCCTGTGATGCTATGGGGCGCTACTTTCCCTCTGATTGTGTCCATGCTATGTCATGACAAATCTGTCAGAAATTGAAAAACAAAAATATACCCAGGAAATTGCTGTTTTCGCAGTGTGTTCCTGCGAATAGATATTGATGCCAGGTTTTTGATTTTCAGTCTAGCCTGGGGGGGTGGGGGGGGGGGGAGGGATGAGTGGAGTATCCAACCAACATTACAACAGTCATGATTGGGTTTTAACTTTGTTGCAGATTCATAGCTAATGTTTTCTCTATATTCTGAATTTCTTGCATTTTCCTGACAGTTATTTTTTTCTGATTTTCATTTAGCATTGAGCCTAGAGTAATCTATTGTGCATTTGTGTCTTTTAATTTGTTAAGTTGCTGAAGCAACAAGTCTGAATAGTTTTATATAATTTAAATTGCTGATTTAATCAGTAGATTAATATGTAAGCATAAACATATTAAGTATTGAATATGTAAGCATAAATCCTGGAGGAAAAAGAGTTTTAGTGGAATTATTATAATCTCAAGTCAATCTTGCTTCCACACTGAACATGATGAAAGTGACGAAAGTTTTCCCCCCAGCTCTCTTCCCCTCCTGCTAGCATATCTATTTTCTTTTGTTTTTCTTTCATTCGGTTGAATGAACTCTCTCTGGGTGAGTCCCTTAAGTCACAAACCTACAGGCAGATAAGCATGTTACTGGACTATATCAAAAATTAACTTTAGGTTGTGATAGTAAAGTTCAGTCAAGTTAATATGCTTGCTGGGTAAGTAGTTTCAGAAGTGTCATGCTTATTTATTTAAAAGTGGTTTTAAGCGGTTTGAGCATGTTGCTATTTCCAGCCTTTGCTCTGAAGAAGCCTGAGTATTGAATGGGTTCTTCATTCTCTCCTTCAAAGGTGTTCTTTTGGTCCATGCTCGTTCCCAAAGCACCTGTATAAATACCAGCCCCCTCCCATTCTGTCGGCTCTGGTTCCTAGATCTCGATGTGGTGTGTTTATCTGTTCGAACTCTGTGCTGGCTGTAGTGTGGGGTGTGTGGAGGGACTGGGTTCAGGTAGCATGTTATGGATGCTCTAATATGGGTTTGTTCAGGTGGGCTTGGGGGTATACTGTATGAGAAACTGCTGAGAAAGAGAAAGAGAGAGAGTTAAGGTTTTTTTTTTAACTAACATTACTAACATTTTTTAACTAACATTATTTACATTATTTACTAACTAACATTATTTGCTTTAGTGTGTGTGTGTGTGTGTGTGTGTGAGATCAAACCATATACTTCAGGATTAACACACCATAAGTAACATGAGCAAAGTAACTGCCACATTATGGTTTATTGATAATACATATGAATTTACTGTTAAAAATACACCCGCATTTACTAATATTTAATATGACTAAGAATATGTCCATATACAGTTAAGCAAAAAATTAAATTAAAAAATGTTACTAAATGTTGATAACTGAGCTAGGGTCTCCGGGTGTAAATATTGGGACTTGCTATTCAGCCTCAGTTCTGAATTTTGCCAGTTAACAACCTCAAACATGCTCATTAAGGTGTTTGTTCATAATGGTCATTGTGGGCTTGACTCATTGATGGTATGAACAAGGTTCATGCAAGTGCTGGATATTTGGCGTAGGTTTTTTTAATCATATAAAAATCAATTAATACAAGCGGCAGTTACTTTGCACATGTTACTTATGGTGTGTTAATCCTGAAGTATATGGTTTGATCTCACACACACACACACACACACTATTTCAACTTCTCTAAGCACACACACAGACACACAGGAGTAAAGGATCCCTCCCAGAGCCTGTTCGCTCTCCTGCTGACTGCAGCACAGGACACACCTGGAGCGAATGAACACCTCTTTGTGTTCAGAGCAGAGAGGGATGTTAGTCTAGGAGTGTGGACTGGAATAAGGCTGTTGAAATGAGCCTGTAGTCTGTAATACATCTTACAGCCAGCCCAAATAAATTTACACTCAGTTTAACTGGTCTTAGAATGCTCAGGCCGTCTCTTCTGACTCGAAATGTTCTTTATTCAGCTGTTGGTCTAGAGTTGAAGTTTTCTACAAGTCTAGTTTCATTCTTGCTGTGTGCGTGGCAGGCTATTGAGGAACTCCGTTTTTCCAAACAAGAAGACTATTACCTTATGGTCCTACTTTGTGTTTTTGTGTGTGTGTGTGTGTGTGTGTGTGTTGGAAGAAAAATCGCAGTTTATTAGGGCAGCTTGCATGGACTCTAACTGTTTTTACCTTTTTTTTTTTTTTTTTTTTTGTAAAATTGCTTTCTTGCTGCATACCAGCTATGCTCAGCTTAAAAACCTAATATCACACATCAGTGGTACTCTGAACATAAGGAATGTGCTTCATGCTCGTGCATATTTAGTACAGATGGGGTTATGATGGATAGTTCAGAGAAGTTTCAGAGCAGCATCTGTTCAAGACAAGTTTGCCCAATTACTCCTGGCTCACTCTCTGATGTCATGCTTTCCTAAGATAATGAGAGAACATTTGAAGTCCTACTGAAAGGAGAAAACACAAACTGTGCTCATGACCTAAGGATAAAATGAATCCAGTCATCACAGAATCCACTGATGCGTGTAAGAACCTCTGTCTGTTTGACAGAGTATATCAGCATGAGTAAGTGAGTGTCAGTGAGTCATTGCGTGAGACAGGCATGCTTTTGGTGAGTTGATAAAGCTGTAAGCTGACTGGAACTGAGGATACAAAGCAAAACACATAGAGCACTATGCTCTTTCTCTCTCTCTCTCTCTCTCTCTCTTTGCCAGTAAGCGTGATATCTCATTTACTTTATCTGTTCCTAATTATAATATTGAAAAAAAAAAAAAACCTCTCTGCACTGTTCTGTAGTGGCCACAGATGTGACCTTCAGTTTAGGCAGATAGATGGTAAGAGAGAGATATGAATGCTGTATGAATTATTCAGATCAAATCCACGCAAGAACTGTCCTTTCTGCCCACACTCTGGGCTTAATCAGATCCATACTGCCCTAGTTGGGACTCTCCCAGGGGCCTTGGCTCTAAGTGCCACTAATAATGTTTCGAAGTAAGTCTCGCTGGGTGTTGAAAAGCAGGCCTTTTTTCCCACCATGTGCATTTATCAGCCAGCAAGGCAAATAGTAAATGGCTCCTGTGAGTCAGCAGCCTATTATAGTTTTTGTAATGCCATAACAAATGACTGCTTGTTCACATGATATGAAGTCTGGAAAAAAAAAAAAACCTTGAACCTCATATCTTTTAATTTATTACTTTTGTTTGCTTTTTTTTATTTGCTTACCAAAAACATCTTTATTGACATAAGGTTCTAAAACTCATGCCTTTTACAATACTGCCATAAAACTTATGGCAAGCCAACCCAAGAATGCAATGAACATAAAATTTCTAAATGTGGCCATATTATGGGGATGAACTTTCTGCAAGAGTTTAGGATGTTAGTATTTGTTCAGGAATGCTAGATCAGTGTGATGTGGGCTTTTATGTACTGCTCATAAGACTGGACACCCTGCTGAGTTGTGTAAGATCACTCTGACCAGCAAAGGCAGCAGATTTGCTAAACTGAGAATGGGAGTTGGTACACAGTTTGAGTGTTAAAGACAAAAATGTCCCTGTCTCTTATTAACGGGTGCAGCTAACTATTTTCCTGAATCCCCATAACTGGGTTTTCGCAGAGAGAACTGAGAGAACTGAGAGAACTATGATTACACAATAATCTTTTTTAGAGTAGTGGGCCTCAAAGAAGGCATCACTCCATTTCCTGTGTGCCTCATGAGCAGGGGCGTCGCAGCAAGATATCTTTGAACACAGTCAAAGACAAGACAAAGCAGCAGCCATAAGGAGCAGATTGATTTATTTGTAACGCACTCTGGGCAGCGCTGCACAATAATGAAATGGTGTGATAGAAGTGCGCCGTTACATATTCTTGCTGTAGAGATTCTTCTTCTTGGTTTTGGATTTAATTTTGTAAGTTCCTTAATTCCTCTACCATGGTGCTATTGTTTATGTGACTGAGCATCCTTGTGGGATTTTTAGATATAACAACATGAACTTCTGAATATACATCAACTACTAGTAAAACGCAGGTTGACCTGGTTTTGCTTTAATGAAATGTCTTGCAGTAAAGGACTTTGCTCCCCCATACAGTGAAGGATTTTCCATGGAGTGAGTTTCTTTTCTATAAATGAAAGGCCAGAATGAATGGCTAGTGTGCATGAGTCACTGTTGGCCTACATCTTGAATCACCCACTTGGCTTGAATGTGCTTTAATGAAGCGATTCTTTAATGATGCTTTAATAAAGAGAAAAAAAAAACAGGAATGAGTCAAAAGTGAGACTTTGATGAAGTAATATTTAAAAAGTTTACATCATCTTAGGAAAAAGTGGATAAAATAGGGCTGTTTGGTCCAGTGTCCATGAATAAGTATTAGGAAGTTAAATCTGAATATGCCTGCAGATATAAGTAACCGACTTTGTTTTACATCCAGCCTGTTTTAAGTCTTATAATCACAGATAAATATAATATGGTACTTCTACCGTGTTCAGCGGTGCAGCATAAAATTCTCAAATTGCTGTTTGGTTATTTTTAACAATGGTTAATTTTGCACCTTTAACCATTGTTTTATTAAAATACTATTTATCTGATAAGAACTAAATGGACCAATTTTATCATAATCAAGTCCAAGTTACAAACCCACTTAAATTTATTACACTTCCCTAAGGATTTGCTATTGACCTTTTTTAAGCTGATAATTGGGCCATCTCGATTTGGAGATCATGGTCTTGCAGTCTAGAATGAGCTGTGCTCTATCGGCCTACTGTGGGGAAACATAGAGGGGTTTTGTGTGATTGGTCAGCGCCAGACGTCTGGGTCGTGTATGTTTATGTTACTAAATCACTTTCACATCTGCTCCTAGCTGCAGTGAGCAAGTGTGCTAGTGATATTAAATGAAGCAGGTTTCCTTTGAAAAACAGATGAAAACAGTGACAAGGCCCAGACTGAATAAGAGCAGGTATACTGAGTTATCAGTAAAAAGTGAAAAAGTAGTATTCACCTTTTCTGCTGTGCCCATTAACCAGCAGGTTGTGCTGTAGCAGCACTCATACATGCTCATACATGTCTGCGTGCGTGCGTGTGTGCACGCACACACACACACACACACACACACGCACACACACACACACACACACACACACACAAAATCACTACTAATCATGATTTCGCTCCCGCTCAGAGTAGCATATTTACTTGCCATAGAGCACATTTGAAACCTTTCACCCTGAAGCAGAGGAAACAGACCAGCAAAAGTGGAAACAGTGCTGTCAAGTGTTTACCAGTGCCAGAGAGGAGTGTGTGTGTGTGTGCCCGGTCAGCCTCACCCCTGGAAAGCCTCTCTCTCTCTCTCTCTCTCTCTCTCTCTCTTTCTCTCTCTCTCTCTCTGTCTCTGGCACACAGAATTCACTATTTGGAAGTGGTTCAGCTACAATGGGAATTGCCATAGTAGTCGATCCTTCAGACAAAAAGAAATTGCGTGAAATTGCACAACAGCTTGGGGATTGGAAACATGTTTTTTTTTTCTCTCTTTGTTGAGTGAGTGGATTTTGTTGTAGGACTTTCCACTCTCTTTCCTTCACTCTCTCCTGCCGGCCATCTTGTTAATAAAAGTGCATCTAATAATAAGGACAATTTGTGCTTATTATCTGGTTCTAAATATCTCATAATGAAATGACTTTCTATTACTTAAGCATTTTCATGTTTTCTCTTGAGCATTAGGTGGATTTCGGAACAGCTAATTGCAGCTGTCAATGTGAGGAAATGCTCCTACATTAGCAGGGCGTGAACTAGACGTGATCTGCTGTGGGCCAGTCCAAAGCCCCTGATATCCTCCACATTATTGGAACACCGGAGCATGCTGCACTTCATCTGGCCTTTATTCTGTGGCACAAGTCTCCATGTTACTTCTTTTTCAGAGGGAGAAGCCATAAGGGTTCTAGATTGAACCTTTTTTTATAAGAATGTTTGGTCCGCAGTTTTTCCCTCCTTATGTATGGATTGATAAATGGTCCGATATGCATTGTTTACAGTACACTCCTTTTGGATGTAGAAGGGAAAGGACACTGTGTAGTATTACATGTTTGGAAGAGTTTTGTTCATTGAAAATATTGAACTGGAAGTATGGCAGAGAATAAATGAGAGTATTCTCTGTCACTCAGACAAAATGAGAATTTTAGTGTGTGGATTGTCATCTGGAGCAATACATTGGTGTCAAACAGCTCTCTCTCTCTCTTTCCCCTCTCTCTGTTTTTTATTTTCTATTTTCCACCTTCTGTCTCTGTCCCTTGTCTCCACGATTAGCTAGAGCATGAAAACGAGCTGTTTGTGAAAGCAGGCCTGTTTCTTTGGCATGGTATATGTATGTTTTGACATTAGTTGGGCAAGTGTTATTTAGTGTGTGTACCAGAATCTCAAAGATTCCCCCAAAAGCCCATAAACAATGTGGAAGTACTTATGAGTAGATGTGATTCTAATCACTAACCACAAATGTA
This sequence comes from Pangasius sanitwongsei, assembly GCA_037576675.1. Taxonomy (NCBI): domain Eukaryota; kingdom Metazoa; phylum Chordata; class Actinopteri; order Siluriformes; family Pangasiidae; genus Pangasius; species Pangasius sanitwongsei. Next base: position 19,013,336 of record CM075011.1, on the reverse strand, counting down.
CCTACCTCACTTAATCCACATTGTTCATTGTTGGTTTGTAAGAGATGTAATTGCACTCTGAACCTTTTCATTTAGATCAGAAAATACACATGGTCTGGGCATTTTGCGCATGTGTTAGAGTGCGGCTGAAGTACTTGGCTCCATCTCTTTGAACATGCCCTGAGCAAACTCCCAATAGTGAAGGAGGAGGTGCAGAATTTCGGTGTGTGTTGATGAGGTGAAAGCATATAAGCCAAGCACTGTCAAAGCCAACCTGGAAGCAGGAGTAGAGGAGAGCCAGGGTGACTGAACACTACAAGTCTGGTACTCAACACTGCTATATGTAATGCCAATATACATGTCACTATTTAGACTCAAGACCAAATTCTAGTTGGTTGTAAAATGTGCATTATATAGTAAATGCTAGGCTTTTTTCCTTCATATGGGTGTAAATACATACAATTCGATATGTATGTAAAGTATTTTCAATCAGGTGCAATCAGAGAAAACAATTTGGTGGCTGATAAGTTTCTTCAATGCCTGTGATAAGTGATTAGTAACAAGCAGAAAAAATAGAGCATGTGATTTTAGTAACATCCCTGAGGGCAAAAACAAGATTACATGATTTATGTTGATTTAAAATGGCCTGTGGAATAAGACTGGAATGAACCTGTGTGTAGAATTAATTAGAATTAGTTTTATGAGGTAAGAAGTAGTTCATTCTTAATTTTTGTTGAGAGTAGGTGACAACCCAATTTAACTAAATTGCACAAGTCGAAAACTCATTGTAGTAACACTAAAATACTATAAGTGAGTCATAACAAATTCCTCTTGCAGTTACTGGCTTCTTTGTTTTCCAGAAACGAAACAATTTCCTCCTGTACTACTGGTTTCACTAATCATTCCCATGGGGTGTATGTAACAGCACTGCTTAACTGAAGTATCTGTTTATACTTTTGATTTATTGCCTATTAGTCTAGTCTAAAAAGAGTAAGAAAAACAGTGATTAATTGATATATTGCAAGCTTTTAACTATTAATCACATCGCTGGCATAGCAGGAACAAGCATTTACCATGTGAAAATATTTTGATAAATGTGGCCCTGTGTAAAGTAAGAGTAATCTCTGAAGTTCCTCAGGGGTGTGTAAATGAGACGTGCCAATGTAACCCAACCTTTACCACTTACTCATTTAGGCGTGCTTCCATTCATCCCCTCCGCTTCATCAAGAACTTAAAAATGGAGGTGGAGCTCTTGGTTTGTGACTCATCTCATAGAAAGATACACACTTCGGCATTAAGGCATCACTTAACACAGTCCCTCTACACTCTTCCATTTTGGAGAGTCTAATGGCACACTCTAAGCTCCAGCCATAATCAGCTAAGGTTATGAGGACCGCTGAGCTGTTCCACATGTGTGGGGGAGCATCAGATCAAATTAAGCCAGGCTGGACAAAGGATCTTTTTTGAACACAGGTGTCTGGGGTAGGGGACGAGGGCAGTTTAGAACTGATGTGCTAAAGGAGTCTCTTATGTAGAGATGGAGTGGGTTGGTTTTTAAAAA
>CM075011.1:18992350-19004183 GCA_037576675.1 Pangasius sanitwongsei | reverse complement strand
AATTTTTAGGGCCACCCCATTCCCAAAAAGGTGGTTTAACTGCTCCCAACCACACCTGTTGGGTTTTTTACTCACTTATTTTTGACCCCCCCCCCCCCCCCCCTTCTCTCTCTTTCTCTTTCTCTCATTTGAATTTCAATAGTCTGAAGTTGAACTGGTGCAACAAGTGTGATAAAATGCCTGTCATTGACTTAAACAGGGAGCGTGGGATGGCAAATACAGTAGCCTGTTCCATTTAACAGGATATTCATACTGAAACGAATATTTATAATTGTTTCTAATTTAGTCAAATAATTCCGGTAAAATGTATTGTTTTACTAAAAAAGTAGAAAAAAAAACTGAATATTTTCCAGACTAAAAGAAATGATAATGATGATTCTTTTTCTGAAATGGTCCCATGACACACTCCGAGCTTAACAAGGTGAGTGGGAAGCTATAGACGGTTAGCTGGTGAACCAGCATATAGAGGCATCATGATGCCTGTATACTGCTCATTTTAATAGCGACTCTTCGAAGCCCTGCTGTGTCAGCATGGTTTAACGGTCCGTGTTTGTCCGAGCTGAATGGATGAGAGCTAAACAAATGGAGAGGCTCCTCACCACCTCCACACCACTTTGTGTCCTCATGCAAACAGAGACAACCAGGGCGTACCAACGCAAACAGCATACACAAAAGGGCTCTGCACAGGAAGAGAGCACTGACTGGTGGGCAAATTACTGAGGCCGTCTACCTACTCATTTATGGGAACTGGTCATGTTGGCTTTAGCTCTGGATTTCTGACTAGCTTTGTGTTTGATTGTTTTATGTTTCTTCTACAAAGAAGAGAAAAAGTATAGTTACTCCCTGGATTCATTTTTTAAAAATATTTTTTGCTATGAGCTATATAGAAACTCAGCTATATATTAAATGTGTATTTTAGTAATAAGGTAGATATTATAAGAAGTAAGAGTAGTAGACAGTTTCCAGAGAAACAATATGTTTCGGACAAAATTCATTCATCAGCTGTGCAAGCAAAGTGCCTCTAATGCATGGTGAAAAGAGGTGAAACTTTGAGATGTTAAATGATTTATTGTAGTCATGATGGTAAGTATATATGCAAAATAAATAAAGTAAAACAATTACTATATTGAACAGTAACTGGTAAAACAACCAAAAAAAAAAAAGAGAACTAAACTCAATTTTCCTTTGCTTTTAAAACGGCATAAATTCTCTAGGGTACAATTTGTGCAGTTTTCTAAGGAATTGGCTACTTCTGGAGAACTTGCAACAGTTCTCAGACAGCCTGAATGATGTTTTTGTCAGAAAACAATATCAGGAAATCGGTAGGTTACATTTGTTTTATTACAGAGTGGAGGACCACCAGGGTGGTAACCTTCTGGAACTAGTGGAGTTTTCCCATGTGTTTGTACTCTTAGAAAAGTCTTCACCTTGTGACCGTGGTTGTGATCTCACGTGTGTAGACTATAAAAAGCCTCCACCACATTACACTCATCCTCTGGCCTTTCTATTCAGCCCAAGTGACTCAGGTGGCCTGGTGGTCCTCCACTTGGTCATAGAAACAGGATTACATATGTATCCTACCACTTAACTTGTGCTCTGGATGACCAGGGCAGTTTCCGTAAAGAGACTAGTGGAGGCCATGTATCAAAGTCATCAGAAGGGTTTGTGACACTTACAATAATTGCTGATACATTTTCTGTGGTGAAAGACAACTGCTCAAATATTGCTCCCTCTAGAAGATGATAGTCACTCAGTCACGATGCTGATCCATATTGAGGGTGAGATCCACTCAACTACTTATACTGATCTTATTTGAGAATAGGACTCACTGTGCAAATATGTTTCTATAAAGGATAAGCGTCACTCAAGCATGATGATGTGAATCAAGCATGATGATGTGAATCACTCAATTTATTAGGACTGTACTCTATTACTCCCTGTTGTACTTTACTGAGGATGAGAATTACTCAAGATACTGCTTCTGCCTTCTCTGATATTGGTACTGACTTCTAACACCGAGACTTGCTCAAAGTCCCATTACTGTACTCTACTGAAGATGAAATCACTCGAGTACTTCATGTTGTGGATGACAATTAGTCAGGATTATGTACTGTTTCCGATTGAGAGTGAGAGTCACTGAAACTCAGAACAGAAGACGTGGGGTGTGACAGCATTTAGACTGTAGAATCTGGTGAAGGTTCACCATCCGTGAATTCTGTGTCACTGCTTCTCAAATGTCCCCCAGTTATTCCTCTGAGTATTCCCCCAGGAAGTGGCCATAACATCTCTAATGTCATCTAATGAAAGAAGTCACCTCTCGGCCTGCATTCAAATATGCCTGCAAAATCAGTTTCTTTACCCAATGAGCTAACCTGTCTTTAGATAGTGAGTTCTTTTTTGGTATTCCCACAAGCACACAAACAGCTGGTCAGTGAGCGGCAGTAGGCAGTCAATTCCGCATAGCCCTCCTTGGACATGGGGGTGACTTGTGCAAAGTGTCACCTGTAAGAGCAGGTGTGTTTTTAGGGTTATTATTATACCACAGTGTCAGTATCTTTGGCAGTAATGCTGGGTTCAGCGTGGCAGTGTGGCATGTTTGAATTCCTGTCTCTAGCGCAGACACTGCATGCTGATCAATAGCACATGCATTTTGCCAATTCACCTGGATGTACTGTAGTGATGTCCAGCAAAAGAGCTGTCTTAATGAGCTGTCTCCATGCCTTCTATTGGTTCATATGGTGATTTGCATATGCATTTGAACTGTCTAGCACGACATCCAGGTCCCACTGTGAGACTATTGCTTTGCATGAGTATTGGAGACGTTCCACATCTTAAACAAATGTCCTTAATACCCATAAAATCAGAGTATGGAGTCTGCTGTGCTACAGTGACCCTTGTGTCTGAGATAACAGGACCCGTCTGATGGGTAGTTGTCATGGAGTCACCATCAATAGCATTAATAACAATTGAACTGTCACCGGAATGGGGCTATCAGTAATACCAGCTACAAAGTTTGTTGGATGGATTGCAGTATCATCCAAAATCCTGGCCCTGAGCCTCTGTCTCTGTCCTGCCCATGAACCACATTTGATGGTGACTGTCTGCATTTCAGTCTCCCTGATTGCCTTCATAATTGAGGTTGCTCTGTCTTTCATCAAAGGTTTGCATAGCAAGTGAGATGAGTTCCATGCCAATGAACTGCACACCACATAAAGGAGTCCAGTTGCTCTTTTTGTGACTTTTATCCCAAGAATCAGGAGCTCCATCTTTCTTTTTACTTTCTGCTGAGACAAGCAATCGTCTAGACAGCCAATCGTCTAGATAAACAGCCATCGTCTTGATAGGAGCCAATTATCTAGACACAGACCTTGGCTTTTGCAAGGGCTCTGGGTTGACTCATACTATGCTTATGTGGAAGTGGATAAATTGTCTGTGTTCCACAACGAATGGAATGTGTAAATATACATTTTTTCAGATCTATGATCACAAACCAGTCATGTTTATTCACTGCTTGCATCACATTTGCACAGCATATAGAACAGAAAGTTGAAAGAAAGAAAGTTGAGCTTATACACCACAAAAATTGCCTTAGAGAATAAAATGTAGCCACTGAAAGTACATCAGGGTCCGGCTCTACATGCGAGGTAGGTGTACTAAGCTCTGTACTTCAAAGCGCTGTTGTATTGCTGCTAAAAGCTCCAGCAGGTAGTTTTTGTCCACTGCCAGCTTGCTTCTATTGATTTGGAAATGTGTTGGCTCATCATTTTGTTGAAAGCTCTATCTATGGCCAGTTCTGAACCTCCTGACAGAGGCAACCAGGTTTTGGGCTGAAATATGCTGGTACATCAAGATTCACAAGAGCCTATAAACCACCGGCCACAAAATAGCATCAGTGAACCATTTCCATCTTTTTCAGTGTGTATCAGGTTGCTTTTCCTTGTATGCAGTTCTCATCTGTCATCAAACATGCTGAAGGTGTGTGTGCGACAAAAACGTGAATTTGAGCTCATCTGACCATGTCACATGATAAGAATTGTACTCCTAATAATGATGCTTGGTAAAATTCAGGTGCTGAAATTTGGGAGCTGCTCTCAGAAAGGACCTCTTTCTGGCAACATATCCAATCAGCTTATTGTCATGAAAGTGGTGTTTACCATTTGATTTTGAAACTTGACAAGGGCTGTGGGTTGACTAACACTATTGTCAGAATCAACTTAACTGTGCAGTTCTAAAACTATGGGCTCTTTTTTCCTCTCCATTACATGGGGGTTCCTGGCAAATTTCTGTTTCAGATATGTGATACTTTGGTTATGGCCCTAATTGTTCTTAATAGTATTTTTATCTGCCTGTGTATTTTTATATGTATTACCTAATTTGTGCTGGTCAACAAATCTGTCTCTGGTGTTGAAAGTTTTTTCCAGGGTAATAGAGGATAAAGAGATTTTACATGTGTACACTGTCATATTTATGCTACAGGGAAACAGGACATGGTTAAAGGCAACAACAGAGTTCCTGTATACTGAAAGTAAATGAATAATAAAATGTTTTCATTTATATGATGAATATCATTGTTCTTCAACCAAGCTCACATCCACCACTACACACTGAATAAGATCAATATGTTATAAATAATTTTACCTCTTTTTATACATATGGTGCATAGCCCACTTCAAGCAAACCATTTATGCTTTTCATTATATACGATTAGTCAGGGATTCTTTAGGCTGTAGATTCTTTAGGCTACAGAGACTACAGAGGCTTTTGAAAATGGCCTCGTTACTGTGACATGTTACCATGTGAATTTCAAGCCTGATGGTGTTTGTGATGATTGTGTTTGCAGGGAAGAGTATAGATGGTGCTGTAAATAAGTTGGCATGTGAACGTTTATGTAGACGTAATCTTTAAACAATGTACATTGGTCTTACATCTCAACATGTGTAAAGCTGTATAAAAGCATGGTGCAATGAAGGGAATGTGGAACATATTATATGACAGATAATACTTGTAGTGAATTGTTAGACTTTTCTCAGCTTTGTCAATGTGAGGCAGTGATATCGCAGAAGTAAAAGTTATAAGTTGTTGAAGGCTATGGAATTTTGTGAGTTCGTATTCCAGAGAGCCCCTGTTGGGCTCTTTAGCAATACCTTAACCCTCAACTGTTCTCTCAATTTAGGTCACTTTGGTTAAAAGCATCTGCCAAATATAAATGTATATAAATGTATCATGTCCACAAGATCATAGAGGTATAGAAAACCAGGTGTACAGTAGCTCTTGTTCATGCCCAGTCACTCAGTCCTTTATAGCAGTGCTTGGCCCATATGGTGCCAGTTTGTGCTGGCATTGTGTCACCACCACATCTGTGAAGCACAGCTTAGCCACCATCTTGTCAGCGCTGCTTTAGTTTGTAAAAGGTTAAAAGTGTAGAGTGCAGTGTGTCTGTGCATGAACATACAGTATCTGTGTGACATGGACTTAGGGCTCCTGAGCTGAACTAAGTGCTATATCCTTTACCACAGACCTCATTGTTGGCTTGGGTGAGTGGGGGAGAGAGTGGGGTTAACTCTTTGTGATCACGGCCCCCCATGCGAATGAATGAATGAACGAATGAATGGGACAGGAGGGATGTAACACTAGCTTTTGCCTCCTTCCTCATTCTACTTCCATCCCGTCGTTTCTCTGTGTCTGTTGGGTTGGAGAGCCACAGACAGATATCATCAATTACCACCTCTAGTCCTGCTCTCCATATGGCAAGTGGCCGTATAGAGAAATCTCTGTTCATCCCCCACTGGTCGTATGTTTTCAGACCTCCATTAAACTTGCTGGTGGTTGCCTTGTACAGCTAGGCACAGTGGGTAAAGTTACAGAGTTTTCAAGGCCAGGATTGAATTGCATGCCTAGAGAGAGGGGGATGGGGCAGAGGTATCTGAATTTTAGCCTTTGAATGTTAGTAGATGAAAATGTGCTTAGCCACAGGCATACCTAGCAAACAGTCCATTTCGGACCTAAAGGACAGTCTATTTGTTACACAGACTCAAAGCTTTACTGACAATAACTGAAAAGGACCTTACACATAGACCTTACCCATTTGTGCTCAGCTTATTTGTGCACTCTGGTCTAAACACCACTGCACATTAACACACTTCCCTCTGATCTTCCAACGTGTTTATTGCTTTTTTTGTGAACTGGTTTGTTATCCACATTACAGGTTGGATATAGAAACAGAAACATTACAAAAACAAAGCAGTTCCGTTCACTCCTGCTCACCAGTCTATAGAAAAAGAGGGGGATTAATCTGGGGTATTTAGGCTGGTGTGTGAACCAGACACTGTTGCTTTGGAGTGATTTGCTTGAGATCACACTATCCTATCAACAGGAGCAGCACAGAAAAAGAGCACCCATGCTACAGCTACATCTGCAGTAAATGGCTCCAGGCCTTTGCAGAGTTCAGTTGATCTCACTCACATATATTAAAGTTTTGGCAAACATACACTGTTGTTATACAATTTAATTGACAAAAAGGAAAAATTACGAAACTCTGGAGTTTGGTTAAGTTGGAAGAGTAGAATGGAAACTTTGATGTTCATAATTTTAATAAAAGTAATTTTAGATTCTTTTTGACATAGAAAATGCCTGTATGCATTTAATTGTCAGAAAATAAGAAAATACTGTAAAAAATTGACAGTATAGAACAGGTGGTCATGGCCAGATCTAATTTTTTTGTTGCCATGGCTGTTTGGGTTGGCTGTGTGGTTGGCAAGATTCGTGACCAGGTTTATCTTTACATCCAGTTCTGGTGTATGTGATTGGCTTAATGGGGCACAGCTGTAACTTATTGCTATAGTATAATCTCATCCTTCCTCCTCATAATCATCAGAAACCCACTGATATATGTTGTGTAACTGTGTGTGTGTGTGTGTGTGTGTGTTAGAGAGAGAGTGAGCGAGAGAGAGAGAGAGAGTCATTGCATAAAGGAAGACCCATTTCCTACAATTGTAGAAATACAAGGGTATCAGGGTTTTTATAAGGTCAAAGCTGGTGGTAGACCCCGGGCTGTAGTGTGCTGCCATGTAGCAATAAAAGTACTGTAATACACTCACACTTCAATGTCATGTTTGGGGAACAGAGAATGTAATGTTTGGGTTATGCTAAACTATATGGACTATAAACTTTAAAGAGGAAGGATAACATACATCTTACACATTTTCTGTCTAAACTGCTAGACAACTAGAAGTGATCTTGCCAGACTGGATTTGTATCTCCTCAGTAATATTATAAAAAGAGATATTACGTTGAATGATAGAAAAAAAGGGCAAGCAAATTAGTGCTTAATATAATGTAATCATTCTAATTTCTCATCCTATCAAGTTATTCTGCCACTGAAGTCCTTTTTTGTTCATCTTTAAACTACACGTACGTCTGCTCGATCAAAAAGTAACCCATGCCTCAGAGACTCACCTAACAATGGAGGCTGAAACACATATGGCACACAATTGGACTATCAAATGATTAAATCTAGAGCTTTGTGATATGTGGTTAATACACTTCACTAAAGGTCACAGCGATAGCCTCAAAAGCTTCAAAAAGATTACACAGCACAATAGCAGATTAAGATTACGAGTTTTTTTCTTACTTAATTCTAGCTAAGTGAGCCATCTTAAGTATTTTTTCTGTAAGCAAGTAAAAAGCCTGCATATCAGAGTATATTGTAACAAATGACCTTCTTTGAGGACTTACAAAGGGGATTGTTTTGGTCAATGTGTTTATTAAGATTACTTTCAAAGCCAGTATGTTCCAACTAATTTAGCAGCACTTTGTTTTGGCACCACCACACAGACAGACTTTCTCAAAGTGGGTTCACAAAAGTCAGGGTTAACCTACAATAGGTTTCCTTTCTTTAAGAGTTGCTATAATCATCAGTTTGCTGAATTATTATAAAGGGACTGTGTGCACTACATGATGATAGACTCTGGCTGTGACATAATCAATGCTGGTATAGTCAATAAAATCAAGTCAAGAAAGAAAGGAAAGGTTTTTTTTTTTGTTAAATTATATGTATTTTTCAATCTAAACTATGGAAAAGAAAGAATAAAATGACTATTGATTAGAATTGTATTTTGAGTGAATTGTTGTTCCACTCTTCTGCTTCTGAAAACACTAAGGTCTTTGAACAGTCAAAAGGTAAAAAAAAAAAAAAAAACCCAATTGAACTGTTCCTGTTCAGTGTATTGTGCTGTTTTTTTAAACAATTAGTAAGCTCTTTTTGGATGATCTAAAATGATTATTTAAAAAAAAGAAAAGACGGAGTGGAAAGGGGAGCTAATCTGCTTTTAAGAGAGCCAGTTAGTGTCATCTGTTGGCCACTGATGGTAGTCTTTAGGGTCAAAGGGTTACAGAGACTAAATATCATGTAATTGCATTTAATTAAATAAGCAGGATAACAGTCCTGACAGCATGTTGCTGCAGCAGTTTAATGTAAAAAGTGGGGGGTATAAAATAATCATTTCCATATGGAAAAAGCATTTCTCTGATGCTTTGCCGTGACCTTTTTTCTTCCACATGCAGACAGTAGCAAATGTTTGGGTCTACAGCAACCGTATAATTCATTCTTGGATGCAGTATATACAAGGGCAAACTCATCTGCATCTGAAATGGGCACAGAGAAACATATTGGCAAGGAAATAAAGCTGTTCACATGGCCTCAGAAGGTTTCCAGTTTATCATTGCCTTCATACTTTTCAATTTATGTGGACTTGAGAAGTGTTCTGCAAATGTTAAACCACAACCAAGGGTGATCTTGGCAAATTGAATTTTATTTTAAAAAAGGATAGAAAGAATTACACAGATTGAGTTTTATATAATTAAAACACACACACACACAATCAGATTTCTTTTATCCTCTTTCAGGAACCGGTGGTGATATTAGATGGGAGAGCTGAAAACTGATATTTATAAGGTTTGCTTGACATTTGTAGTATTTGGTTGAGCAATACATTACATCACGTGGTCCCATTGAGAGCATAATAAGAATAATGTGATGTGCCAGTGATTAAAAAATAATAGCCCAAATAGAGAGCATATGAAGTAGGTGTTTCATTCTGTGTAATCAACTGACATAACTTTCTAATAAACTTACAGTCTGGGATAGAAAGAAATCAGCCCCAGACTCATTTCTTCTTACCATTCTGTGTATTTTTACTTATAGTCTGTGTACTTTTAATTTACCATTGATGGTGCTGTTGAGCTTGTTTCCACAAATGTCCAATAATCTATCGTAAAACATTTGCTATCCACAAATAATCTGATGTGAATAACAGAAATGAAACCTCACCTTGATATTTTTTTTAATCTTTGAAAGACCCTCGGCCCTTTATCTCAACGGCCCCTTCCCCAGAAACTCACCTTCAGCTGGAATGGGCACAGGCAAACAGAATCATGTATCAGTATTGTCATTGCGAGGAAATAAAGTTACCTGTTAGTAACTCTGAAGTTCTGAAACTCTGAAAACTCTGAAAGGTATGAGTTTATAATAGTCTTTACAGAGAAGTCTTACAGACGCAGCTAAGACAGTCGCCTTGCTGAACCTGTCAGATAAGAATGTTATTAAGGGTCCGTCTTCCTGCCGGCGCTGAGTACTAGTCCCATTATAATTATTGTGTTTACTTGTTCCTCACAGACAATGGCTCACCTGGCCAGTTGAACTGGTCTTTGCATACCATTGTGTAATTTTCTTTTCTTTTTTTTTTTCTTTTTTAAAGGCGCACAACCTAAATATTTGCATTCATCTATGCACGCTGATTTTTCTGTTGAAGAGTAACCACACTGTGACACTTTTTACCTTGTGGGGACATTTGGCTGGTCTTTATTTATTTATTTTTTTGTTATGTTTTAAAAAAAAACTGCAGGTTTTATTTCCTTTAAGGATTCGATTTAGATATAGGCATAACATTAATTAGCTGCATAATGATTATGTCATAATTAAAAATGATTATGTCAGTGGATGGTCCTCACAGGGATAGTAAGACTTGAGTGCAAAACTGTTCGTGGGAATTGCAGTCCTAAAGCTATCATAGCAATTGTAGCCCTAAGCCATCGTAGCAAAACTGTTCGTATCAATTGAAGTCCAAAGCCATCTTCATGGTTTCTAAGTGGTATCATCCACAGTAGTCTTTGTAACTTTAGGCTGTCCGTATGGGGCCATCGTCAGCAGCTGCGAGTGGTTTCCAAGTGATGAGAACTCCCACCAGAAGTAGGGCGTCAGGATGGATCAGGCAGGTCCGGAGGACCGAAGGGGTCAAGATCACTGATATCTCAGGTGTAGCATGTGTAGCTCGACAGACAGAGACAGAGAGAGATTGAAAGAGGGAGAGAGAGGGAGAGAGAGAGGGAGGGAGGGAGAGAAAGAGATTGTTAGGTATGCTAATTGTCACATAATGGTTAAGGACAATGTACATTTTGTGCAGAGTGCAGGCAGGGACTCCGACGGCAAAACGAGCTATGACAGCATAACTAAAAGGGAGAGCCATCCTATACAGTTGTATGCTTCCAACTTTGTTGCAAGAGTTTTGGAAAGACCCAAAAAATCTGGCCATATAGCATATATTATATGGATGTAACCAAACATGAATACATTATTCAGAATGAACTGATGTGTCCTAAACAGATACAAATGCAGATAAGAAAGTTTGCTAGAAAGGTTTACAAGGCATCTGGTTGAGACTAGAGATGTGCATTGGGATTGGGATTGGGATCCCACGGATGCAACAAAAAAGCAAGCGCGCAGTCAGATAAGCTTGCAGAAAAAACGAAGACTGTTAGCATGAACGTGTAGTGCTGCGCAATGCATTTACAGCATCATTTGTAAATGCCTGGTCCGGGTCACGACGGATTAAATGAGGCTACTAGTTTGTTTATATTTTGGGAAAAAGAACCTACTATATTTGTAAGAGAATATTACAGGCAGGTACAAACAAAAGTATTAACTGAATGAGCGGGATTGAACAGTCTCAGTTATAAATTCAAGGGATATAGCTGAGGTTTAGGAACTGTCAGAATCAGAATTTACAGACCATGCTGACAGTGCTGGCACTTCTACAGTACCACTGAGTTTTTTCCATTGTGTCACATTATTAAAAAAAAAACTTTCCAATTTAGGTCATGCTCACTTTGAGTTTAAATCTGAATACAGATATGGTGACTTTTTTTATTATTATTATTATTATTATTATTATTATTATTATTATTATTATTTTTTTTTTTTATACAGGTATGGGACATTGCCTTATACCCCTAACATATTAGCAGCATAACAAAAACAGCTTTTACAGAACATCTCAAATACATATTTAAATAACTGCTGTTTTCTGTGGATATGGATAGTGTTCTTTCTGTAAACCGTAAATGTGTAAACATGAAATCCATGGCAGTATGTTTAGTATGCTGTTGTCATTCTGCTCAGCTTCAGTTTCTCAGATGATACACAGACAGGAGGCACTTCCTGAATGAGCCACAGTGTCTCTGGCATTTCAAACAACTTCACTTATGAGGACAGTTAAAAGTGCACCTCACAAAGCTTTATCATAGCTGTGTTTAGTTTGAGTGCGCGATTTATTCTTGTAATAATGTCAGTCCAGGACACCAGTGCACACAAGCAGAGAGTTAGTGAGGTATCATTTATTTATATAGCACCATTAAAAACATAGGTTGATATATATATATATATATATATATATATATATATATATATATATATATATATATATATAAAAAAAAATATTTTAAAAAATATAAAAAAAAAAATAGTTGGGGTTGGTGACTCAACATGTTTTTTTGTATT
>CM075011.1:18980963-18992250 GCA_037576675.1 Pangasius sanitwongsei | reverse complement strand
TATATATATATATATATATATATATAGATATATATATATATATATATATATATACTAATAAACTAAGCTAAAAACTGGGTTTCCTCAGGGGTAACACTAAAGGCAAAATACAAAACAACAAAAAACAAAACATTAGTAATTTCTTAACAATTTCAGTTTAGACAATTAAAGACAGCCATCAATGTACATCATTAAGTAATGTAAACCAATTTCTTTAATCATTCTTATTCGTTTGCACTGTGTCCCATTTAGACAAAGGAACATGTTTTTAAGGGTTATGAGCAGGTCACTGTGTTTAGAATGAAATAAATGGCTTTATTGGTCCCATATCATTTCCTTTTTGTTTCTGTGCTCCCCCACACACTCTGGTTTATGTGGAGTAGTAAGTAACTGCGGTGCCTCTCTACTTTTCAGGCCCATTAATTTAGTCTGCAAAATGGAGTGTGACATAAACCGGGAGTAGCTGTGTTATGCAGTAAAAACCAGCTCAGTGCAATGCCTAAATGTTCCTGTCGCTAAATTACCTTTAACACATCACTTCTCCATCTTACTTCTCTTCCTATTTACACATACACCGATCATTTTCCAAAAATCTTTTTGGATTAAATCTGATAATGTTCATAAGAGATTGCAGATGGAAAACAATAAAAAATCACTTTAACTGACTCGAATAATGAAAATACACTTCTTTGTAAGAGTTCTACCAGATTGTATACACAGGACAGGTCATGAGTTTTTATGTGCTGTTGTGTGTGTGTGGGCCTGTGTGCCAGCTCACCATGGTTAACCACCACTTGTGTTACAGTGCATTACTCCACAGCAATGCTTGCGTTCCTGGGCCCCTTTTCTTTCTTTAGCACAATCACAAAACAGCAAGCGAGGTGCAGAGAAACCTGATCAGGACTCCACCCTCCAAATGATACACTGCCAGCCACTACTACAATAACACACTGTGTGTTTGTCGCTGGATCTGTCACGTGATCTTCCCCGTCAGACAGGCTGCAGCTGCATTCAGTGAGGGAAGTGTTTTTGTTTACTTCAAACAGACTGGAGATGAAGAAGCCAGACACTTGTGTGTGTTTGTGTGTGTTCAGTCACATGACCTCTCTGTTTCTCTAGCACTATGATCAAAGTCTCTGGGCTGTGGCACAGCTAGAGTAATCTCTGATGATTGTGTGGCTGAATTTAGATGCTTGTGTTGTGTCATTCCTACAGCTGTTTACTTTGTGTCGATTGAATAAATACACATTGAACTATCAATAGGGCTGTGAGTGATCAAGCAACACAAAAAGTCCTAGAGTGCAGGAAAAAGTGATGACCCAGTGAAACACTCCAGACTTTGGTGAGAGGGATCCTTAATGGCAGGGTTGCTCATTTTGCTGGGAGAGAGAGTAGGGTGAGGGTAAGGCTGTGTGTGTTTTTGGTGTGTGTGCGTCAATGTGTATGCGTGTGTGGAGAAGGGGGGAGAACTGCTTTAGCCTGACTGGAGCCACTATGGAGGAACAGAAGGAGAGTAATGAAGGGGTAGTGGTTTGTCGCTGAGCGTACATACATGCAGGCTCTTGCAGTAGAGACGTAAGGTAGGAAGATGAGTGTCTAATTAGGGTAAGTGTATTCTTCATCCCCGCAGTGGCTCTTGGGTAGTCCCTTGGGTTCCACAGTCTCCCAGTTGAGATTGCTGATACATTAGGACTCAATTGTGGCTTGTGCAAACCTTGTGCCGTCTGTTATTTAACGACTACATCATCCATAGTCCTTTAGTCCACCAACATATTGTGTTGCTAGCCATGGGATATTGTTGTGGTTCCACAAACAGGCATTCACGTTGACATGAAACACTTCTAAGCCATATTATTTATGCTGCGTTTTAACCTAGCTACTGGCGGGCACAAGTGGACTGGATGTCTTTGTTTTTGTGTTGCCGTCTTTTTTGTGAGGTTTTTTGGAAGCTTTGAGATTCAATACCTATTATGTACACACACAATTAGAGAGAAAATAGCTTGGTAATCAGAGAGCATCTATTGTTCATGGTTGTTTGGTTGTTAACTTTTTTTTTTTTGTTGTTACAGATTGCACACACCATGTGATGTAGTTTACAGCTTTTGTCTAAATTTGTCCGTACACTTAATCACAATCATTAATGTTGCTGGTGCACTCCCAAGTCCACTTTCACTTGAGAGGGAACAAGCTTTTTCCAAAGTCTGCCATGGTTTCCTGCTGTTGTCCTTAAGCACCTCAAGGGACACTTTTTACAGAGAAATAAGGATCATTTAGGTAATATTAAACACTAATATAATTGTGTTAAATTACATAACATCCCATGAGTGAAAAGCATATACAGAGATTTACTTATTCCAAATTACATATTTTAAAAAATTATGTAATTTTCTACCTCCTTGCGTTCAAGCTAAAAAGTGGAAATAAACATGGACACCTCCATGTTCGTCGTTTGTTTGCCACAAGCTAGCCGACTAACTGTAACTGTTCAAAACAAAGAATGATTCCTGGAAAGAATGATCTAAATGACCTATTTTTCATCTGAGTGACAAAAGTACAAAATAATAACCAGAAGTACAGTTAAATAGAAATGTTTCATTCTATTTAATGCAGTTGGTAAGTTGTAATCTGTTTTTGAGGGACAATTATCATAGGTCTAAATGTTTCTTGGTATTTCCAAGGCATTTTTCTTGTTATAGATTTAACAAACAAATTAATCAAACGTTGTTTGATCTAAAACAAACACATGTGTATATAGCATAACTCGTTTAAAGGTAAGAAATGCTACTATGTTTACTGCTGATGCGGTGAGCAGCCATTTTGATTTGACGTCACTTGCTGAACTTGGAGGAACTTGGAGTAGAGGAGACCATCCCGAGTTCATTAGTAGGAATTCTGAAATTAATTTTGCCATGGTCTATTAATAGAATCTTTATATTAAAAAAGCCTCCCGACATTAATGCTACCCAACTCATGTTGCAAAGTTGGTTTTAGAGTGTGAGCAAAAATTGAGAATTCCAAATGACTGAAATTTGCCTTCAAAAAAACCCCAGTGATTAGATCATCCTCTAAATCTCTCATCCTGTGTCATTATATGTGTCAATACCTAATCCATTAAAGCCCCCAGTCAGCCCTTTCTCTGAATGGGAAGCTCGTTTGGGTTCAGCAAGAATGACTGGAATTCAGCAAATCTCCAGATTCAGTCATATATTTTGGCAAATGCTCTTTCACAGCTGCGACTACGTAGCAGCATACAGCGGTTGGTTGATTTCTGATGACAGCATTGTGTCATTTTCTTGGAAAAGCACTTTTTATTCAGAAGATTCCTACTCATCTGAGTTATACTGTGTGAAATTCTAAGGCAGCTAGGAGCAAAGTCATGAATTATCACACATGAAACGAAAATAAATTAATTATTTATTTTTCAAGTGACAAATGGTACAAAATGGTTCAATAACCAGAAGTACAGTTAAAAATAGAAAGGTTTGATTCTATTTACTGCAGTTGGCAAGTTGTAATCTGTTCTTGAGGGACAATTATCATAGGTCTAAATGTTGCTTGGAATTTCCAGGCATTTTCCTTAGGGCTTTGGTTTAGTCAGCTTGTCCCTAAAATAGATAATGCCATGCAGGTATACATAGTTGAAGGAGAATGAGCTGTTAACACAATGCTGGCAGTGTGTGGGATTTGTGCAGACTCTCAGTGGGCCTTTCAGAGGCAAGCGTAAATGCAGCATTATTGCATTGCAGTGGAAACATTAATGCAGCCTGTAAATTAGATACTTATACAGCACCACAGTAAAAGGTAATTGTAGAACATAATGGGGTAATAGCTGTTTCCTTCATACTGGGCCAAATGACCGATACAGCTACTACTGCTGTTAACCAGTACACACCTGAGCTATTGTTGGTCATGTGACCAAAACCAAACTGAAGCAAATACTTTATAGTGTTTTATTTATTTATTTATTTATTTATTTTTAAATTATCCTCAATGGATACTACATACCAGAAGAGAACTAGGAATTAATGGGAAGAGTGTTTGTATCTAAAATTAATTGCTGCACAGAAACATCATGTTCCTCTAGAGAATGTAATGTTCAGCTTTTCCCATCAGAAGGACTGAATCACCAGCTGATGTTCTCTAAGCATGCCGTGCCCCTGTTGTAAGTCTAGCAGGCCATCTGTTTCAGGTGTTCAGGTTGTCTTCTATGTCATAAATCGATAAATGCTACCCTTGGGAGTCAGCTAGAGGGGTTTATATTGAGTCTTGTCTGGGCTAATCTAATCTGATCCACATTATATGACACCTATAGGGAAATGCTCTATTTTTCTCTGTATGAACCTTGACTTTTCAAATTGGTTTGTTCTTCTGTTTACCACTTTTCACTATGACAAAACAAAAAAAGTAGATTTCAGGAGTCATAAAATCAATCAAAAGAGGCTGTGAATTTTCTCTAATGTTTGTGGTTACTATTTTGCTATTTTACTATTTCTGTGTTTGCATCAATTGTTGCTCATAGTTCCCATAGTCACTCTCCAAACCCAACACACACACACACAATTCTTTGCTCATTTGCCTAATTATCTTCTTTGCCTAATCAGCTTAATGAACGTGCAGTATGTTCTGGGCTTGCAGGGATCTGTCTGCACTGTTGTTTTTCAGTAGCATTCCTCGAGCAATTTGTGGGAGACAGACACAAAGAGCAGCCTGTTAGGGGACCACTGTGTCTGCGCAGTATGGGCACTCATGTGTTAAGAGGGCCTGTGAGAATGACTGAGGAAATTACACATACACACAGACTCAAATGTATTGTGTGTGTGGTATGGGCGTGTGCATGCATGTCCATCCATACATGTGTGTCCGAGCGGAGGAGAAAGTCAGCTCTGCTGATATCGCTCCTAAACGTGGGCCATTATCCTCTCAAACACAGCCACGCTGGACTCTTATCTCAGCACCTGAGTGACTAGGGTGATGACAGCTCCAGCAGCTGACAGCAAGACTCGTCCACATCACATCAGATAAGCACTATAGACGATCCCGAGGCAGCCAGCAGAGAAAGGTAAAGTTGAACTGGAAACTAAATGCCCCTCAGAAGCACAATGCTATCTGCATCCCTGCTATGGACACTGAGCCTGGGGCCTCTGTGTTTCTCTCCAGCTTTATCTCTAACCCATCATGCATCGGGGCACTTAGCTGTCACTGGCCCCCACTTAAGTAGCATAATATTGTGTTACAGCAACATGCCAGTCAGGTGGCCTCTCTTATTTTACTGCAAGGCATGGGTGTTTCCCCTCTAGTGTTTTTCATTTCACATTTGTAATGTAATTGTGCATTTGTAGACAAATGATACGGGCACCCTAAGAGTGAAGAAAAATACCATTGGAGGAAGGCAGATTATGTGAGCACAGTTTGAGGAAGAAGGAAAATGTGTCGTTGACTTCAGGCTCTGTTTATGTAGGAAAACTACTGAGTGAAAGAGAAAATCCCGTGTATGTGTGTGTGTGTAGTGGCTGACTGAAGCATTTCCTTGTACTGTTGGCACTGACTCCTGCAGTCTGACATTCCTACAGCGCACAAAGATCCAGGTGCACGCACGCACGCACGCACGCACGCACACACACACACACACACACACATGTTTGTCTTATTATCCTTGTGAGGACCTCCCATTGACATAATAGATAATGCAGCTAATTAATATACCTAAATTTACGCCTAACCTTAACCTCAATAACTAAAACAGCCATAATGGTTCCTTTTTGTTAAAAAAAAAAGCCTTTTTCTACCTGGGGACCAGCCAAATGTCCACACAAAGTCAAAACTGTCAGATATTCCTGTCTTTATAGTCCCCACCAGGATATTAAAACATGACCAGACACACACACCTGTCAGTCCTCCTCCAATATGTGCATGTGCTAGCATAAGATATGAACTTATTCACAGGCCATAATGTACTCCTGCTTCCTATTCCACTTTAGATGTGTTAGAATTCCACATCTTTTATAGAATTTGCATCTGCAAGTAAAAGAAAGGAATAAATGTTGTCAAAGCGCTATTGGTTCAGGTAGTTTATGTTGCTCTGAATGCCAAACACTACACAGCACCAGGTCAGGTTGATTATTTTTTCATGATTTATTGTTATCCCAGCCATACAGAGCTTCTTCATGTCACTTCTTCATGATGGAAAATACAATACAGCAACATGACACAAAGGCCTACATTAGGTGCAATAAATGTACAGTGTAAGACAAGTACAAAGACAAATAAGAAAGTGCAACACAATACAGTAAGTACTATGGGACAGCAGGAGTCAGCAGATTGGATAAGTAGAGGTAAATAGCAGCGTTGCAAAATGTATGTGCAGAAGATGTGCTTGTGCAAAATTATCAGACTGTAAACTGTCTCTGTGAGTTGTTAAGTGTGGGAGGCTTAAGTCAGGTGTTGGTTTCTGTGTGGAGAAAATGGTTTCCATCATATGTGTTTACTCCTTATTCAAATCAGTTAAACCACAAGACCAGCGGATATGTCGCCTGCCATTAGTCTCCTGTGGTCTTTGCCAAATTCCCCTTTGTTTGAAGCGCAATTAAACAGTTGCTTATCTACATATAACATGTATCTAAAACTCTTGTCTGTGTGTGTGTGTGTGAAAAAACAGGTAGATGTGTATAGGACTACAGAGTATAGAGAGAAAGCATTGTGCTTCCTGCTACAAATCAGCCTTCACAACAATAACACTTCCATCCTTACTTTATTTGTTAATCAGTTTCTATAAACAAAGTTGTTTTTAGAGTAAACAGGTTTAAGGGTTGATTCGAGATCGTGCAAGTGCATGAAAATGGAAAATCCTGTGCACTATTATGCAAATTTAGTCTTGTGTTTCCAAAGAAGAAAAATAATTTATGAAGCTTCCTCACATTCATACTCAGCAGGCCAGGACACTTTGTGAAAAGCCTTAATTAGGTGTTTCAGGATGATGGAATTCATGAAGAAGAACATCCGTTGCTGAAAAAGATGTTTGACAAGTTCATGATGACATTTTATCATGTGAATTATATTTTTGCTTTTCAAAATTTTAGGTAGTAAAAAAAAAAACACATATGTATGTGTACATAGTCACATTGACCCTGTAATGAATGTTGTGACACTACAAGTAAACTACATGATAAGCTGTGGTGTCATCAAAGCAGTTAACATAAGTCCCACAATGCTGGCTTAGTTGTCTTTCATCCTACATCAGGAATTCATGTAACTCATACTGTATACAATACAAAACTGTATCATAATGTAAAATTATCATTCCATCTTTATGCACAGTGATTAGAAAATGCAGGCTATTCTTCTGCAACATTGTTGTTACTTTAACCTATGGGTGTTTTCCTCTGTCCTGAGCCAACATGAGCTGTTTTTCCCCTCATGGATGCTGCAATAATAAATTCAGACCAAATTTGTCATATTCCATGCAGTATCTCAGACTCCATTTTACAGTTTGAATGCTACATTTGGTAATAACATTTATGGCATTTGGCCATATAATGAGAGCATGTGTTAATAATATGCATGTGTCATAATAATGAGAGCATGTGTTATTTTGTTTTGTTGTTAAATAAATACTAGAAGATTACATATTGTCATGTCAGCGCCAGATTTGGCACCGGACTCCAATTCCAACTCACCAGCACTCTCACGTTCACAGTCACCTGATTACTGATTGCACACACCTGGATTCAAATCACTCTTAAACTATATAAATGCACACTAAACACCTGTTCAACACGAAGTAATGCTCAGTGTATATTTGTCTGACTTACCAAGCCTTTGTTTATTGCTCATGCTATACTGGTTTTGACCTTGTTTGTTACAAGTTTTCATGAGTCTGGTTTGTCTAGTTCATGTTATTTGATGATCGCCTGAACCCCTGCCTGACAGATTATTTCACCACACATGGATGCAGCAGGTGAGCAGGACTGGCATAATGCCATTACTGCACATGGCAATCTAGTCGAGGAGCACCAACAACCTCTAGCCATTTCAAGTACTGAGTCATGCCATATGGGCCTTCTTGCACGCCTTCAGTGTCCCAGGGCTTGATTTACGGTGTCCTACGGGACACGCACTGGGGGTTTGTCATTGCTTACAGTGATGATATCTTGATTTATTCACCTTCCCAGGAATCCCACAGGGACCATGTCAAGCAGGTTCTTGCCTGCCTTCTCCAGCATCAGCTGTATGTCAAAGTGGAGAAGTGCGAATTTCATGTGAATTAGGATACATCATCAGCCCCAAGGAGGTCACCATGGAACTCAGCAAATTGTCTGCTGTAACCGACTGGCTGGTGGCAAACGCAATCAAAGAGCTAAAGAGGTTTTTCAGCTTCTCAAACTTCTGTAGATGGTTCATCTGATGTCTTAGCTCCATAGCAGCACCCCTCATGTCCCTATTGAAGACTGGACCCAAGCACCTCAAATGGAACCTAGCAGCTGAGGAGGCTTTCTAAAGCTTCAAAAAGGCCTTCACCACTGCCCCCATCCTAAAGCATCCGGGTCCCATTAAACCTTCATTGTGGAAGTTGACTCCTCAGAGACAGGAGTGGGGGCCATGTTGTCTCAGCATTTTGGAGAGAAACCCAAGCTCCACCCGGTGGCCTTTTTCTCTAAGAACCTCTCACCTGCCAAGCAGAATTATGACATTGGCAGTCGCGAACTGTTGGCAGTTAAGCTGGTGCTCGAGGAGAGGCGTCACTTGTTGGAGGGGGGCGGCACACCCATTCATCATCTTTATGGACCACACGAATCTAGAGTACCTCAAGACAGTCAAGCGACTGAATACTTGCCAAGCCAGGTGGGCTCTGTTCTTCGCCCATCATATCGACTGAGATCAAAGAACACCAAGGCCGACTCTCTGTCACGCATTTACCCCACAACCCCTAAAGCACCCAGTGATTAGCTAATTTTTCTGCCATCATGCTTTGTGAGCAGTATCAACTGGGGCATTGAAAAGGAGATTGCACGCTCTCCTGCAAACCAAGTGCCTGCAACCTGCCTGGCAGGGAAGAAGTTTGTTCCCACTTCCCTGAGGGACAAACTAATCACCTGGGCACACACAACCCCTGCAACCAGCCACCCAGGTACCCAAAGGATGTACCAACTCCTGCAGAACAAGTACAGGTGGCCCAGCATGCTCACCGACATCCATAAGTTCATCTTATCATGCTCAACACATGACCAAGCCAAAGTTCCAAGATTCCTTCCCGCCGGGAAGGTCATTCCCTTATCCACACCACAGTGACCATGGTCCCTTCTAGTGGTTAACTTTATGACCCTGAATCTCTGATCCACACTGTCATTATGGTGATTGTGAACTGGTTCTCTAAATCCCTGTGCCTTATTCCACTGGCCAACATGCCCACTGCCCTCGAAACTACCAAGCTCATGTTCATGCACATATTTTGATACAGCATCCCTGAGGACATTGTGAATGGTGGAAATGCAATTAACATCCGGGGTATGAACCAATTGAAGAACGTGGGAGTCAGCCTAACCTCAGGCCATCAGGCAAGTGAAGCGGGCCAAACAAGACATCACTAGATTCCTAAGAACTTGAGAACTTGCTGAGGACCATGACGATGGCTCGGTTCCTCCCCTGGGCCGAGTATGCCCAGAACTGCCTATGTCACTCTTCCACTCAGCTAACCCCATTCCAGCGTGTGCTCAGGTACCAACCAGGATGCTAACACAACAGACTCCTCCACAGTAGACGATTGGCTTAAACAGAGCGAGCAAGTGTGGCAGCACACCCACCAAAGCCTCACACAAGTAGGAAAAACCATGAAAGAGTTTGCAGACTGATATAGAGGGGAAATGCCACAGTTTGAACCAGGTGTTTGAGTCTAGCTGTCCACCAAGGACATCAGGACCATGGGCTGCAAAAAACTGAGTCCCCAGTACATAGGCCCATTCAAGATCCTGCGATGTATCGGTGAAGTCACGTACAAGCTGGACCTACCTTGCCACTGCAAGTTAGGCCTGTCCTTCCATGTATCCTGCCTGAAACCCATCATACCTGGACAAATAGCCTCAAATGTGCCCCCAACTACACCAGCTGCACCCCTTCACATAAAAGGGCAACCAGTCTACATTGTAAAGGCCATCCTCAAGTCACTTTGCAAGGAAGGTAAACTTCCTTATCAAGTGGGAGGGCTATGGGCTTGAGGAAAGATGCTGGATCCTGGCAAATAATGTTTTCCTCACCAAGCATAATGAATGCCCTGGTCCTCGCCCTTGATGTTGGCTTCGAAAGAAGGCTCTGCTCCCAGAGTGAGGTCTTTGGGACTGTTCCAAGTTTTAATGAGTTTGGTTTTGTCTAGGTCATGTTGTTTGATGATCACCTGAACCCCTTTTTAACTTTGCTCTTACCTAATGTTTTGGATTATCTGCTGTCTCCGGTGCCTGACATGCATTTCGTGAAAAGACAAAAACATTACTAGATGAATTTGTCTGTGTTCAGAGAACAAATAATAATAGTAATATTCTAAACCATTTTAACTATCATAATATTTATCTTTAAAAACTAGCAGAAGATCTCTCACAAGTATCAATAATCACTGAAATGTTCATTAACAACAGGATATGTACATGTGTTTATTAAATGTATTTGGTATTATATTTGTTAAGAACTAGGAAAATTAACCGCTGTGTAGTGGCTTTCTTTCACTGCATGGACACTGTCTGGAGTTCCTGTTGTCACACCCACCCTGTGTGGAACCACAGGGTGAGTCACTGCTCCAGTTTCTTAGAGAGTTTCTCAGTGCCGTCCTGTCCATAGGGACAGGTGGGCCAGAGCCCCTGCATTTATATCAGCTGTTCAACAAATGTTAATCTTCATAAAGTCCTCGTACACAACTTCATACATTTAAATTCCATTGAAATAATTTCCTGTTTTGAGTGCCTAATGATTTAATGTTGCTAATTTACAGATGTAAGCTGATCCATTGATTTGTTTGTCTTTCTAGATGTTGCACAATCGTTAGCTTCCACAGAGTTATTATTGCACCCAGTGGTCAAAACTGGGAACTACAACAAGCGCTAATAGAGGCCCACTGGGGGAGAAATCACGCTGCCCCAAGCTCAGGGGAGGAGCAGCGGACAGAGTAGTTAATGGGGTTGCCAGATTATACTATCTTATACAGTCAGGTCCATAAATATTGGGACATTGACACAATTCTAACATTTTTGGCTCCATACACCACCACAATGGATTTCAAATGAAACGAACAAGATGTGCTTTAACT
>CM075011.1:18967150-18980863 GCA_037576675.1 Pangasius sanitwongsei | reverse complement strand
GGTAAATGCCATATTTTTGTGGAACCTCTTAAAATAAAGCTGAAAGTCTACACTTCGATCACATCTTGATTGTTTTAGTTCAAATCCATTGTGGTGGTGTATAAAGGCAAAATCACAAAATCTCTGTTATTGTCCAAATACTTCCAGACCTGACTGTATGCAATGTTTATATATGTGAAAAATGTTGCTTTTTGTAGCTCATTTTTTCAGATTTTTTAAATATCTTCATGGATATGTGCATTTTAATGAATTTAATTTTGATTTTTTTTTTAAACTATTGTTACTTAAAGAGACCTTTAAAGTCAAAGTCTCTCTCTCTCTCTCCCTGTATGTGTGTGTGTGTAAGTAGAGGTCAGTTGTAATGGGGTCATACAATCATCAGCCTGATAATGAAACAATGTAGGATGTCTGGTGTAATCACAATTGGAAAGCGAGTACATGTGTGTTGCAAGTGGCCACTCTGGTGACACACTGATACACACTTCCAAGCACAGCATTGTAAGACAGGTCATGTCTACTTTACCAAACTTATGTCAGGCTTTCCAAATACTGGCTGCATTGTTTGAATGCTAACAAGGATAATATAGTCAAAGACCTCTGGATATATATATATTTGTCATTCCTGATGTATATAATTGAAAATATTCCACCAAATATGGGTAATTTGACTTGCATTTAATGACATTTCCACTCCAAAGGAAAAGGACTTGTGGATTGTTTGTTGGTGCTTGATAGATAGATAGATAGATAGATAGATAGATAGATAGATAGATAGATAGATAGATAGATAGATAGATAGATAGGAATATCTTTGGGAAGTTCTGGACCATTGATCTACAATTTGTCAACAATAACATATTAGAAGGGGTGCATTACTATAAACCTTGCAGCTGGCACTATTGTTCGAGCTACTGTTATGGAAGATTAATCAACACCTTTTGACCAATCAGAATTGAGAATCAGAATCTGATCTATAGATAATATATGATTCCATTTGGATTTGGGAGAACAGTTTTTAGTGTTTAGAGTGTTCTTAGTGTTAAACCAAGAAATAAAGTAATAAAGTAAAGTTATATAAAAATGACAATAGATTCTAAAGATTTCTCAGTCTTTAACACTAAGCTGACAGTTGA
Source organism: Pangasius sanitwongsei (assembly GCA_037576675.1). Classification (NCBI taxonomy): domain Eukaryota; kingdom Metazoa; phylum Chordata; class Actinopteri; order Siluriformes; family Pangasiidae; genus Pangasius; species Pangasius sanitwongsei. Next base: position 18,979,730 of record CM075011.1, on the reverse strand, counting down.
AATTGTGCTTTAAGGTGAGTATTTAATGTCAAAGCCAGACAAGGATTAAGTACGATTGTTTACTCAGCTGCTCTCAGGTCTGGCCTGTGTGCAAGTCCACATTAAAAATGGCTGATTGTGTCTGAATGGCAGGATAAGGGGTTTTCAGAGAGCTCTGGCCTGCCACAGGTGTTCTATGTGATGTACTTTGGACCTCAGGAGGTCCATTTAAATCGGATCAATAATGTTTCCAGGCAAAGTACTATCCATCAGCCATCCCACTGCTTCACGTTTAATTCTCTTCCTTTGAGCTTTCACGCCAGTTGCATGTACATGAATACACATGCGTAAAATATACAGAAGAGTGCTGGGTCATGAAACATTGGATTAAGCAAAAATGACGCCTGCACATAAAAGGGAAAGCAGTGTGCTGTATGTTCAATAATAAGCTTGAAGCTGACATGATTAAGCTGCAAGTCAACCTAGTCTGCACTTTTTTTTTTTTTTTTTCACTACATAGCACATATCCAAATAACAAAAAGTGGTAAGACTATCAGTCTCACAGCAGCACTGAGCCACTTCCTACTGATGTTCTGTCTATTTATACTGCCTGACACACAAAGCTCGCAGCACAGCCAGCTCCTGAAATAAACTGACACAGAAATCAATTTGTTTGCGTGAGAGAGCAATCCATGAGAGCGTAAGTAGATTTAGGCAAAGCTGAGAGAGAAAAAAAGAGATATTCGGATGGAGAAATAGGGATGGAGTCCTGTATGACTTATGTGTACACTACAAACCAGTAGCGAGTCTAAATGTGCTCTTCTGGCATGTTTCTCTGATACATGTTGAGTCCAGTGAAGTCCACTGAATTCATGAGCTCTGTGTCTCCAAATACAAAACGTGAGATAAATGTGTGTGCAGGGATTATGGGAAAGAGCAGACAGGCAGAAAACAGACAGAAATGCAAGAAGCTGAGATGCGGATCATTTCCTGTGCTATGGGCCTATGAAAGAATGACAATTTATTTTGTTAGGTACAATTCTTTTTTTTTTTTTTTTTTTTTAAGTGAACCCTGAAAACACTGGAAAACACTGATAAAAATTACAGGGCTGCTGAAAAAGAAGCCTTTTTCTTTCACAAATTAAATCAATAGATAGCAATGTGCAGAATATTTTTAATCGACCTCTGGACTTCTACACTCAAGTTTGGCATGTAGGAAATTATTAACAAGTGAAAATAGACCGACACGTTGAGGAAAGAAGTTTAAACTTAAAAAAGTCGACTCCGAGCTTCATTACAAAATAAATCTTGGATGCCATTGAAGATCACACATTAATTATAACCATTACTGTGAAGCCTTTCACGGTTGATTTTTACTGAACAATCAATTTCCTCCTCCACTGTAATGCTCTTAACATGTGTGAACGAATGATGTTCTGAGTAATTAGAGATATGAATTTGTCCAATTATGCTCTCCAAAAAAGCACGGCATGAGATTTCTGCTGTAAAAATGAGTGACAGATAATTACAGGCCCCTATAGTGTTCCTCTCTCTGTGGCCTAATCCACTTTTATATTATATTATTTCTTTTTTATCTCTGTGACTATGTTCATTTTACCTCCTAATCAGCTTCACACCAGCCCCAAAAATAAAAAATAAAGCAAGGTTTAAAGGTCAATTTTATATAATACGCAGGTGGGACAGGTGTGGCAACTTTATATAGCTTTATTATGATTAATAGTCTCTAAATTTAGGTCTTCTATGAGATTACTAGCACAACCCAGGTCACTCATGCAATGAGCTGATTTGCCCTCATTCACACTGTCCTCATTCATAATGTTTAATCTAATAAGGTTTTAACAAAATTCACTGCATTGACTTAATAAATAGATTAAATATTTTTATACCACAATGCAGTTGAATTCTCCAATCTGATTAGTTAGAAGGTGTGTATTATTTTCTGGCTGTAACTTGAACAACAATAATGCATCTGTTGTAATACGTTAGTGTTTCTACAGTAACAGTTCATACAGTACACAGGGAAAATGTGGTGTTTAACAAAGACATTCGTTTAATATTTATGGAAGGAGTCTCGAGTGTCAGTGCATTGTAACAGTCACAGTGTTTGCTAAATTTCACAGCACAGGAATGTCTTCAGGACAGAGGAGTTTACGCTTTCTGGATTCTCAGTAAACTGACATGTTGAGAGAGAAAGAGAGAGAGAGAGAGAGAGAGAGAGAGAGGGAGAAAGAGAAAGAGGAAAGGAGATTCTGGTGAAGGAACAACTGTTTATCATGTGATAATAAAAAAAAACTTGTCTCATGCATGTTCCACTACATTAAATCTAAATTTAAACGTTAAAATGTGCGCTGTGTCATTCATTAATAAATTTAACAATGTAGCGGTCGGTAAATTGCTGTAGTATAGCCTAAGTGAGATAACACAGTCTAGACCGTGTGGTTATATGCTGATAATTCACTTCGAATGAGTATTATTTTTGTATAACTGCATGGCCATGTTATTCTTTACATAAATCTCTCTTGCAGTGGAAATGAAAACGACCCATGAGACCTGAAATCCTACTTGAGTACTCAAGTATTGCATGTATGATACTCTTTCTTCAGTATAACTAAAGCAGGCATGTACTTAACAATGTTCATTTAGCAGTGGATGTTCCACTGATCCAGACTGATCTTCATCTTACTAACTACGCAGGAAATCAACACCAGAAACCCTATTAATTCTGACAGATTCATATTCTAATTACAGTTTGCAGTCCTGTTCACTGCTTAGCAAACATGCCTCACTGATCACAGGCATCTGTTTTGATGCAGATGCAACATTTATATCTAAAACACCCCGACTTGTCTTTATTATGAAAATAAAATTACTGAAAGCAATTTTAATAACTATACCAGATGTATACCGAGATACAAAGTGGGTATGATGTCCCACCATAGACCAGGCCATAAGTGTATGTCACTTGTCTTAGGTGCTACATCAAAAAAGCAGTCTTTATGACAGCTCTGGAGTGTTGGAATAAGCCTTTATTAATGATTATGAAGCCTGACTTGGACGTCATGAAGGTCAAATGTTGGTGTCATGGAATGCATCCTGCCAGAATTTAAGGATTTTTGTTTAACTACCCCATCTTAAATGCTTTAAATTAAAAAAAAAACTATTACAAAGGTATAAATGAATCAAAGATTAGGTTTAGTGAATTTAGAAATGTTAGAAATGGTTTTATTGGAACAATCTACATGTAGATATTATGCCCAAGTCTCATCCTCGCTTCAGTGAATAATCTCAGCTGGATGTTGTAGGTTTGTGCCTAAGAGCTGCTGCTGTAATAATAAAGACTGTCCTGTGGTCTATTGTAAAATGTGAACTACAAATAAAATAGAATTGAATCTTATTAGACACATATTTATGTTTTGCAGTTAATTGTTGCACTATCTAGGAATCTTTTATCTGTAGGCTTAATAAGTTTACCCACTGAGTGCTTGCCTTTATAAAACACTTATTTAGAGTCAAATTAGGATCTGAGAGTGAGAAGTTATTAAGATTTAGCTTTAATTATTACTAACTATTACACACACACACACACACACACAATGTTTTTTTTAAGTTGGTAATGCTCTACTGGCCATTTTTCTTCCAAATAACAAACATGGTAAACAGAAAAGTTGTAACCCTTTTGTTTAAATAAATAAATAATTAAACTAACTATACATATGGTTCTGTTGTCTATTTGTTTGTTTCGCTCTGTGTAATCAACTGGCACGACTGTCACTGATAGGCTGCATTAATCTACAGTCTGGTCTAGAAAGAAATCAGCCCCAGCCTCGCTTCTCATTTCTTCACGCCAGTCTTTGTATTTTTCCTACATGGTGCTGTTGCGCTTGGTTGCACAAGAGTCTAAAATAATTTGGCGTATGTAAAAACTGCAAGTAATCTGTATAAATAAATAAATAAATAAATAAATAAATAAATAGGTGAAATCAAGTCAGCCAGTTTCCTCAGGAAAGAAAAAATCTCAAAGTTTTTGTTCCCTTTACCGGTAGATGTCACACAGGAATAACACTAATAAGAAGTGTAATTCAGGAAGACACACACGCAGAAGGAATTTATAGAGAACCAAAACACACAACAGACTTTACTTGCAAGATAACCAAGAACTGTGGCAAATGGCTCCTCACGGTCGAATTATGTTCCTTAATGATGTTTCTCTATAATTATGTTCTTCTAACTAAAGTACAAAAGATGTACCCTTGAGGAAGTCATCCTAGTGAGAAGTGTTAAAATTGTAGTTTAGCACTTGCTTTCTGTGAGTGAAAGGGGATTTACAGTAGTTTGCATGCAAAGAGACTCTTGGAGGTTATTTATAGTGCAGTTTGCAGTGCTGTTAAGAAACAGGTGCTGAGTGTAAAAGGTAAATGCAAGTGTCACAGCAGGGGGTGTCATTAGTTTGATTTAGGTGTAGATGGTGAGAAATAGGCTTTCTATTAGCTATTGTTTTTACTTCTTTTTTTCACAGTCCCTAAATTAAAGCTCTGCTGTTGAGAGAGCTCAGGCCACTCCATCAAGACCCCCGTCACCTCCTTCAGACACAGACTGGAAATCACATCAATCTTACATCTATATTTTTTCCACTTTTGGTCGACTTGGCATTTACTCCGAAGCTTTTTCAGGACTGCAAACTGAATAAACTGTGGTGTGTATGTGTAGGTGGAACATTCAGTGTAGTTTATAAATGCACAAGCAGTATGCTTCCTACTTCTCAGCATGGTCCATGGAGATGCAACATGCACATCTGAGTGGTGAATAGTGGCTGAGATTATGGAAATAGGCTAGAGCAAAAGGTTGCCGCCTTCTTGCTGTTTCAGGGTCGCTGATTTGATCCTGATCTCAGGTTATAGTCTGTGTAGACTTTCCTATGTTCTCCCTGTGTTCGAGAAGATTTCTTCTAGTTTCCTCCCATGTCTACTGTCATCTTTTCACACCAGAATAACGCTTCAGCCAGGTGCAGAAGGTGAAAGCCCCTGACGACTGATTGGTTGACATTATAGGGAAGGCTATAAAGGTTAGGTCTGCTCATGGTTTGAGACTCCCTTTTTTCCCTGGAAGGCCTGCAATAGACTAGTGTCCATCTAATAGAAAATTAAACATATAAGTAGTTCAACAGTGAAATTATTAGGGTTGAGCTATGCATTATATCACAAGGTCTCATCAATGGCATAATACGAATGTTATGTGTCAGCGAAGTAGGCTGAAAAAAACTTAGCACAAATGGAGATCTAGGGGGTGTTTCACTCTGTGTGTTCACCTGATATGACTGTCATTGATAGACTTGCTGAATCTATAGTCTGGGCTAGAAAGAAATAAGCCCCAGGCTTGCTTCTTCATATCGTAATGTTGGGTTATTTTTACAGCCGTTGGTGGTAAACCAAAATCCAAAATAATCCACATTTAAGACATTATTAACAGCAAATAATCTGCTGTGAATGCCAACAATAAAACATTGCTGCCTTTTATCTTAGAAAGATAGTGGGGCTTAGCCTTGCTAGTGTTTCTATGCCAGCTGTCCCTGCTGGCTTCCCATTCACAGTGAAACCTCATGCCCAGATCCACTGATCAGGACCAGGAAAAAGACGCTTACTGTAGGGGAATGAATGAAGGAATAAAAAAAAAGTCTGCAGTGCAGTTGTAGTCCACTAACTTTTTATTCATTCCCTTGCACTATTTAATGTTTAAATGCATGCTAATAGAAGATATTGATTACACTACCTCTGGATAATCTAAAGGAGCTGTAAAATTTTTGGTGGTCAGCAGGTTCTTAGGTCACATTAGCATGTAAGCGTACATGTTAACCCCTCATCACTGCTATCCTTCTACAGGTCAATTCTAAGCCCCTTCAGTTTTACTGTCATCATGCACGGAGCATCTGAATAATTCAGTAGAGCACCAGAAAAACACTTTTTTTTCCTGCTGGGTTTGTCTAGCAGCTGAAGCCCTTCAGGCCCCACACAGTCTCTGAGTGAGAGGCTGGGAAATGGAGGACTGATCTACTCCAAGATATGAGTTCAGGGCTAGAAACCTCCCAAAAGAGGCATTTGCACTTTGCTTCTGCATCAAATATGCGCGTGTTTCGGAAGTACAAGCTATTATGCACATCTTTCTTCACACTCACAGCATCACATGAGAAGGAGGAGTGTTAAGAGAGATTTTTAGGAAAGCAAGCATGATATGTGAAGCTGATTAAAAATACAAAAGAACTGTGATATTTCTGAAGCAAAAAGCTATGTGTACAAAAAAAAGTAACAGAATACCTGACATTTGTTTAGTCTCATACTAATCTTACCAGTTATACTGTACATCATACTAGGTGTTAATCTGAATACATTATTTGCAATGAACAGAACATGTGTTTTAATAAAGATACAAATAAGAGGAGCACCAGAAAGGCTCAAGTGGCATCTGGTTGAGACAAGAGGTGTGCATCAGGACTTAGATCGATAAGGACGTGAAAAAAAAAGTCACGTGAGCAAGAGGTTTTTACTTTCAGGTCAGATGTGAAGCTTGTGGGATAAACAAAGGCCACATTCATTAACGTGAACATGAACAATGCATTTTTATCATTCATTCTTAGTTTCAATCAGGTTACTAGTTTGTCAACTAAAAACAAAACAAATAAGCAAAGAAACAAACAAAAAATACTCTTCTGCTTTAGGTCACGCCCACTTGAGGTTTAGATCTGATTATAGATACAGATATAAATATTGTGACCACTAAACAGATATAGACACAAATTTGCGTTCCAGCCCTACATCATATTTAATTTGTCCATCCAATCTGCCACTGAAAAGAATTTGGATAGATGACAATATACTCCATTTTCATCCCTCTCTTCCGATATGCATTGCTTCTTTCTCTTCGATCCCTCTTCCCTCCCTCTTCCCTTGCTTCCTTTCTCTCTAATGGATCGATGGCTGTGTTATGTTGCATGTGAGATTGTATTCTCCAGGTAATTGGGCTCAGCTGGGACCACCGAAGCGCCTAATTTACACAGACATCTCTCCGTTCCGTGCCTACGCACCCCCCTGAGAATCATCTCTCGTCTCGAGCTTACCATCACCTCCCACCACCATTCCTCCACCTCCACGCTTATGCGTGCATCCCAATTGCACCCTAGTCACATTCTTCATTTTCTCAGACAGGTCCTAGTAGATTCTGCATTTTTTATCCTCCACAGGTTAATCCTACATGCCTTAAAGCTAATAAATGGATATAAACTGCCTGTGCATGAGTAATGGTTTGTCAGAAGTAGTCAGGTGATGGTCTGGAAACTCATGATGACAAAAAAACCATACAAATACTGGAGTTTATGTACAAAAAATTATCCTGTCAGTCGCCTTTTGTACAACCCAAACCAATTTTCCATTAATAGAAGGAAAGATTTTCAATCAAAGCAATGAAAACCATAGAAAAAATAAATACTTCCAACAAGCCATCAAGCAGAACCCACTAAAGCTCTCCTTTTGTCCACCACTTTCAGCCTAACTGTTAATGAAATTCATTATCTCTTCTCGTCCTGAGTCACTCTTGGTGTGTAAAACAAAAGGAGAAGTAGACACGGTGCAGCCTCACAGTTTCCTCTGACAGATACAGTAATTGGGTTTGAGCAGCGCAGGCAAATCCAATTCCACACAGGCTACTTTCCGCCCTCCAAATTGTCTAAATTTGACAGGTATGACATCTTCCTTTCTCACTTTTCTTTTCTGGTTTGCAAGCAAAACAGGACGTTTTCTTTATTCACTCCTTTCTGCTGTAGAAGAGGTTCTCCTTCTGCAGCCTCATGAATTTTGATGTAAATTTCATGATAAGGTTTGAAAAGCATGGTGACTTTGGATGATACTGAAAAAACAAAACAAAACATGAGGTGTGTATGTGCGGATGTGTGGAAGTAACGCTTGCTGGTGTTGATTTCCACTGTTTACATTTTCAGTTACTCTACAGCATCATTCCATACATATTTATTGGCTAGGAAAGATCTCTTATATTTGGATTTCAGAGTAATACAATGTAAATATCAAAACAAAAATACCCAATGCATTTTATCTTCACCTTAATGATAGCAGTGCATTGCATAAGTATTCACCCCCATTACCACAGTTTTCCACATTTTGTAGTGTTACAGTCTGGAACTGAAAACTTCATTGGGATTACATCTCATGATTCTGCACAAAATAGTCCATCATTGTGAAGTGAGGGGAAAAGCCAGTATAGTTTGTAAAATGTTGAAAAAAGTCACTGTTGTTCTGAAATCCCTAAATTAGTTCTGGTGCAACCAGTTACCATCAGCAGGCACATAATTAGTTGAAGTCGACCTGTGTGCAAGTATCACATGATCTTAAAATAAAAACACATGTTTCTGGAAGAACCCAGACTTTGTTAAAGAACATATCTAAACGAACAGCATCATGAAGACCCAGGAGTTAGCATTGTTTAGTTATCTACCTGCACTGATTAATAATAGATTGAATAAACTTTAAAGTTAGCAAAAATTAGGGAAAAAAAAGGCAACGTGTTCATAAATGGTAACAACTTCCTGAACTCTTGTCTCCATTTGTAAATATTAAAACTTCAGCCTTGGTTCCATACTTTAACCACACGTATGTTCATTAAGGATTTGTTGAATGTTTGTGGGCTTCATTTTATTTATTGATGGTATGTACATTAATTAATTCAGGCTATGGGGTATATTATTAAAAAAAGAAAACAGCAATTAATACAAATTAGTTACTTTAGTAACATTACTTATATTTTATTAATGATAATTTTAACAAATGCATTAAATAAGTGGGGTTGATAATTTTTTTTTTTTTTAAATAAAAAATGTTGATCATTTTGACCTAAAGAGAACAGTGTTAAAATTCATTCAGCTGTTATATGTACAGCTGTTTTATATATATATATTTTTAGCTGTTTTACTGTCATTCTTTACTGCTAAAATTACAACAATATACACTATATGGCCAAATGTTTGTGGACACCTGACCCTTACTGCCATATTGTGATTCTTCCCAAACTGTTGCCATAAAGTTGGAAGCGCACAAATGTATAGAATATCTTTGTGTGCTGTAGCATTAAGATTTCCCTTCACTGGAGCTAAGAAGCCCAAACCTGTTCCAGCATGAACAATGCCCCTGTGTGCAAAGCGAGCTCCATGAAGACATGATTGGCCAAGGTTGGACTGGAAGAACTCGAGTGTCCTTCAAGGAGCGCTGACCTCAACCCCACTGAACGCCTTTGGGATAAATTGGAATGGTGGTTACACACCAGGCCTCGCCGCCCAACATCAGTGCTTGACCTCACTAATGCTCATGTGGCTGAATGAACACAAATCCCCATAGCCACACTCCAAAATCTAGTGAAAGTGGAGTGGAGGTTGTTAAAGTAGCAAAGGGAGAGCAACTCAATATTAATGCCCATGGTTTTGGAATGTGAAATTCAATACTCAGGTGTATCTCACTATTATGGTATGGACTTCTCAAGGCCTATTTTAAAGACCCACTGTGTCCAGGTGACCAAAAATTCTTCCACTCAAAAAGTTATTCAAGGATATTATTCGAGAATATATATTTTAAACATTTTGCTCTTTTAATGTAATTTCAATTAGGCCAGGAAAACCTGCTAATGTTATTATTAAAGTAATTATAGCTGCAAGTGCTTGCTGGAGCAAAGAGAGATACAGGCTGAAAAGCTTATGAATAGCAGTACTTAAAAATCTTTTCAGAGGAAAGTCAGGCTGGAGGAGGACTTTTAAAAAACACCCAAAAAGTCAAGCCAACTCAGTGTTACCATGGGAAAAAATAAGACACAACAGGCACAAGCTGCGACCTGAGGCATGAGGCACACACTGCGCCAAAGAACCAAAAATATTTTTAGAATAGTCTAATTATTTATTCAATGCCAGCTCCGTGTTCCTGGTGCTTGGGTGATTTTTGTGGTTCCTGCACACACATAGTAAAGGTTTGTTTTCCATCACTGTATTCATGACCAATGAATGAAAGAGTTTATGAGTACGTTTTTAGCCCTACCTTTCGTTTAGCTTTCTGTGCGGTTTAAAATCAAACCAAATGGGCTCAGGGCAAGCTGTTAATTAGCAATGTATGCTAATAAGCAAGGATTTTATTACGGAGTTTATTAGATGTATTGCTGCCCTGTATATACAAGCACCATTCCTGCTAAATATGACTGTGAGAATGAAGCCATTAAAAGTGTTTCGCCTGCCAGGAAACAATTGGTCATTATTTTGTACACTGAAACGCTGCATAGAGACGAGTGAGAAATTAAAGCAAAAACCAACATAAAGTGTCGTAGGAAGTTGCTGGACTTCCAGCAGTCCAGTGGACTACGAGCCACCAGAACAGTCTCTGGAACTGTAAAAGAGTGATGAACAACGTTCTTACAAAAGATACTGTATTATATTATATTATATTGCGTTGGGATCTGGCGACTGTGAAGATCACAGCATGCAGTATGATTTATATCATTTTAATCCTCATCAAACCACTCAGTGAACCTCCATGCCCTGAGGATGGGGGCGTGGTCATCCTGGAAGAGACCACTCCCATCAGGATAGAAATGTTTCATCATAGGATAAAGGTGATCAGTCAGAAGAATTTTGTATTGCAGTGATCCTTCACTCTAAATGGAAACCCCCAGCACAACAGCAAAACAGAGCCTCAGATTTTAGCTTTAATTCATCATCTGTATGCATATGGTGGTACAGTGGGCAGTGACTAGAAATGCCTTGAGATTTCCTTTCATAGGTAGAAGAAGAAGAAGAAGAAGAAGAAGAAGAAGAAGAAGAGAAAGAGAGAAATTCAGAAAAGAATGTGTGATATCTGTGCAGCTGCTTAAAAATACCAGGGCAATTTGATCTTCAAACGGGAAAGAGATGCCAAGATTTCTAACTGAGCCGAATTGCACAACCGAGTCATCATCTTTTATCTGCTTGGTATCAAAGGCTCAAAAAAAAAAAGACATTGAGAAGACAGTGTATACCTCTTCTGTGTTACTTTCACTGTAGTACTGTTGCAAATTAAGCTCTCTTTTTTTGCCTTTTTCACACTTTATTCTCTGCAAACCTGCTCATCATGTTCCACTGGCGGTAAATTAAAATAAATTATGATGCTGCGATTCACAATGGTTTAGGCCCATGTGATAAAAACATAAGAATGTGTGTTTCAGTGGGTGATTTCAGTGGCTGCTATAAGCTTTATGATATCTATAAGCTCCGTGCCTCATCGTTGATTCTAATATCTATCTATCTATCTATCTATCAGTGCTACTATTATGAAGCAATTATGGTTGAGCATTATAGCACAGGGTCTCATCATTGGCGTAACCTATTACACATACACACAAGAACCCACTCGCCGAAAGACATATAGACAAAACCGTTCATGATTGCTTTTTTTTTTTTTTTTTTTTTGTAGGTGAAGTGTTTCAACCACATGATCATTCAAAATACAAAACGTATGGCCAGTTATTTCTAGTTTTTTTTAGTCTCAATTAGTGATTGAGACAGTAATCCACCATGTTCAGGTTTATTACACCTGTGACTGTATTTCACGTGCACTTTCTTAATCATCTCTGAATACAAATATGTCAGTGTAGTGGGCTTTAGTAAATTAGCCCCAATAGACACCAAATCTAGGGAACATTTCATTTTATTTCATTTGACATCAGTGATACTGTAAGCTACATGAATCAACAGTCTGGGTTAGAAAGAAATCAGCCACAGCCTGTACTTCATACCATTCTGTGTATTTTTACTTACAGCCATATCTGATGCTGTTGTCTTTGATTCCACAAAAGGAAAAAAAACAATCCACACTATTTGTTAAGAGCATAATGTGGATAAGTGGTTCATGTGGATGCAAAAAAATGGATTAAATTTATTTATTTATTTATTTATTTATTTATAAATGTTTTTTCTAGCTCATTTAAGCCTGTTTAGATATGCTGTAAAAACATGATCGAACCATAGAACAATATTAAGAGTTGAGTTAATACCAAAACTCGCACATCAGTATCCAGACCTACATTGCTAAATTTGACAAAGTGGAACAAATTAGCAAGTTTATCATGACTAGGCCTCTCAACTTCAGTCTATCTTCAATAAACTCATGTTTTTAAATAAAAGAGATATGCATGCAAACTGAAGAATCGATCAAGAATTGTATTTAGGAGTCAGAGTGACATTAGGTAAAATATTTTCCACGTATTATTATGGATTAGCACTAAAAGGCAGGGAGTGCTATTTGGCTAAACTAACCCTTTCAGTCCTGTCAGTGGCTAAATGATGCTAAGCGGTGGTCTAGCCTGCAATGACAGGACATATATACAGTACATATCTCATAGAAACTCCGTGCTTTTATACTAGAGAGAAATTAAAGGCATGCAAGACTCGTGACATGTCTCACAAGACTCGGACCTGCCTCTGCCCTGTGTGTGTGAGACAGTGCCTCTGCCCTGTGTGCGTGAGACAGTGCCTCTGCCCTGTGTGCGTGAGACAGTGCCTCTGCCCTGT
>CM075011.1:18928583-18967140 GCA_037576675.1 Pangasius sanitwongsei | reverse complement strand
GTGAGACAGTGCCTCTGCCCTGTGTGCGTGAGACAGTGCCTCTGCCCTGTGTGCGTGAGACAGTGCCTCTGCCCTGTGTGCGTGAGACAGTGCCTCTGCCCTGTGTGCGTGGAGTTTGCGTGTTCTCCCCAGAATGGATGGATACAGTTTTTACAATTTCTAACAAGCGTTGCTCATTAAAAAGTTTACTTCAAACACTGAAAACTCTTCACACCTCTCTCTGTACACACCAAGCTTAGCACATTGGATACATTTCATGAACAAAATGCACTATAACTGTATTATTTTTATTTAAAAACACTTCCCCTGAATGGGTCAATTCAGGATTTGTGCTCTGGGTACCAATTTGTGTGTGTGTGTGTGTGTGTGTGTGTGTGTGTGTGTGTGTGTGTTTATATCATGGTGGGGACCAAATAGATAGAATAGGAAAGGAATAGGACTATCTGACAGTTTTGACCTTGTGGGTGTGTTTGAGAGAAAATCACACCACAGTGGAGCGTGTGTGAATGGTGCACTGAGGATCAATACTGCAGATACACTTCATGAGCAGATCACACTGCAGTCAATAAGCAAGAGAAAAGCTGCAACAATTCCTCATAAAATTCCAAAACACAAAACTCCCATCTGTATTCTGTCAAATTAGCATTCACTTATATCCCCCCAAACACACACACACACACCACTCAGAATACATAAAGACTTCATAGCCTGCAACTTCAGGGGTTGTTTAAATTAGTTTAGATAATCAAGGGATAGAGAAGTTAATATAGGGAGGTCATTCAAGTATTCTCTCAAATAAATAATACACACACACACACACACGCACACACACACACAAAAGGCACAATACAGCATGGATTCCCTGACACTTTGCACATGGGAGTAATTGAAAAACAAAAATGCCACAGGACTTCTGGACAAAGAGAGATAAGAGTGCAGGGTTAGAGATAATACAAAGGATTATGTATTTTAATGGCACAGCACACACACAGACAGAGACAGAGAGAGAGAGAGAAAGAGAGAGAGAGATATTTTATTTATTTATTTATTTACAAAAAATATGGTACAGAACACACATACAGAGAGAGAGAGAGAGAGAGAGAGAAAGAGATAGAGAGGTACACACACATACACACACAGAGAGAGAGAAAGAGAGAGAGAGAGAGAGAGAGAGAGAGAAAGAGAGGTACACACACACAGACCGCACCTACCAAGTTCTAACTAATGAGCTGCCTGTTGATAATGCAGGAATATGCTAAAAACGAACACTTTACGTAGAGCTGGTATTTTGATCTTATTTTGCACCTTTGAAAATTGCATTTAGAGTGCTGATTAGATTTGCCTTCATGGCTGAACTTCATTCATGAATATTATTGCACACCCATCACATGATTTCCAACATGTCACAGATCAGGAGCTTTTTTTTTTTTTCCTCACTGTAAAAGAACAGTAACTGTTCTGATCAAGTTTAAATTTACATGATGACTATTATCTATTCATTCTACTATTATTAACTTGTTCTATAATGGTCTGAATGGTCTATTTATATTTATATTTATATATGTATTAACGCTATAAATATAAATCTGTATTAACAATTTACCTACTGTGTTTTAGCAGTAAAGTTTCTATTTTTTTGTCTCCTACTATGTGCGTGTCTGTGTGTGTATACATTAAGAAATGTGCCGCTATCCTCTGAAGTGCCTTATTTTTGTATAACAGCACAGTCTGGAGTGTTTTTATTCAAAAAAAAAAATAAAATAGCCTAAAGGTTTGCTTTTGGTTACTGAGGTTAAGGTTAAGGTAAGATTCAGGTGTAGCATAGCATTAATTAGCTGCATTAACAATTATGTCAACAGAACGTCCTCACATGGATTATACGACAAATGTGTGTGGGAGTACTCATTTTAATCTCTTCAGAGTTGAGATAAGCTTGCATAATGAAGAGTACACCAAAATTACATACATCAGTATTCAGACCTCAAAGTTCACTCTGGATTGAAGTGCTGCTCGGTCCACATTTTCTATCTCTTTTTTTTTCTGGGTTTAAAGATGAGTGCTTGTTTTAAAGGGGTCTGACTGGATGTAATCAAAAAGTGAGAGTGCTAGTCAAGAACAATGGGGCAAATGTGAAAGGCAGGTAAGTAAGGAATAACACATGGCTGTTATATTAAAATAACGCAGGCTGGGGTGGTGTGATGTGTTACATCATGCAAGCGGAGTGCCACAACCCCCCAAGGTCCCCCACCCCGAAGTGCCTTAGTTTTGTATAATAGCACGGTCTGGACTGTGTTATTCTGTTTATAACACAGAGATTTGCGAATGATTACAATGTTTAATTTATTAATGTACGACACATCACTTTTTTTTTTTTTTTTTTTTTTACAGTTTAAAGTTAGATTTAATGCTGTGGAAAGTCTGAGAAACAAGTTCCTGTTCTCGCTTACCTTATAGCCGAGATAAACAGTCATTCCCTCACCATCTCTCTCTCTCTCTCTCTCTCTCTCTCTCTCTCTCTCAAAAAGCAGCTTGTCATTTTACCAACAGCCCAGAACGCATAAAATCCTCTATTCTGAAGCTTGTGCTGAACTGACAAATTTTGACTATTACAAAGTGAGACTCCTTCCATAAATGTTAAATAAATACAAAAAACAGAACAATGTTACCATAAAACATCACTGATTATACATTTACTTTGTTAAACAACACGCCTTTAAAAAATCCATTTAATATTAGTATTAGATAAACCAGAATTCAACCATGCTGCGGTATTATTTTAAATAATTTCTAATCATTTAAAATATATATATATATATATATATATATATATATATATATATATATATTAAAAACAATATTATAACAAATATAAAACTGAAAATAGTTAGGGTAGGTTACTCCAAATTTGAATTTGAATTTACTCCAAAGCTTTTAATTAAATGTATTTGCTGGAGATCTTTTACTCTAAGCTGTTCATTTAATTTAACATGTGTCATTCTTCTGCTAAGCCTCTTCATAAATTGCATTACATTTTTTCCCCTGTAAAAAAAATCCTGGCATGATCTTGGATACTGTGTTTTATATGAGGATCTTAGTAAATGTAAGTGATTATTATTAGCTGTAAAGCTCAGAGAACTGTCTGGCCTGCACTGATAGTCTAACGTATTTTGCAGAAGCTTATACAATGCAGATTTGTCTACAGGAGAACTTTGGACATAGGTATTACGACACCGGATTTCATATCCTCATGGCAGTCTTCATTGTCTCAGTCCTTATTTGAACTGGTTGTGTCTTGGCCCTTAAATAGTAACCACACTGTTTCTGTTAAGGTATCCTTCCTTAAGGACAGAGGTCAAACAGCAGCCTTAGCGAAAAAACGATGGCTCCCTGGGGCCTGCTTTTTCATCAGACTCTTGAGAGACATATACAGCTTTGTGCTAATGTACCTAAGTAATCATTTAACCCAAAACATAACATTAGCTCTAGAAGTAAATTAATGTATGAATTTGTGTATGTATTAGTTTCAAACAATTTCTGATTATTAATGTAAACTTGGGCTTGATATTAGCAGCCAATCAAATTTAGTAGCCATTCAGCATTACTAATAACCTACACACTGTAACCCCAATATGTATACTGAACAAAAATATAAACACAACCCTTAACTATTTAAAAGAGATACACCCATTTACAAATGTACATAAAATTTCAGAATCAGAATCAGAAACAGTTTATTGCCAGGTACAGTAAAGTCACTTTACAGTACTAGGAATTTGTCTTGATGTCAGGTGCAGACACAGAATCAAAGATATAAAATAAAGATATAAGATATACGAAGGTGCAGTATGGTGCAATATGAACATGCTATATATAAATATGAAATTTGTAAACAGCAGACAAGATAGAATAAATTAAAATAATAATAGAAACAGTTATGTACAAAAAGAGTGAGTAAACATGGGAGGTAGAAAAAATATTGCAGCTTCAGAGGGGAGAGTGACCGCCAGTAGGTTGGGGGGGTCACCTGGGGGGATTTGGGGCACTGTTCAGCAGGCTGACTGCAGCGGGGAAGAAACTCTTCTTATGGCGTGAGGTCCTGGTCCTGATGGACCGGAGCCTCTTGCCAGAGGAGAGGGACTGGAAGAGTGAATGTCCGGAGTGAGAGGGGTCGGCTGCAATCCTGGCTGCACGTCTCCGAGTCCTGGAGACGTATAAGTCCTGGAGTGATGGGAGGCTGCAGCTGATCACCTTCTCAGCGGAGTGAATCACGCGCTGCAGCTTGGCCTTGTCCCTGGCCATGGCAGCAGCAAACCAGACAGTGATGGAGGAAGTGAGAGTCGATTCAATGATGGCAGTGTAGAAGTTGACCATCATCCTCACAGGGAGGTGGAACTTCTTCAGCTGCCGCAAGAAGTACAGCCTCTGCTGAGCCCACTTGGTGAGGGAGCTGATGTTCTGCTCCCACTTGAGCTCCTGGATAATGGTGGTTCCCAGGAAGCGGAAGGACTCAACAGAGGTCACCGGCATCTCTAAATTTTCTGTAGCGTGTGAATGAATGTGTGTGCGGAGATTTCAGAATGTTCACCTAAATTCTACACGCTTATAAACTATTCATCCTGATAAGCCCCCGTTTCCCAGTAGCAGACTAATTTTGGGACTCTGCAACTACCTCCCCCCGTCACGGCGACTACTCATTGCGAGTGCACGTGTAGTGTGAACAATTTCTCAGTCTGTGAGTGATCACAGAGGCTCCAATATTTTCAAGCATGTTTGATTTTCTCGGTGATGAATCGCTTAGAGTGAAACCGCCTGTGACTAGTTACAAGAACAGCACTGAGAGCCTGAGAGGAAATCAGATTCTTCTGCTCTCATGCGCAGCAGATCCCTGAATCCTGTTGTTCTTCCATTTATTTGTGTGGGAGGGTGAGGACAAACTGTAAGCACAATAATAATGCTTCTATAAGAAACTATTTGGCATGGCACACCCAAAGTGTTGTTAGGAACAGCAAAAATAAAAACAAACATGGCATGATTCCTGTCAGCGCACAGTATAAAAATAGCTATGTTTTTCCACTATACCTCCAGTTCTCTTTGCAGAACAAACAGTCCTCACTGTCCATGTCTCCCCAATTAATATTTCCTCAACTTATTTTTCTACTAGTTGAAATGGATTCATTAGGCTCCTATCTATTGATTTCACCTGGATTCTGGATACAAACATTGATTTCTGAATAAAAATACTCACCCACATGGTAACATTCACGTTGGTGGTCTTTTACATTCACGCTGGTGGTGTAGTTGAAATTCTGATTCATTTGTGAAGAGGATTATCGTCCTCTTGCCCATTCATCAGTTACGACACTGAACTGCAGTAAGCTCAATGCTCCGATAAGGAGGTGAAGCATGCAGATGACCTTAGTGATGATACTTAGTGGTTAGCACGCTTGTCTCGCATCTCCAGGGTTGGGGGTTCAATTCCCGCCTCCACCCTGTGTGTGTGGAGTTTGCATGTTCTCGCCGTGTTTTGGGGGTTTCCTCCCCAGTCCAGATTGGCATCTCTAAATTTTCTGTAGTGTGCGAATGAATGTGTGTGCGATTGTGCCCTGCAATGGGTTGCCACCCTGTCCAGGGTGTCCCCCACCTTTTGCCCCAAGTCCCCCTGGGATAGGCTCCAGGCTCCCCGTGATCCTGTGCAAGGTAAGTAGTACAGAAAATGGATGGATGGATGGATGTTTCCTTTGGTGTCTGTGTGGCTGGTCCCAAATGATCCCACAGTTGAAGTAACATGACATGAAGCAACATCCCTCTATTATGTCTTTTATTGTGAGGTCTGAAATGGCATTGGAAGTGGTTTATGTTAGAGAAAAGGATATTCATGACTTAACTACAGCTCTCAGTGACATTCATACAGCGAACACGCCAAAGGCTCAGTCCCACAAACACATGTGGAGATATCATGCTGCTTAATCTTAACTTGTTGATACCAGGGCAATAGATGACTGTGTGCCTATAGAAATTCCTGGATTTTTTTTCACCCTGGAATTTTTGAGGGAGCAAAACCAACAGTGTTGTGTTTCTATATATATATTTTTTTTTTTACTAATGTGTTAATATACAGTCAGATCCATAAGTATTTGGACAGTGACACAATTTTTGTAATTTTGCCTCTGTACACCACTACAATGGTTTTGAAATGAAGCAGTCAAGCTGTGAATGAATTGTAGACCTTCAGCTTTAATTCAAGGGGGTTAACAAAAATATTGCATTAACCGTTTATGAATCACAGCCATTTTTTACAGAGTCCCTCCATTTTCACAGGCTCAAAAGTAATTGGACAATTGACTGATAATCAGTTTCATGGGCAGGTGTGGCCTGTTTCCTCATTATTTCATGACAAATTAAGGAGATAAAAGATCTAAATTTGATACCAAGCATTGAATTTGCATTTGGTAGCTGTTCATGGGAATTCTCAATATGTGGTCCAAAGGGGTGTCGATGCAAGAGAGAGAAGCCATCATTAGGCTGAAAAAACAAAACAGACCTATCAGAGAGATAGCACAAACTTTAGCGGTGACCAAATCGACAATTTGGTACATTCTTAAAAAGAAGGAATGCACTGGCAAGCTCAGCAACACCAAAAGGGCTGGAAGACCACGGAAGACAACTAAAATGGATGATTGCAGGATTCTTTCCTTGCTGAAGAAAAACCCCTTCACAACATCTAGAAAAGTTAGGAACACTCTCGAGGATGTAGGTGTATCATCTTCACACAATTAGCTATATGAAGTGAAGTAAATGTGTAAGTGCAAGAAGGCATTCTTCAATATACTATGTAACACAAACACAATTATTTGATATCCAGCACTGTAAGGTAAAGCACCACCACCACGTTCTTGCTTTTGCCTGGTATGACTGTTATACTGCACTTTACTAGAGGTTGTAACACATAATTTCTGACCCCTGACCAGAAAATGCCCCCTCAACTTAGAAAAATCCACTAGGGAACTCGATCTCCTCTACTCCGAGTTCAGTAGGTGATGTCAAATTAACATTGCTGCGCACAGCATCAGAAGTAAACAAAGTAGCACTTCTTATCTTTAAATGAGTTAAGCAGTATATATTTGCTTTAGACCAATCAATATACGGACATATTCACTTGTTAAAGCTATAACATTGACTATGCAGTGTTTTGAGGAGGAAAATGTACATCACTCATCACAGTTAGCTGGTTAGTTTGTGTGTTTTTTTCCACATTGTAGTCGACTGCAGCATTAATTTCAAGCCCCATATGCAGGTAGTTGAAAGGAAGATTGTGAAAACCGCACTTTCGTCACACACCACATGTTCAGTGGAGGTTTTGATTCCCAGAGTTCTGTTCACTATACTTTACATTTTGTATATATGTTTTTAATCATGAAAGTTTGGGCCACATTTTTGGTCAATAAACAAAGGCATACAGTATACTTCTGGATATCTCAGGGGCATATGCTAGTGTGTGTGTGTGTGTGTGTATAAATAATGCTGTCATACTCAGCACAGTTACTTGGCTCCATTAAATATCTTGGCTGAGTGTGTGTGTGTGGGTGGGTGTGTGTCTGTGCTGAGTGATGTGTCAGTGGGACTTGTCTGGCTTGGAGTCAGAAGGAAGAATGAAATTGTTGCACAAGCCGTCACACGTGTGTGAAAGAGGATGAGAGAGAAAAACACCATGCTTACTATCAAACTACTGCTGCTTGTATTACTTTCCCTTCTCATTTGATTCTCTTACATTCTCTCTCTCTCTGTCTCTGTTGCACACACACTCTCTCCCCTCCCCCAACCCACCAGTGTCCCAGCTGAGGAATAAAACTGTCGAGAGGGAGATATAATGTCCCAACAACCTCTCCAAGAGAGCCATTTCTTCTTGTGAAAGTTTCTTTACATATGACACCTTACAAAAATGCATTAAATACACACCATGGATAATTCTCGTAGTCCTTGTCATCCGAAGTATACATTTACATTTACAGTATTTATGCCCTTAAGTGATTTTTAAAAAAAAAAAAAAAAAAACAGAATGAAAGTGTGCCTTACCGCCTCCTCACTTTACAAGCAGCTTCTGCCTAGTTTTGGAACATTTGAAACCAGAGCTGAACAGTTGCAAAACCTGAGTAGCAATATCAAACAAACTTCAGTTCACCTCAGTTGGCCTGGTACTGCTTAGCTTGGACATGGTCTTGAACACACACACACTCATTCAGTGCTGACCCACTTTCAGCACACACCTCCACACACCTTCCTCCTCCCCTGGCCTGCAAAAACACTTAATATTTTCCCCTTGCTCCCCACCCCATCCATCCATCAGAGCTTGTCATCCCTCTGCATAGCTAAATGATTCTGTTACATCGTCACGCTCTACTCCGTCAAAGCCCCTCTGTTTCCCTCCTCCACAATGTGCGCCGACCCTCTGCGCTCAGGCTCCGTCTTTCAGTCTTGCACATCCATCCAATTATGATTTCTCACTCTGTTCCCAGAGCTTAATAACAGCCCACACTCACAACTACATAACTGTTGCCTTTCAGTGGCTCATTGCATCCACTGCTTTCCTGCCCCCTTTGTCTTGTATTGACGTGAAGTTATTGAGTGCTGTCATGTTGTCCGTCTTTCTCACTCATGCCTTCACATATTTTGAAGCATATACATATACGTGTACATATACACACAAGGAAACTGAATGAAAATACATTATTTACGAACTCGGAATAATGTGTTCTAAATGGATAGAAATACAGATAGGAGGTGCACTATTTATTAAATATGCTTTTTTAGAAAGCTTTCCAGATTCACAGGGCATCTGGTCAAGACTAGAGGGGTGCGTTGGGACTGGGGTCCTTTGGGATACAGCAACGCAGCAGGTCAAATATGAAGCTTATGGGATAAACAAAGCCTACATTAACATTGGATGTGTGGTGCTGCACTTGTGATGCACTTAAAGCATCCTTTGTAAATGCCTGGTCAGGGTCACTGAGGTCTTTAATAGTCAAATTATAAAAAAAAAAAAAAAAAAACTATAAACAAACTATACTAGTTTGTATACAGGGTCTTGTACAAACTATACTAGTCTGTATACAGGGTCTTGTACAAACTATACTAGTTTGTTTATATTTCAGAAAATAGAAATGAATAAATGAAAAATGAGTTACAAAGGCAGTTACAAAGAAAGATAATAACTTTGCACACAGGATGAACTAAACATTCCCACGCACATTTCTAGTTGAGACCTAGTTGTGAACTAAAGTGAACTGATGGAGCCAGAATTAACAGACCATGCCAGACCGTGACAGTGCTGGCATTTCTACCTCTGGATTTTTCCAGTGTTTCCGAATGCAGATGCAGATATTTGGAGCGCTAAATCTTCTCAAGAATACTGAATACCGTCATATTTGCAATGGCATTGGATTATTCGTGCACTCCATGCCTCTTTGTCAGTTCCTTTTCTCTTTATATATGAAGAAAACTCTGATGTACAATTCTTGGTTTTGCCATCTGCCTAAAAAGTTTTGTCCATTGTGTGCCACATTTACAACCTCAACCCCAACCTGGCCTTTTTCAACATTTTATTTAGTGATCCGATCAGTGAACGAGGCTTTAAGGCTGACATTGTGCTAATGTATAATCATTTTTTCTGCATGATTTGTGCTGCAGTTGAGAGTGTGTCCAAATGCGATGAAATGCGCTGTGAACAAACGAGGCGAACTGTGCAGAAGACCTCAACGTGACTTTCCTGAGCTATTTCTATTCATCATTCACTTGTTTTCTCTCAGGCTTTTCTCTGACCAGAAAAAAAAACACTATGCCATTTCCTTTAAATAAAGATTGATGGCTGAATTGTTCAGTGATTACTATGTGTAACTCTCTATTTGACTGTTTTAATTTGCTGGCTACAAATGTGATATATTTGCACGCAGGCATATAAAAAACTTCTCCAACAGTTATATACAGCCGCAGTTCACGGGGTCATAGAGGCAGAGGCATCTCCTTGCCGAGGTCACAGTGGAACCTTAAAGAGGCCATTTCCCCGAATCCATCCTAGTTGCCCATGAAAAAACTTTTAGATCATCTTTCTCTTTTTTTCCCCTTGGACTGTGCACTTTCTTTCATGCAATCTGCAAGCCTTACATAAATAAAAAAGATCACCCTGAGTTCAGGCATATAACCATCATGGGCAGCTGGGATGTTTATATGACAGTAAAGTATGCGTGCATGCATATGCACAGGCTCAGCGAATGGTGCTCTTACTCCAGACTGAACAAGGATGGATTCAGCAAAATGTCCTTCAGGAAAATGTGTCCTTGGCATGAAGTGTGTGTTAGTCTGAATACTGGTAAACACTGACCTTGGCATGTAATTGGCAGCCTACAGCATTAGTATGTGAAAGGCTATTGTTATTACAGATAGTTATTGCCACTATAAAATATGACTATACAGTATAACAAAGTTTTATTGTGCTAAATTATGTCATAATACATCTTGTTTAGATATCATAGACATTGTCAGTATTTTTATAACACTGAATGACTCTTATTGTCACAGTAAAAGATATCTAAAATATATTTCATGTTTTAAAAGGTTTTTTTTTTAATGTTTAATTTTCTCTCCTTTAAATGTATTATCTTATATATTTAACCTTTGTTTTTGTAGATGAAGAAATGATAAAAGTATCATCTAAGTTGTTTTTCAAAGTTTTTAATACATACCACTTGTGCTTTGCTCACACTCTCTTAACAAACCTAAATATTGTAATATATGTATATATAATATATTTTTTTCATCTTGCCCACCCCATAATAATTGTAACATAAAGTGCATTTTAGTTCCAAATTGTAGTAAGAAAAGCACCAATGAGACAAGACAAGAGAGTAAAGATATGCTTGAAATTCAGAGTAGTTTGTGGTTTGATTTGGAAACAAACAAAGAAAAAACCCAGAACAGTGACTCAGAGTGACCAGATGGGTTTGGAGGCAATTGAACTTTGTGTTTATGAGGGTATTTTTTGTGTGACTCTGGTGTTTGTTGTGTTTGTTGTAAATGTGGGGGAAAAAATGGCGCAAAATATTACACCTAGACATCCCCTCTCAACACACACACACACACACACGCACACACTTAAAGGCACATATGAAACTACATTTATGGTTTATACATTTTTAAGCTCATGTAGCTTGCTCCATTGAGATCCCCGGAATAGCAAACACGGTAAACAGAAAAGCTGTAAACAATTTTGTTCAAACCAAAGAACACTGTCCTTTGATTAGACAGTGTGAGCTCAATCTATCAACTTTGAGTTTCTCCTTCAAATGCATTTTAGCAAATAAATAAATAAAATAAATAAATACATAATCCACTTCGTTCACTTTCATTACACTTGTGACTGAATCCGTAATAATGGCTACTGATGATGCATTATGGGAAAACATCACCGTAATGGACTGAAAGATATTAGCACAGATGGATATCAGCCCAAACTAGGGGGCGTGTCACTCTGTGTAATCACCTGACACCAGTGACTCTGATTGGCTGTGTGAATTTTAACTTCGTTAAAGTTAGCCCACAGCCTCGCTTCATATTATTCTGTATTTTTCTTACAACCGCTGGTGGTGCTATTGTACTCGGTTTCACAAAAATCCAAAATAGTCCAAAATACTCTTTAAAACAATGGTTAACTACAAATATGACGATGTGGATGCTGGAAATGAAACTTAATATAGATTTTTTTTTTTAATCTTTGAAAGACAGGGGAACTTAGGCCCCTCTAGCCCCTTTATATGAGCTGCCACTGTATATTTCCTATGTCCTGAAAAGTCACAAAGTCACACAACAAATGTGTGTGTATGAGAGAGAGAGAAAGAGAAAGAGAGAGAGAAAGAGGGAGAGAGAGAGAGCAAGCAAGTGAGCAGGTTTATTTTTCTGTCAGTCTGAATATATTCATTTCATATTTGACTTCCAAATGACAAATATATGAAATGTGATCTCTTTGGCTATGGCCCAGTGTGTCTTGCTTACCTGTAATTGTATACTCAGAACCACAGGGTTTACTCAGCTGTACCCCTCCCCCTCTTCTCCAGTATAACCTGAATTCTGTCTTGATGCCAGTATTGTTTCAGCAGTCTGTGCCTATCACTTACTGATCTCGAAGTGCATTCAGTGAAAGGACACCAAACCTTATCATAATAAAATGCCACACATTTACACACTGTTCACACACAGTATCACTTTTTTATGAGTGTGACTACAGTGTGTGTGTGTGTGTGTGTGTGTGTGTATGTTTGTTTGTTTTGTGTGATAGCCTCTCACATCTTCTCTCACTCTCACCTGCTCTTTTCCTTCTTCTCCTTGTCGTTGCACTTCTGTTGCTGTTCTGCCAAACTGAGCCAGACCTAGCCAGGCTGCTTTCCTTTCCCTGTTTTCTTTTCTCGATTGTCACACACACTAAAAATAAATCATTCTTGCAGTAGCACACACAACACACACACACACACACACACACACAGTACTGTCCTCTATTTGCTCTGTCAAAGAAGCATCTGAAGCTGCGGTTAGATTTTTTAGCTTTAAACTTTAAATATCCAATTAACTACAAGGTCCAGTAAACAAGCAATATATTAATAACTAACTAACTAACTACTAACTACTAGCGATTTTTTTTAATAATGAAAATATATAAGTCTTGTTAGCTCATTCTGTTAATTAATACCATGATGCAGTATTAATAAAGATTTTACATTTTGAAACAGTCTCAAAAGTTAACTCAAATTATAGGCCATAATGTTTTCCAGCACCCCCAATTCTAAGCTAAACCCCAACACAGTATATATTATAAGTAAATATATACCTATTGTTAAAATTTTCACCTGCGGTATGAAACATACAGTTCATAATACAGTGTTCTAAAATCACCTTTATACACAGCTAAGTCCTTACTCTGGGAACATTTTTATAACATCACACAGATAAAATGCTTTGATTTGGATCATGTGATCTTAGTAGTGTTGGCTTTGCATTATGATTTTGAGAATTTTTCCAAATGACTTAAAAATAAATAGCCTAAAGTTTTGATTAACCTACACTGTGTACAAACTGATCTTTGAAAATGAAAAATTGAAAATGATCTTTATTAATACTGCAAGTCATGATACTAAATAATAGAATGAGTTAACAAAATGTAAACACTATTGTCATTCTTAATGGCCGATCGTATATGACTAAGTTGGCTATTAATGCATACAATTCATTATGTCCAGATGTACTAAGGATTAGTACATGTATTAATTCATCATTATGAAAGCATTAGTTAAGCATTAATATATTGCTTATTTGTGGTCCTTATAGAAAAGTGTTACCAGAATAACTTCTTTGACTGGCAGGACCCTGATACAAAAGGCTTTAAAGTCCCTGTGAAATGGCTTCTTAGCTGTGATTTGAGATTTATGCAACAATTCAAGAGTGTTCAAGATATGCCACATCGAAACAAACATGGCAGTAGCTTAGTGAACTAGCTAAATATGAAGAAGAGCAAAAGAGCTTTTTACTTCCTCTTACTAATACAGTAGCCTAGACAATGTATAAAGACAGAATCGCGTTCTTGCTCAGTCTGAGGAAGTGACATAGCAGCTTTGAAGAGCCCCAGGTTTGTAAAACACCTCAAAAAATGTCTGCCATATAACAAGTACAGATTTTACCCTCTTCCAAAAGATATAAACTCCAACCGTTTTTTTTTTTCAACCAAGGGAACAGTGGGGACGAGACATATGGTTCTAGAGAGTGTTTAATTGGATGATTACAAAGATCTGCATGAATGTGAAATTTTTAAGCAATATTGCACGAGCATGAGTGAGCTTATACTGAATATTAGCATGGTTGTGATTCGGCCGAAGCTAATCAGAGCCACGCCAGTATATTCAGTAGAACTGCACTATTGTGAGTGTGATATTGCTTTTATACAACAGCTCTGTAAACAAGAGCTTAATTTCGAGTAAGTGACATTTTGGACAGTATGGCCAAATGTTCTGTTTATTTTTGCTTTATAGCACATTGGCTATCTCGCTAGCTAGCACACATTGATTTGTACATTCCTGTTAAAGGTCTTTCTGGAAAAATTGGCTTCCTTTCTTCCTTTTCATCTTCATCTGATGAGCTTTCATATTTGAAGTCATCCATGTCAGCTGATGATGTCGCTATCTCTACTGTAGTAACCGTTTCGAAACAGGAAGTGGAATTATACATGGCGAACACAGATTAGAAAAGTGATACATACAGTGAAGCATCCCAGTGCAGTTAGAGGAAATATAAGCACTCTTGGAATGCTGCTCGACATCCAACAGCAGACCCTTTTAATCCTAATATCAGCCCCCAAGCTGAGGTGATCCAGGGCACAACAGACACCTTGCCTTAAGAGCCTATTTCCAGAAATTGACAAAAAGCTAAATACAGACCCAACACAGGCGCTTGAAGAACCCCCTGAGAGGGAGCAATCAACCGATTTTTTTTTCTTTAACATGCCTAATCCTGCTAAGCAGCTTGCAATCCTATTAAGAACATGAATCATAATCCTAGGGTCAGCATTGCACAAATTTAGTGTGTTGTCCTTCAATTTCTGCTCTCTCTCTCTCTCTCTCTATCTATCTTCCCATATATAATTAGCATATTTTCGTACTTCAACTTCTCTCTATCTTTGGTACTATATAAAGTAAAAGGAGTAAATGACTGATGACTGTTTTGTGTGTGTGTGTGTGAGCAGTGTTTATCTCTGAACAGAATAATTTATATTGTTATTTATCTCCACTTTGTTTCATGGCCTCCTTGCCTAGATCCCAACCGTCTGAAGACCCCTTCTCTCTTTGTAATGCTTTGAAGTTGATAACATGATTGTTTTTGCCTTAAAGGAGCTCAGACTGCTTCCTTTTCCGGTTACATAAAGCTTACAGATCAATGTGCTCAATGGCCAACCTTTGAAAATAAAGCAGTAATTTTCTGGGGAAACTGCGGGAGTTGTTGGATGCTTTTAGTGTAGACCTGATCAGTAGAACCAAAACATTTATCTCTTAACTATGGTACATACTCAGGCTAATAATTAGGGATAGATGTAGGATAAGGATCATGTTAGGTCTATATTTAGGCTTAGGATTAGTTCGATTAGCATATGAGTCTAGGGTCTAGTTGTCATAAGTATATTTTATTAATAATATACTGTACATCTGTTATGAAAAAAGGAGAGGGGGAGGAGAAACATGAAGAGGAAGATAGGATTGATATCAGAATTATGTCAGAGTTGACATTTGTTAATGTAGTTCAAGATAATCTGCTCCTTCACAGCTTAATTGATATTATACAGTATCTCCCTAATTTCCTAGCTGCGAATAATATTAACTAACTATAATATTTGCTGTACTGAATGAAAATAGCAGCATTTATAGCATTTCCAGGGTCCATGATGTCTTGCAGAATTAATGAGACACGTTTCCAGTCAAATTCCAGTAAACAATGAAAGATGTCAAAACGTAATTTTCCGAAACCATTGTGTCTGTTGTACACAACATACCTGTTTCTTATGAAATGACTGTTTGTGTACTTTTTGTAGATGAACCTGTATCTTGTGAACATTCACATCTAACTGATTTTTTAAAGTTGGTTTTGTTCTGTTTTAAGCTCTGACTAAAATTTAAAAGCCTTGAATGATATAATTGCCTACTAATCATGTAAAATCTGTCAGCAGCTTATTCATGTACATGGCACCTTTTGTTTAGAAGGGCATGTTCAAACAAAAGGTGAATAGTATGCTATTTAACACGGCATATTATATAGCATTCTATTCAGAATAATCGTTTCCCATCCATCCTTGTCAGATAATTTCAGGTGAAGTGCACAACCATTTTCTTTGAACAGACAACAATAAAACACTTTGACTTATTAGTCCTTGCTGTTTACTACCTGTCTCCTTGTTGGACGGACAGCTAAGATTCTCTTGCTCTTTTAAAAGACTGTTAACAGTCTGGTCTTTGCGAAGTTTGTTTTTAATGACCCTAAGGAGCCGTTCTAATGAAGCATAAACCAGGAATAACTCCTGCAGGGTATTTAAGTGTGTACTCAGGGTTTAATTTAATAGTGTACTCATGGGTTGCTTAAAAAGAGCTAATCAAGTAAAAGAGGTATAATAAAAGGATATTAAAATGATAATAAAAGCTCTTGTATCTGAGGTGTTAATAGGGAGTACATTTTTCTTTTTGAGACATTGTCTTGCAAAATACATCTAGTTCACTGCATGTATTATCAATATGTGTGTGTAGGGCTTAGCTAAGTTTTTTTTTCTGTATTTTCTGTTCTGTGGGTCACTGAACCCTTGCTGGAATATTGCTGCTATGAAAGTATTGCCATTTGTATTTTCGTCTGCCTACATGTTGAAACTTTTCACACTTACTAGAAACACAAAGAATTTGAGCCAGCAAGCACAGATGAGAATCTAAATGAGTCCATATGAGTCCACGGGGAGGGGAGGGCAAACATATGCTTCCTCCGAGACACGTAAAGCCAACCTCCACATCTTTTCAAACTGCTGCTCCTGCTGCATCACAGGGCAGTGTAACACACTACAAAGTTAGGCTACAAAGTGGGGAAAAAAATATGGATGCCTCCATGACCTCTTTTGTTAGGAACAAGCTAGACAGTTAACTGTGATGAGTGATGCATATTTTCCTCCTCACAACAGCAATCTGTACAGTCAATGCTGTAGATGTAAAAAGCGAGTATGTCTGTATGTTGTTAGATCATAATCTTGAATTGACGTCACTTGCTTTACTCAGAGTTGAGGAGACCATCCCGAGTTCCTGAGGAGAGGGGGAGATTTGGTGTCTTGGCTGTTGCGTTATCAGGATTCGAACAATAGGACATTTCTGTTGCGCCACTCAGGAGCCATTTGCCTTTTTTTTTTAACCATCAGCACAGATGGTAATAGTGCAGAGTGGCACAAATATGAAAGTGGGTAGGTTGAATAAATACGTTGATAATAAGTGTGCAGCTGTGATATCCAATTAAATCAGCTCCTTAGATAAAAAAAAATAGATAAGCATAAGCATCCCTATTTGAAAGCCAGATGTCCAAAATTAGGTTAAAAATGTGTGCTTCCTTTATGACAAGCAGTTTGCTCCAAACCATTGGATAATATTGGATAAACGTACTACTTCAACATGATTGCATTCACTGTGTATAAGCAGCTTCTTGTTTCAGTTGTAAATCTAAATTTAAAATCTAAAGCCTGAGGAGACCGCAGTGACAAAGCAGGAGTCCAGTCTGCAATAACTATTTAATAAGAGACAGTCCCAACTGAGAGCTTTTAGCTGTGTGCATGTGAGTGTGCGTGTGTGTGTGTGTGTGTGTGTATGTGTGTGTGTGTCCATAGCTGACTCAACCTTATCACAGAGGATCTTGCTTGATATAATAACAGTGATGATCTTGTAAAGCTGCCAGGCTGGGTTGAATCAACAGGAGCCCATCTTTACTAAGAATGCTCACAATACATACAACGAAATACAATGGAGTGTGTTTTTATTAATTTTGCTTAAACTAGGATTTTAAGAAGCAAGCTTACGTCGTAATGTAAATTTGTTACAGAACATGAATTTTAAATTAATATGTCCCAGATATGAGAGCGTTATGTATGTGGGATCCAATGTCAGACATGTTCCTCTTTGATGGAAGCCTGCACTCCATGTGTGTGGATTTATAACAGGAGGACAGAGACTTTTTTTTTTTTTCCAATTATGCTCAGTTCTCAAACACTTCCCTTTCACACATAGAGGAAAAAAAAAACTTCACTCCGGATGTTTTCATGTTTCATGCATTCATGCATCTGATTAATAGAAAGAAAGAGAACAAGAAAGACATAATGAGACAAAAGGGGAGAAAGGGAGGAGAGAAGGAATAAAATTCTCTTTGATGTGCATGTGCGTGTTGTGTGTGTGTGTGTGTGTTGGTCTGCTTGATGCTTTTGTAGCTCTGTCCCCTCCTCTAATTAAGAGCTCCACTCTGACTGCTGACGCCACAAACGGAGCAGGATGAAGATGGAGGGAGACCAGAAATCAAAACAAACAAGTGTCCTGGCGGAGCCTCACAAAACCCTGTGGCACATGGAGTTGTTTTATGTTGTGTAGTGCATCTCAGTGACAACACACAGTGGCTTATCTAGAAAGAGATGACCTGAGACACACAAATATGTGGTCTGCCTTTTGTGGTAAAGATGAAGGAAGTTTTGAAATGGCATTGTTTATGTGCATGTGTGTGTGTGTGAGAGAGAGAGAGAGAGAGAGAGAGAGAGAGAGAGAGGCGCGCCGGCATTCTTCTGGGCCAGACGTTTGTGACGTACGATTTTGTTTGTGCACGATCATAGGGACATGACAACCCTCCTCTGAACTTGCCCTATTTTTCTTCAGTGTCACTGCCCTTTTATTTTCCCTCACTCACTTCTCATTTTCTCTTTTTTCTCAGTTTTAGTTTTAGCCTTCTCTTTTTCACATAGTTATAACACCAAACCCAGGATAAACGCAACACTTTGAAGTCAGAGATAAACCCAAAAAGTCACATGTTTTGAGCCAGACATGAGAAGAATCTTGCTATCTTGGGGCTCTATATCACTGATAAGAGAAATATCTGCTTTAATCAGGCTGAAACAAAACAAATGTCTCCTTTTTTCCGTAACATAAAAAGAACGTGCGGGAATTCAAATGACTGAGTGCTAGAAAAAAATGTGGGATTTTGAACTATCACACTGATTTATAAATAACCAACAAGCATTTCCTCGTTAGTACATAAGCATGCAAACATACACACACACACACACACATACACACAAACAATTTCCCATAGCACTTGATATTGAATCATTGTCATTGAATTTGAATTTGAACTTGAGTTTGAAATTGAATTTCACATACTGTTGATTTGACCGCAAGTTGATGATATTTACTTCTTAAGAAGTGTGCAGAATTACCTTACTTTGGCAGGAAAGAGACAAAATCAAAGTGTGTGTGTGTGTGTGTGTGTGTGTGTGTGCGCGTGTGTGTGTTTCTCCAGGCTTACCCATGCACATCGATCTGCAATCAAGGTCATAAGGAGGATGCAGTATTTTGTAGCTAGACGGAAGTTTCAGGTACAGAATTTCCTTCATATTTGAGTATAAAAGACATTTCTTTAATTCTTACGTTGTACATACAGGAATTAGTTATTAATTTCACAGCTACATTGAAATATAACACATCATCAAAAACTTTGCTGGAAGTTTGGCATTAAAGTGAGTATTGTTCGCAATGCAAGTAATGTACAAATCCACTTCACATTGTTTTTTTTTCTGGGCACTTAATGAACCACTTTGTGGTTAACCCGTTGAATAACACTGTCATGGTAACAAAGCGTGGAAGTTGGAGGCCCAGAGGGACACTAGCTTTTATCCATGCTTTCTGTCTCCACACTCGGCAGCAAGCAAGGAAACCCTATGACGTGCGAGACGTGATCGAGCAGTATTCCCAGGGCCACCTGAACATGATGGTCCGTATTAAAGAGCTCCAGAGACGGTGAGACAACAACAACATCCCCAGAACTGGTGCATTGTTGCTTTCCTTTTACATCTTTCTGTTTAATTGTATGGCTGGGCGACTTGGGAAAGGGAAGGGGGGGAGGGCAGTTGGT
Source organism: Pangasius sanitwongsei (assembly GCA_037576675.1). Taxonomy (NCBI): domain Eukaryota; kingdom Metazoa; phylum Chordata; class Actinopteri; order Siluriformes; family Pangasiidae; genus Pangasius; species Pangasius sanitwongsei. The sequence continues at coordinate 18,947,427 of CM075011.1, read as the reverse complement.
TGGGGGTCTGAAACAATCAATGCATATTTCATTGTTTCCTGCTGTTTTTGTTTGCTAGGATGGATCACACGTTGGGAAAGCCAGGAATGTTCCTGCCAGGTACGTACCGTTATTACACCACCCTCCATGGCCTTGAAAGCGTAACAGACATCTATATATTGTCTATGCAGACTATAGACGATACATAATATATGGGGTGTTTCTGCCACAACAAGCACTTTTATGTGGTCAAATACCTTAACACTCTAGCCAAAAGACTTAACACTCTAATCTGTTGTGGTAAAGGTATGTCACATTAAAGACATCTGTTTCACTCTTTTGGATTATAAATAACAAGTAGCATTGCTCTACATTTACTGTAGCAAAAAACCTCTAATATATTTGAATGTAACATGAATATTTAATTGTTTTAAAGGTATATTTCGAAACAGAACATGCGAAAAATGGGTTAAGACAAAATAATTTCTGTGTTTTTTGCAAAAAAAAAATTAATGTATATCCCAAAATCCAAAATGCCTGTAGTTTCACAAACTAGATTCTGTATAGATTCTACATATTGCCTTTCTTCAGGGTAGTTAATAATCAGAATCAGAATCAGAAACAATTTATTGCCAGGTACAGTAAAGGACACTCTACAGTACTAGGAATTTGTCTTGATGTCAGGTGCAAACACAGAATCAGAGATACAAAGTCAAGGGGGATACAGAAGTGAAGAATACAAAATACAAAAATACAAAATACAAAAAAAAAAAAATACAAAAAATAAACTATGAATTTCAGTGTTAATATGTCATGAGTGATATTACCTAAATTATAAACACCTGCACTAACCAGTTTATTCAGGTATTATTATTATGTACAATGGATATAAAAAGTCTACACACTCCTGTTAAAATGGCAGGTTTTTGTGATGTAAAAAAAAAATGAAACCAAGACAAATAACGTCAGAAACTTTTCTGCCTTTATTGTGAAATTGCAAAATATACAAATAAAGTGAAAAACAATCAGAAACATTTTAGGGAAAAATAGGAAAAATAAAAAAGTTACAACAACCTAGTTGCATAAGTGTGCACACCCCTAAACTAATACTTTGTTGAAGCACCTTTTGATTTTATTACACCACTCAGTCTTTTTGGTAAGAGTCTATCAGAGTGACACATCTTCACTTGGCAATATTTTCCCACTCTTGATTGCAAAAATATTCAAAATCCATCATATTGTAAGGGCATCTCTTGTGCACAGCTCGCTTCAGATTTTTAGTTGGATTCAGGTGTGGGCTCTGGCTAAGCCACTCAAAAAAAATTGATCTTCTTTTGGTTAAGCCATTCCTTTGTTGATTAGGATGTACTGTATGCTTTGGGTCACTGCTGTACTGAAAGGTGAAATTCCTTTTTATCTTCAGCTTACTAGCAGACACCTGAAGGTTTTGCACTAAAATCGATTGGTATTTGTAGCTATTCATTATTGCCTCCACCATGATAAAAGCCCCAGTTCTGGCTGAAGAAAAGCAGCCCTAAAGCATGATGCTGCCACCACCATGCTTCGCTGTGGGTCTTTTGGCGATGTCATTTTTTTTTGTGCCAAATATACCTTTTGGAATTATTATACCTTTTGGAATTGTTATCATCAGACCGTAACAGATTTTTGCCACGTGGTGATTTAGTTGGGCCTGGTTTTTTGTGGCAAAGGGCTTCCATCTAGCCGCCCTACCCCACAGCCCAGACATGTGAAGAACGAGAGATTGTTGTTACATGCAGAGAGTAATCAGTACTTGTCAGATATTCCTGTAGCTCCTTTAGCGTTGCCGGTGGTCTCTTGGCAGCCTCCCTGTTAAGTTTTTGTCTTGTCCTTTTATAAACTTGGAGGGACGTCCTGTTCTTGGTGATGTCACTGTAGTGCTCCATTTTCTCCACTTGTTGATGATGGCCTTCACCATGTTCCATGGTACATCTAATGTTTTGGAAATTCTTTTAAACCCCTTTTCTGATCGATATCTTTTGACAAGTGAAATACTGTACAGGCTTTGTAAGCTCTTTGCGGACCATGGCTTCAGCAGTCAGATGAAACCAAGAAGATGTGAAGAATAATCAGAATTAATTCAGAATAATTAGTTAATCAGAATAATTTCATTAATGACAGCTGCATGATAATTACTTTTGAACATGAGATTGAATGTGATTGGTTCATTCTTAACACATCCCCAGTTATAAAAGAGTGTGCACACTTATGCACAAAGGTTATTGTAACTTTTTTATTTTTCCTATTTTTCCCTAAAATGTTTCTGATTGTTTTTCCACTTAATTTTTTAAATGCCGTAATTTCACACTGAGGGTGGAAAAAGTCCTGAAATGATTTATCTTGGTTTCATTTTTTTTACATCACAAATACCTGCCATTTTAACAGGGGTTTGTAGACTTTTTTATATCCATTGTAGTTGATTCAGGCTGTAGGTAAAATTCAGTTCATATATATTAGAATAAATGAAATTACAACATACTACTAGATGTTGATATGCAGCTGAGCTCAGGTCTCAGGGTTGGAATGAACCATTCAGTTTCACTTAGGAATTCGTTCACCATTAAAAACCAAGCATGTATTAATTAAGGCATTAGTTGGATACAATGGATTAAATGTGTGATGTATGAAATGTATGAAAACCTGTTGGGTGTTGCTGTGGCTGAATTTGGCCAAAAACAAAAAAAGGTTTTGACCAAAATTGGGTTTTTCTGCTTATAACATACAGTATGTTGACACTTTACTATTAGAAATTAGCAAAAACAAGTGCAGTGGTAAAAACAATCAGTATGCATAGACATGTCTAAAACCGTGCTAGGTAAGTGTGATTTCCTCACATTATTAACGTCAGGTTTGATCAAGTTGTTGGATAGCTATGTGTCGTAGCAAAAAGGACATGAGCCTGATAAATTCAGTTGTGGTCAGACACCCGGTGTGAAAATGTCTGGCTTGAATCTGTGCCGTCAATCATCAAAACAGAGAAGAGCACTTACAGTATATGCTCTGTACAAATGAGAACAGAAAAAAATGAAGATAGTAATTTAGCCAACAGGACAGGACTCGATTATTTCAGCAGTGACATATGCTTTAATTTGCCAAATGCTGCATGTGGCTTGATGAGACTGATGTGGAAGATGGTAATGATCGAAATGATTACACCTTTCAAACACATAACAAAGAGATACGTTCTCTCTGGCATCCTGTAGGGGGCATGAGTAAAGGCTTTCACCCAGGCTTGTTATCATTTATCAAAGTTTGGTTCAAGTTACCTGAGATCGTTTGACCACAAAAACATCATGGTGTTATTTTTCCTGTGTATTTTGTGTTTCAAAATGAAGCAGTGCTGCTGCTAGCACATTTGGTGCCTTATGCAAGCCTCACCCCAAACTTTTTTCCTTCCTCTAATCTGACAACGTATCTCAGGGTATACATATATTTCAAAATGTACTAAATGAACAACATGTAAAGTATTTTGCAAGTCCAAATTCAAAAGACATTGTGTGTAAATTTGAGGTGGATATATGCATACTAAAGTACCTGAATACTTATTTCATTATTTAAGAAATACGTTTTACCTGTTTCCTATTTAAGATGATTTGTGTTTTTGCAAATACATTCACAAATATATATATTTTTTAAACAGAAAAAGGAGTGGAGAAAGAGTACCACACTATTGGAGCCAGGCTGATCAGAGTGGAAGATAGGGTGAGTGTGTGTGTGTGTGTGTGTGTGTGTGTGTGTGTGTGTGTGGGTGGGTGTGTGTGTGTGTGTCTCAGACTAAGCTCGTGCTGATGATGTTCTTGATAACTGGATGTTCTTCTGGATCTTCCTTTCTCCACACCCTGTATTTTGACTGGCTCATTTAGACACATCTCTCTCGCACACACACACACACACACTCAGTACTCAGTAGTCTGGAGTCTCAGTCGGGTCAGAGCAATCTGAAATGATAGCACAATCTTTATGTTGCATTTTGTAGTCCAAACATCACAAGAATGACAAGGCAGGTCTTCCTATTGTTTTCTTGGTACAGGAAGCCAAACATGCCATAGATTTTACAATGATTATAAATAGTGTGATTATGTCCACTTAATATCACACATTTTAAATTATTTTGTCTTTTGGCAAACAGTCCACTTGTATCCAGGTCTACTTGTAATTGTTCAGTGTGTTTCCTGTTATCACAGATATAATGCCTGTGTTTCCTGTTATCACAGATATAAATAACTTTAACTTTATTTAAGCATAAGCATGTGTAAAGAAAGACACACATACCTATTTAGGCAAATATTATACAGCCTACAAATGCACATTTTTGATAAACAAAAGAAAATTATTCTTATAGTATACAACATGTCAATATATGTACCAGAGCCAGTAGAAACCCATGGGATTAAAGATGTCTATTGGCTATTGGCTAACAATACATTTTCCAAATAAATAAATAAATAAATAAATAATGAGAAGTAATAGATAGGATCCAAAATCATCTTACATATTTAAATGGAAAAGTAACACTACTCCAATAAACACATGCATATATAAATTATAATCAATTATATCAAATACATTTACAATGCCATGAGTATCTTTCTGAGTTCCATAAATTACTAAGGTATGAATTCAGTGATATATGAATTCAGTTTTATGTTTATGTGATTACACTGGACAGGAGCTCCTCTCTCAAGTTATGAGTTTCATTTCACTTTTTTCCCTCAGATGACCTTCCTTTATTTGACTGACATTCAGACCTGTGCTCAAACAAAATATCAAAATTATATAAAGATCCAATAACCTCTACGTTAATAAAATTGTAAAGATTTTAAATTTTAGGCCAATATACACCAATCAGCCATAACATTAAAACCGCCTGCCTAATATTGTGTAGGTCCCCCTTGTTTTACCAAAACATCTCTGACTCGTTGAGGCATGGACTCCACAAGACCTCTGAAGCTGTGCTGTGGTATCTGGCATCTTAGACATTAGCACAGATCCTTTAAGTCCTGTAAGTTGCGAGGTGGGGCCTCCATGGATCAGACTTGTTTGTCCAGCACATCCAACAGATGCTCAGTTGGACTAAAATCTGGGAAATTTGGAGGCCAATTCAACACCTTGAACTCTTTGTCATGTTCTTCAAACCAGGAGCATCACACTGCCTCCACCGGCTTGCCTTCAGGGGGGTCAGCATGGGCACTCTGACTGGTCGGCAGCTATGTGCAGCACTGTGTGTTCTAACACATTTCTATCATAGCCAGCATTAACTTTTTCAGCAATTTGTGCTACAGTAGCTCTTCTGTGGGATCGGACCAGACAGGCTAGCCTTCGCTCCCCACGCGCCCATGGCCCTGTCGCCAGTTCCCCGGTTGTCCTTCCTTGGACCACTTTTGGTAGGTACTAACCACTGCATACCAGGAACACACCACAAGACCTGCCATTTTGGAGATGCTCTGACCCAGTCGTCTAGCCATCACAATTTGGCCCTTGTCAAAGTCACTCAGATCCTTACGCTTGTCCATTTTTCCTGCTTTCAACACATCAACTTCAAGGTTCAAGGTTGATTATTTGTCTCATACATTACATAAATGTGATGTATTAATGTAGTGAAATGTTTTTCCTTAGTGCCCTGTCCCATCAACTTCGAGAACTGACTGTTCACTTGCTGCCTAATATATCCCACCCTTTGACAAGTGCCATTGTAATGAGATAATCAATGTTATTTACTTTACCTGTCAGTGGTTCTAATGTTATGGCTGATCAGTGTATATATTGGCCTAATTTTTTTTTTTTTTTTTGCTGACTATAAATACAGGCACTGAGATTTAATTATGCTAGGCTATATTGCTCTTTGTTGAAAAACAGATGTGGCAGTAATGCATTTTGCGAAGAAACATGTGTCTTAAACCCCTAAACAAACAAGCTGTAATTAGTATGTATTAGTATTAGTATGTACATATACATAGTGACCCATAATCATTCAATTATGTCGATAAAAACACAGAACCTATTTTGGAAACAAACTGTTCATATTATTATAGTTTTAATACCCTGCTCAGGGGTGAATTAGTAGGGTGGAATTGAAGGCAGATCTGGATATCAGATATCAGTCCTCCAAATCCTTTAATGCCACATCTGGAAATGGAAGCAACACTAATAGCAACCCTGAAAAGGAAACTGAGACTTTAGCAACAGTACCGGTGATTATCTTCTGCCAGCTGTGGTACTCCGTGATAGTCAGTGTCTTGGTTTGGTGATGGCATTACCATTATAATGTAAATAATAGTCAGCAAACACTGGACCACAAGTTGTATGACCATGTTAAAGGTGATACAGCATAGCTTCATTGTACTGTATCTCTCTTGATGTTACTAAATAAAGTGAAAGGGATTGACTTACTGTTGAGCTAATATAGAGTTACACAAATAGAGTATAAATTGATAGGAGGGAAAGTTAAAAAGGAGTAGGAAAATGTTTAGCCATTTCCCTTGTCACTGAGGCTATAGGTTCACCATATTCACATATATGAGTTATAAGTATTCTTATGTTTTATTCATAGTCATTGTGCATTGTTATCATTTTTAAATAGAATCGGAGAACAGTTAATGTGTTGCTTCCGCAACACACTAAATAATATATTGGCAGACTATGCATCTGAGTATGTGTATATGTATGAGCGTGCAAAAAGTACAGGCAGCTTTAGTCCAGACTAAGTGCAGGCCAGCTGTGTTTAGTGGAAGCTGCTAGGCGTATCCGTGTTTTGTGTTGCATGGCACTTCTTACAGGACAGCCTTAGTATTATGGCATTCTGCCAAACAAGCACCCTGGCACATGCTCTGGGCTTCATGGCTCAGTCCCAACCCGCTGCACTCTGTCTAGCCTGTGTGTATAACACTGAAATCCTTTTCCTCTGAAATATTTGCTAGACTTTCCCTGTCTCTGTCAGCCATGTGTGAACCATCTATTCTGTACATGACCCATTTAGCATATCTTTAACTGTATTTCTGATTAGTAGCATAACCCAGAGTGTAAAAGCAAAATGGTGGACCTGTTGTGCAGATATTACTATTAAACTAATGTGGAATATTGGAGGGTGTGAGCTAACAGGGTGTGAGCTAACAGGGTGTGAGCTAATAGATGCTCTTCATCTGAAATACATTTAGTCATACACTACTTTTAATGTCCTAGGAAACCTATATCAGTTATTGCTTTCTAATTAGTTTAACATTGGTCTTATAGGCATATGATATGCATTTACAAATAATTTAGTGAATCTCCAAATTCTCCCCCTTTGTTGTATTTTAAACAGTTGTTGTATTTTAGATATTGATAAAGATCGTGATATTCTGTAAGACTGATGTTTCCTGTCCTGTGCAGTGTGTGGGTGTATTCAGAGATGAGTAAGTGCACATAGTGTTAATACCTAAATTGCGCACATTGCTCTTCAGACCTCAGATTTTACTAAGCACTGTTCAGAAAGTTGCACAAGAGCATGTGGGATGGAGCTTGAAGAAAACTGAGACATTTCTCAGTTACACTCAAGTCTGACCTTGAACTTTAATTGATTATTCTTCCTCGATATCACCTCAAGTTGAGGTATTAAGTCTGACTGTTTAACCACACGTCACACTGAAAATTATATTTTGAGCTATGAATGCACTTAAAAAAAAAACTTTGTACTGCCATTTGAAGCCAATATATGTGTGTGTGTGTGTGTGTGTGTGTATGTGTACAGTATATATATGAATTTTTTTTAGAGACAGCTTTTTTCAAGGAGCAATTTTTTTTATTCATAAAATTGTGAACAACACTTGGCCTACTTAAGTGAGCTGTAGCAGATGCTTTGTCAGTTTATCCCTGAGAGCATATTAACCATAAACATATTTTCTTTATAGACTGCACTGAATTAACCAAAACATAGGCATATTATTAAGTTGACAGATCAAAATAAAAAAAGTCATAAAATATCCTAAATTTTATGGCCTCGATTTAGTGTCTTGTAGCTCTATGCAACTGCACTAAAAAAAAAGCTAAAATAATAAGATGTGCTGGATCAAGTGCTATTTTATAAGCTGCCGAATAATGAAAAGTGGAAGCCATATTGTTAAATTAACACAAACTTGAACTGATTTATGTCTGACTTACACGTCTGAAAAAAGTGTGTAATTTTGGTTTTAATGTCTCACTACACGCACGTAACTCAATTTTGAATACTTGATCTGTCTTAATGTGTCTTAGATTCTGAGCAACCTGGTGAGCAAACATGAAAATTTACTTAGCCATTATAGCCTACTGTGATAATTCTATACTTTGGTACACAAACGGTTAGTTTTCTTGAGCGATATAGCAGGTTGACAGTCTTAGACAGAAACATTTGTCTGGACAATTCTGAGAGCAATCCGATCAGGAGACAATTCTCAGATCTGACTGGCCATTGTGTTGCCTTGAACAAACAGTTTGGATGAACAAACATCAGTGGGATGGGATCTGAACTTATGAACCAAACTATGCACTTGTAGAAGCATGTTAGGAAGTCTGTGGTTCCAATTAAATATTTACTAATAAAAACTACAAAGAAAAAGAACCAGGCACAAATGATTTTAAACAACAGAGCTTAAGCTAAGTAATTGAATATTCCTGTGAGCAGATGCTCATCCTGTATTTTGAAGTGAGCGCGAGGCCAGTGTAGTTTTGTCCACTGTGTAGTTTCATGGGTCTCTCTATGCCTCAGGGCAGCAGGTGTGTGAACCGACTGACCCTGACACGCATGCACACACACATCTGGACTGAGTGTGTTTCCATGTTTTTGGTTTTCCTGGAGCAGGGCATAGGAGAGATGGTTTAAAAACAACTCCATGGGACTCTTTGTGAATGTATTTCTCAAAATGAAAAAAGGACAAGTAGAGAAGCTTAATTATATATAAGTGGAACAAGGGACACTTTTGAAATTTGTGTAAAACGCATCCTGAAGAGTTAAGTATAAAGTCGGGGGTTCTTCAAAGCAAACAAGGGGCTATAAGGACACATCCCTGTGACACATAAAGAAGTGATAAATAGGTGTTGCTTTAGTCTTTCTCTCTTTCTCTATTTCTTCCAGTTATCCTTCCCTCCTTTTATCTGTCGTAGTTAGTTCTTTCTTGCCATTAGCATGAAACCATTTGTCTTTTGCAGTGCAGAAAGTTTTGAGGCGTATGTCTGAATGGCGGGTTGTGAGTAATACTCTCTTAATATGTCTGAGTCAGACAGTGATTTATTCTGCTTGGACAGAGACACATATGCCAAACAAATGTCTCTTTCTGTCTGGACAAAGACACATACCCCAATGAAGGTGTCTTTCTACACTCCCTCGCAACAAGAGAGTCAGGACTTTGACTGTCTGCAGTCTTCATGAAGATAGATTACCCTATATGACATCACAGCCTCTCCCCATGTGACTAAGTGGTAAAGGTTGATCGGTCTTGTTGGTGGCTGAAGTGTTCAGACATGAAAAGTCAGTAAATGTTACAAGCTTGTGGTTAATGTATACACACACACACACACACACACACACACTTACACTCACATACACAGCTGTTGTGCAGGACAGTCCATCCAATCTTATCTGAGACACAACACATATCCAGTGTATGCCTCAGGCTTATTGCAGGGTTGGTCATGATTACACAAACAGGACTGGACTTGTGCACTTAATAGGAGATTACTTAGGAAACACAGACCATGGTGAAATGCAGAGCAACAATTACTGGACATGTACTCTTTGTCTAAGAAGTCATTTTAAAAAAAAAATGTTCATTTTTTTTTTAATATTAACAAAGCATTTTGAGCTGTACAGTGTTATCTGGTTGCTGCACAATGTCATTATAAAACTGAATGCAATTAATCAGATTAATCAGACTAGTGTTATTCACCAGGAATCTCAAAAATGCTAAATCGAAACACTCTAGTGTTTAAAAATGTAGTGTTCAATCTTTCATTCATTCATTCATCTTCAAAAAATGCTTTATCTCAGTCAGGGCTGTGGTGGATACAGAGGGTTGTGGTGGATACAGAACATATCCCGGGAATACTGGGTGTGAAGCAGAAATACACCCTGGATGAAACACCAGTCCATTGCAGTACACCACACACACACACACACACACACACACACACACACTGACACATTCACACCTAGGAGCAATTCAAGGAGGACATGCACAGGCAGTAACATGAGCTGAGGATCGAATCGGGGACACTAGATCTGTAAGGAGGCAAAGCTAACTGCTGCACCAAATTTGGTGTTTATGAGTAGGGCTGCAGCTCTCTGGCCGAATATTGTCTAAAATATTCAAATATTCTATACTAGCTCCAGAATGAAAAGGAAACATTCCAGTAGTTTCCTAACATTAACATAGCCATCAGTAAAACAAAATTGAAGCATTTTATAAGATGCAAAACTCTTAATATGTGTCGCTTTTTAGAGCCGCAAGACACTTAGACACTTAAGGCAACAGTCTTAAAGCCAGGTGCATCTGAGTTTGCTATACTACTCTGGTCTGCTAGCTAGCACTACTCAGAGGCTGGTATTGAATATTAATAGCTGTTAGCTGTTAGTAGTTAAAAGTGTTGATAATTCATATTCTTTTACAGTTTTTTAATTAATTGTCGAATTTATTGAATATGTGTATTGAATGTCTTCCCTAACCATGGGATTCCTGCTCTGGATCATTCTGAGCAGGTATTGAAGTCTAGACAGACATTAGAGGCCACGGAGACAGGTGTGGTCAGAACAAATAAGCAGTTAAAAGTAGCTTTGGTTCAGCCCTGGTCCAAAGCTTGTCCACATGTGGAAGTAAGGGCAGGTAGGAGCATGTCTGACCATACTGAGTAGTGTATTTATATGTATTTGCTGATTTCACTCTCCAGTGGCAAAAAGAGTTTTACTTTGTTCAACTGGCAAATAATATGAGCATGGGTTATTTAAGGCCATTGTTGAGGGCAATGTCCATTTCCTCATGCTATAGCAGGACTTGAACTCAACACACTCGCACTATAGAGTCCCACTAGCCCCTATACTGGATAAAGGCAATGAAGGCTCTAGTGGTCTCCTGGGCTGCTGCTGTGGGCTCTTTGAACTGTGTATAGGGTAAAAAATTTGCCACAGTTTGATTTAGGCTCAATTCATAAATGAAACAAAAGGAGGAAACTTGGCAGAGCAATCTGCGGTCCACTACACTCGTCACTCAGGATGCAGACCATTGGACTTGTCTGGACATGCACTGAGACTTTCACTTTAACTCAAAGCAGACAGACTTTTCACCTTCATATGATGATCTATACATGAACGTAAGCTAATGTATAGAAAAAGACACTTCCTGTGCAACTCATTGTTCAGTTTATTTAAAATTCAGGAATAGTATTTGCTCTCTATAGCATGACTTTTTTCCCCCATAATATTCCAGTGGCTGAGTTTTTATTAGTCTCATTATGTATATACACATATATATATATATATATATATATATATATATATATATATATATATATATATATATATATATATAAAGAAAAAAATATACATACACATACATATATATATATATATATCATCCATTTATTACCAATGCACTAAAAATAATACCTGCCTGAGAACATAAACCAGGACTAGACTGTGCTTTATTTCAATCCCGGTTCAATCAAATTGTGTAGGATCGACCCAGCAAAAACTATCCTGCCCTGGAACAATATCCAAATCATTATCAGCCTCATTAAGGAGCTATGAATCACAGTGTTAGCCGACATCCCAACTGCATGAACAGTTGGGTTTCATCTGTAATCCCCCTGCAGCCTCTTCTGTTCTGCTTCCCTGAATCACACACACCCTGAATCACACGAGGCTGACAGCATCTGCTAGTTCCATGTGTGTAAATCGCGTACTGAAGCTAAACCACGCATGCCGTGCTTCCTTTATGTCTCGGTCGTGACTGTCTGACATTCTCCGCTTTCCCTTTGTGACAATTACATTTTCCCAAATCCAATTGTGAGCGGAAGACGACGAGGCCTCCTGGTCTTTACTGCCTGCCTCATGACCTGCTGGATTGCCCTGCTGATGGTAGCTGGGAGAGTGTAGTCCTAATAATGCCTTGTTATTAATGCAATGAACCCTCTATGACCTTTCTCCACGGGACCCTCAGTGCTCGTCTGAATGGCGTGGAAGGGCATATTCCTGTTGCTGATCCAGACTCGGATATAAGAAATGAGAAGGAAGCAAGGGCTGATCTGAGGCAGAACATAAGGCTGGGAAGATTGAATTCTTCTGGGGGAGGCAGTTTGAAGGCTTTTTTGCGTTCGCAGGTTGCTCATTATTGCGCGGATCGAGCAGATGGCCCGAGCAAGTTAGCTAATCAACAACTTCAGAGAGAGCACCACAATCATGGATGCTTCTCAAGGATTACGCCCCTCCTACATCTCTTAATTAGGGTCTGCTCAGTTGGCAAAGACGTCCAGGGCCCCACAGCACAAAGCGCCGTCCGAGCAAATTGTGTGTACTCATAATGCAGCTCTAATATTTAACACTTTAAAAAAAAAAAATGCTCTGGAATAATAGACTTCGCAATATAGTCTGAGGAGCTTTTACGTTTTGGGGCTGAAATGAGCAACTCATTGTCCAGCCTGTAACAATGTTATGAGCAGATACTCACCCCCGGCAATGTCTTCTGCTCGTGTAACGCATTTTGGGCTTTCAGTGCGGACTCTCGGGCACAGTACGTCAAGAACGCACATCCTGTCAGAGGCAAGGGGGGGGGAAAAAAAAAAAGATGAATTGATCGCACATTAACGTGGCCATTAACTGAAATGGCACGATAAATAGAGCAGGGACCTGGAGAGACAACAGAGCGCCCAAGCTCTTTATAAATGTAAAAATCATACAGTACAATCGTTCAACTACAACTACACTCGTTTTCTTGTCTCTTGATTGTGGATACGTAATTCTCACAAATACTGATTCAGTCTTTCTTGAACATTATTAAAAAAAAAAAAAAAAAAAAAGGTACTGAAACAGATTATATTATTTATATATAAAATATAGAAAAATAGTATAAAAACCATGAATAGATCAGTTATAAAAATAAGCATGATTAGATTTCATAACTCAAACAACTAGCGTCTGGAGACGTCCCTCACTACCGAGGTCCTGCTTATCTGTCTCTCGTGTCTCCTTGTGCGCGTCCGCTCGATACGCCAGTGTCACATTAGGCTGAATTACCTTTGTGCATGCCCGTGTACTTGTCCTTGATCACGGTCAGCTCGTAGATCTTGCCAAACTGCTCGAAGATAGGCTTGAGGTCCTTCTCCTCCAGATTGCGAGGGATCTGGCCGATGAAGAGCTTGATGGCGTCCGGCTCCTTCATTGGGGACAGCGGCGACTCTGCGACTCTGCTTCTTCTTCTTCTTCTTCTTTCACGAGGTCCGGCGCTTCCCAAAGCTTCCCTTTGAAAAGCCTGTGGAGAAGGAAGAGATAGAAAGGAACATACGGATTAGGGGGAGAAAAAAAAAAAGTGAGAAGGCAAACCTCATGCATACTGACTCAAGCAGCTGATCCGTCAGGGTGACAATAAACACACAGTGCACAACCACAAGCCCAATCCCAAACACGACACAAATCTCATCCTCAAAATGCACTGTTCATCAGAGCTCTGCGGGTATGACGGGAATTATCGTGCAGTTTGATCTGGAAACTGATCTGTTAAAGAGCAGCGGCGTTAGAAATGTAGGGCAAGAGCCGTGCGCCCCGACGCTTCTTTGTTTAATCCGCCATAGATGCATATAGGCGTGTGTGTGTGTGTGTGCGTGTGTGTGTGTGTGTTGTTCTTTGTCATGAGCGCGAGCGCACGCATCCAGCGTGCGCGACTGAAAAACCATAACGCAACACGTTTCTACATTAAAACACAAAACGGGCTTTTCGGAGGAGATCCGCTGATGGAAAACATGCTGTCGTCTTCAGCGCTCATCTTTTAGGAAAAGTGCAAATGCACCGTTATCTCTGTCTCTCTCTCTCTCTCTCTCTCTCTGTTGTTAATCCTGATGCTTGTTTGTTTGTTTGTTTGCTTGTTTGCTTGCTTGCTTTCTCGCACGCGCGCTGTTGCGTCTTTAACGAGCCTTGGCACAAAGCAGCGACATGCAGACAAACAGAAATCTGTGCATCAGTCACCTCTACTCCGTCCTGATCGCGTCTTTCCACACTTTCACTCCTGAGAGAAGGCTTTGGCAGGCTGATAATCCACCCACACTGAGATGCTCAATGTCCTGATCCCTAACGCGAAGCCTCAAAAAAAAAAAAAAAAAAAAAAAACAAACAAACCCCCCAAAAAAAAAAAGAAAAAAAAAAAAGAAAAAGAAGAACCAAACAAACCCAGATCCGTGTAATGGCGAAGAGGTCGGACAGATCGGAGGCTACTCAGTGTCTGGGCTCTGAATCTGTGTAGCCCTTTGCTTTGACGTCGTAAGCCGGTGTCTCCCCCTGTCCGTGTCCAGACCTCCCCCTGGGTGTAGGAAAGCGGGATGACTGCTCAAGGGAGCGTCGACATTTTCCCAACCGCAAAAATAAATTAAATAAATTTTTTTTAAAAACCACACCACGCACAGGACACGTCAGACATTTACGCTATATTTAGCACTTATGACTCTTAAACTGCAAATGCAATACATTTAAAATCAGCTTACAAGCTGACAACAGGCTACACTAAAAAAGGGGAGAATGCGTCAGCAGTCGGATTTAAGAGCACGTATTGCGCGTACGTAAAAATATTACATTTCAAAATCAAAACGCGACTTCATTGCTTATACTAAGTTTAATTTATAAATTAAGTTTCTAATTACTAGAGTGAATTACGTAGAGTGAGCGCGAGCCATACACGTAGAATTAACGTTATCCAATTACATTATAAAATCTCATGAGAATGTTAGCGCTGATGGAATAATCAATAATTAATAAGGAATAATGATAGTATTAAATTAACCTCGTTAACTCGTGCCAAACGATAGGCAAGCAGCGACCCGGGTTTGATCCTGAGTTTTGGTGAGAGCGGAGTGTTCGACTTTATTCAGGGCTTTAAAAAAGACATGATTTACGAAAACAAATTGTCTTCATGTAGCTCAGTTCACTTACATGGAACCGATGTACACATCTGAATTAAGTAAACTCAAGTAGCTTTATTTTTCTTCAGTGTACAGTGAAAAACGCTTGTTGACTTTACTTCAGTCAAATCTGCACGACGTCTCCACGTGAACTAACTAACAGAGTTACATTAATGCAATTTGTTTTCGTAAATCCAACATATCTTTATCATATATTTTCGAAGTTGTGGAATAAAAACAAACTCTGTGCAGACTAATACTAATACCTTCAGTGCAAACATCCTCATGCGATTTTATAACATAACTCCTTCACGTTAATATCATAGATAACACCACTGATAACATTTAATCAACATTAATTCAACTATTAGATTAGATATTTGTTCAATTTAGTACACTGAAAAAAGGCTCATGGAATTTACATAACTCGAACGTGTAAATGTGTCAGTTCCACACGATTGAATTGAGTTACATTAAGACAATTTGTTTTCGTACGTCCAACATGATTTGATCATTTCCTTTCAAAACCCTGAATAAAAACTCCAAACTCCAAACTCTGACCTGAGCTGAGGATCGAACCCAGGTCACTGACGTTCTCCCACAGCCACATTACCACTGCACATGATCTAATCGCAACTGAATTTCATTCTATACTCCCATCAGTGCAAACATTTCATAATACGTGTGGTTTACGTTGTGAACTGATCGCACTCACTCTACATAATTCAATCTAGTAATTAGAAACGTGTAAATTAAGCTTAGTACAAGCAATGAAATCATGTTTCGATAAGAAACATAGCTATATGTAATATATTCTCTTAAATCTGACTGTCCAGTGTATAAGCAACAAAGAAGCAGGTTTTGATAAGAAACATCATATTTTTTAATGTCAATTATACATCATTTCTCTTAAATGACTGATCATATATTCCTACACAAGCCTTAAGGTTAATATTTACCAAATATTTTTAGACGATCTATTTATTATATTTGTTAAACTGACATGCTCAGGAAGGCAATCTTTGGGAACAATACTGGACCTGTTCGTTTTGCGCGTGTGAGAGTAGTTTAGAGACGGTGCCTGACTTCAGGACGCTAATCCGCCTTTTGTTCTCGCAGGGATCTGGCCGCGGTGCTGAAACTCCGCCGTGATCACGATTTCCGTGACTCAAAACAGCCCCCGGTGTGTGTGTGTGTGTGTGTGTGTGTGTGTGTGTGTGTGTGTGTGTGTGTGTGTTCAAGCTTTATCACCATCCAGTCTCTCGGCTTAAAAAAAAAAAAAAAAATCACCCAGGACAGGAAAAACATCAGCCACACTGCTAATACTGAAAATCAACAACAAGCCGACACACACTCACAACGCAAACATCGCGTGCTTTGTGTATTATTACCGGGCTGTGCGCTTCTCCTCCTCCTCCTCCTCCTCCTCCTCCTCCTTAGACAAAAAGAGATGAACGGTGTGGATTTACAGGAATGTCTTCTTTCATCTGGCCATCTGCTTCATGCTCCTAAAATCCCATCCACATCCCAGTGTGTACACAGAAGGTTCCTCACCTCCTGACCCGAGCTTCAATCCGCACACGTCAGAAAGCCAGGATCCGGTCAATACACAATGACACGAGCTTTATTAGACCTGGTTAAGAGCACAGAAATGAACCTGGCGTCATGCCTAACGACACCTGGCGGTTACACAAGTAATCACAGACAGAGAAGAATGACTAGAGTAATAAAATGAAAAAATAAAAAAAATAATAAAAGCCACAGGCTTACTGATGGTTTAGATTTAGATGAACACAAATGAGTTCACAAGACAGATGTACAGTACAAACAAATCAGGAAAAAAAAAAAAAAACCACAAGGTCTGGATCATTATAGGAGGTGTATCAGCAAACACACACACACACACACACACTTCATGTTGGAAAAGTAAATACAGTAAAACACAACACACAGGCAGAACATCCAGGATTCTGAATCGACTCAAAACGCTCCAAAGGACAACATGCAATATGCCGGATTCCTCAAAACATAAACACTTAGGCCATATTACGATCCTCAAGGACACACACCTTGATCTTTCCTACAACCTAAGAAACCAAAATGGTTGATTCTGTTTGTCAAGTAAAAACCACTTTTAGTGTTTCTTTTTAAAAAAGAGGAAAAAGAAGACTGTTCCTCGAAAGGGCCACCAAAATGGCTGCACAACATCGGAATTTGCATGTTTTCCGATCAGAGAAGGGACATTTGATCCCTGTGGAGTGAAAACAGTGTATACAGACACCACACACACACACACACACACACACACACACACACACACACACACACACACACACAGAGAGAGAGAGAGAGAGAGGTTAATAAATTCAGACTAGAGAACTGAGTGGTCTCTTAATATCTCCCATATTTCTGATATATTGTAGAACATATAATGCAATGTAACACCAGGTCCTCTCTGCTTTTCTCACCAGGGCCACGTTCAAATAGCAGCCAGTCTTTATTCCATCACAATTACTAACCTCATAAATCCTGTCAGGTACACGTACACACACACACACACACACACACACACACACACACACACAAAAGGCAATCTGAGAGGCAAATCTGATCCGAGTGGTGTGTGAATGCCGTCTAATGGACATTACAACTTTTCTACATTCATAAAGCATGTTTAGTAACAGTACTCATTACCTCGCATTACAAGTAGGTGAACACTGAGCACTCTCGAAGCCACTCTGTTGCCAGGCAGACCGAATTCTTCCTGATAGGGAGTGTCCATGGGCACAGCTGGAACTGATACAGAAAAAGAAAAGGCGTGCTTGAGAAAAGGGACATTGCATATCACTAACATGTTGGGCTCATTTCAATTAAAAAAAACAAAACAAAACAAAGATTCTGGTAAGAACCTTTTCAGCTTTTCTTTAAAAAAAAAAGAACCTTTAAGAGCTCCACTGGGGAAACAACCCTAATTTCCACTAAAAGATCTAAAAAAAAAAAAAAAAAAAGAAGAGTTTATTTTTTTTTTTTTTGTTCAAAAATACTCGTTACACAATTTGGACCTCACTGAAAAGAAGTACATAGATTTTTTTTTTCTTCTCAAACACATACTGAGTTGCACTGCCTTCAGATTTCAAATCCCTGCCCTCAATCCGTTCTCAGTAACATGAACTACTCTGTACGTTATATAAAATATGATGTGTGATTATAATGCTCCGCAGCATCTCTGCTCTCTGTAGCCGTACATTGTCCAGTCACTGGGAAGGCGTGGTTCCTCACTGCTGATTGGTTCAGCTCGGCCTACCTCTGCCCAATCATAGATGCTAGTTTGGAAAATGAAGGAAAGGATCACGTGAGAGTTTTATAAGAACGTACAAATTCACATACGTGCATCAGGATTGAGATTCTGTAGGAGTCAATAATAAAAAAAAAACTCGTGGAAGCGAGTGGTTTTCATTCTCATGATATGAAGCTCAGAGGACAAAGAAAGACAAATGTCCATTAACACGGGAGCGAATTGAAGACGGTGCGTTTAGCGTATTCGTTCATTCACTCACTCACTCATCTTCAGGAAATGCTTTATCCTGGTCAGGGTCACTGTGGTTGAAATAACTTATTTATTTAAATTTATAGTTATAATGAGCTCCACTCTTCTGGGAAGCTTTCCACTAGATGTTGGAGTGTGGCTGTGGAGATTTGTGTTCATTCAGCTACAAGA
>CM075011.1:18901726-18928483 GCA_037576675.1 Pangasius sanitwongsei | reverse complement strand
CATTGTGGTGGTGTATAGAGCCAAAAATGTTAGAATTGTGTCAATGTCCCAATATTTATGGACCTGACTGTATATACTCTGTGGCCACCAAGATCTTGTTTTATAGCAAATAACCATCTATCTGTATATTGTCAACTTCCAACTGCTTATTATGGGGTTACTGATTCACGAGATAGTAGCCTATAGCTAAGGGCAAGATAGCCTCTTGACTTAATTTTGTGTGTCATTATTAATGTCAGTCTGCCCCACCAACTCTATGGTCACAAGCTCCTGCTGGAGTTTATGATAACTGAACAGGAGATTATTTCCCCTAAAAGTTAACAGCTATATCCCAGATACCTCAAAGTGTCTACACCAGGCAATATCAAACTTTTTGAAGTCAGAGACCCCGTTAATAGTAAAATAGATTCCATTCACCCACACAGAAAAGATTTTTTAATGAATATAATCGAACTATTCAAATATGGCTTATTTAAATGTGTACAATAAATTTCTTGCTATTTATTGTAGTCATAGAGCTTTTTACTTCTGAACTTTCTACTGACAGAAAGCATTAGGGTCCAAGTTGATGTTTTTTTAGTTATGAGGTTTGGATTAAACCTCAAGTGGCTAGTCAAACAAACCATAAGAACTAAACTGACCCCTGGGGCTCCCTCTACCCTGAACCACTGGTCTACATGACCCTGGAACTCTGTGTGTATTTGTAATGGTGGGCTGAAATATGTTTAGGATGCAGTGTCAATTCCGTACAGTAATCTATGATTAGATTTAAGAATAAGGTTTGAGTTCAGAATGGAAGGGAGCAAACAGTTATTAATAGTTATGTCCAAAGACGGAATGTCAGAATGTTTCTCATGACATTGTCATAGGTAATGATTATAGTATTTTTGTTCTTTATTAAAATTACTTTATCTCCTTAAACTATGTGCCTTGTTCTCCCACCCCTACTCCCCCAGTTCATTCTTACTGCTTGGCTCCAGTCTTCCCCGTTCCCTACTGAACATTTGACCTCAGGCTACTGTCCCTGCTGCTTAGAGTGATGAAAACAGCTCACTCCTGTCCCTCCCCATTAGTCTGAGTAAAACAATACTGAAAAAAAGATCCTGCCCCGCTCACAGTCTCCACACACCCACCAGGGACAGAGTGCTCGTTATGCAGCCAACACCCGAACCGGAACGCCAGGGGACCAGCAGAGGCACGTGCCTCTGGAGCCTTAAGATGCGACAAGTAGCAGCAGCTGTTGGTTTTGGAAGAGCCTGGCAAGGGCTGGAGCGACCTCGGGCTGGGGGGGTTGGGAGGAATCAAGCTGCCCTTCTCCTGATGAAGGTTTGCACAGCTGTGGGGAAGAGATCCATCCCCTGTGTGCTCGGCAGCCCTCTGAAGCAGACTTCAAGCCTCATAGATGAAGAGAGAAACTCTGCCATCATGCAGCCTTGAGAAAATAAAAGTTTAAGGTCTGCACTTCTCTTTGCTGTATTCATGTCATTTTCTTCAAGGAGAGATTGAAATGAGGAGCAGAGCAGGGTCAAGGTGCCAGGTGTTAAGTTTCTGTTTTGTTTTGTTTTTTTTCCTAGTCATCACTGAAGGAGGTTTTACTTTACATTTCATCCTGTGGTGTTTGCCAGAAACGTTGCTGCTTAAAAATATCCATCATGGTTGGATTATTGACCTCCTCCTTGGAGTTATATTTCCAGATAAATACTAATCAAATCCAGTGCCAATGAAATTGCCTGAATGCAGTGTGTTTTTCCATTAAAATGAGCAGCACCTGGTTAATGGATTGTTCAAATATGAAATGCATGTGGAATTTTCTCTGTCTTGCCCCACGCTTGCTTATGACTCATGCAAGCTGGGAGTGAATGGTGAATAAGGAGAAAGCTGCCAAGACAGACTCCATTATCTTGTAAGTCTCCCAGGTGTATGTGGTAGTGATAGTGATGGCATGGTTCTGATGGGACTTTATAATTTTCTATCTGATATTTGGTGATTAAATTGGATCAGTCAGTCTGCTCTTATTAAATCTTAGAAAATACTCCTTGTTAATACAGTATATACTGTATGAGTTGAAGAGGGCCTCTATGAGACTGACGGATAGAGAAACTAACATATGCCGAGTGGCTTAACCAGGGTTGCAGTTTGATGAGAAGTCAGTATTTTGTGCTCAAATGTGCATAGCATTGTGAAGAATCAAATTATTATAGTGATCTCATGACATATTATTAAAGGTTCCACTGAAACCCACACCAAATAGTCCTAAACTAGCAGCTATTTCGTTATCTCCCTGTCAGAATTACACCATGTATGTTAGAGGGATACACAAAAATCTAAATTTATGAATGGAGCTTTTTTATACACGGAGAAACAAATTAGCCAGAACGAGGGCAGGGAAGGAGTGGAATTGGGGGATACTTTTAATGCCTCAGGTCTTATTTGTAGAATTCACTGTGAGGTTTTTGACATACTCCCAGACAGAATTGAATGACGGCCCCTGAGACCACAGAACCACAGAAATATATTTTCCACCCCAAGGCTATACATGTGTGACAAAGATTCATGTTGCAAGCCACTGGTATTTGACATTTGATTATGATCTTTCTCGTTTCATGTGTTAGCATGCCTGGTCATGATTTTGACTGGTAGATTTACATCATCACCTCCTCTTTGATTCCTACTAAATGTCCCTAAAATTTGAAAAGCGGTAATTTTTTCCCTTCTTTTACTGGGCAAATATGAGGCAGGCATTTATCAGAGAATAGTTACACTTAGTGACTTTTGCATTACATTATACTGTAACTGCACTGTAATGGAGCAGTTAAAAAAGGCTTCAGCACATGGGAAAACGAGGGAACAGCTTTTTATTTTATTTTTGTTTTCCTTGGTACATGCTAAAATAGGAAATTAATTCATTTTTCCATAAAAGACAGAATAGAAAACAAACAAATTTAGCCCAGAACTGAGTCAGTGTTTGGAGAAGTCATTCAGACACACGTTAGTTATGGACACTAGTACTGTAAGTATGCTCGACTTACTTACAGTAGCTTTTGCTCCATCTGAACTTTTTGATGTTTGCAAACCCCTTAACTTTAACTGTTACATGTGGTTAAGAGTATTATCATAATATTGTTTATATTTAACAGAGAAATTCCCTGTGTTTGGGGAGGTTTTAGACACCGTTAATTAAGATTAGGTCTGTATTCAGTCTGGCATGTCGAGGTGCTTTAAGACTGTGTGTGAGTGTGTGTGCGCGTGTGTGTGTGAGGGGGTCAGTCTGTCTGTAGGATCCCATGATTAAAGTGTATGGTTAGTGTGTACACAATAAACCCTACCAGTCATTACAGTAGTGTCACCAGCTGTTAAAAGGGGCATAGGTGTTTTTTTCTGTCTGTGAAGCCCGACATGTTTGGGTGTAAGCCCAGTTCTCTCTAGACACAAAGACGCACTTTTGGCATTCAAAGAGAAAACATTAAATCTTTCTCCTCATCACAAACATCAATCATGTTCATTTCAGAACATTTTGGCCATACACACTGCGTTCTAAGTTGTAAGATGGGTGTTGAATTGTTTCTTTTTTAAAGTCAGTTTAACCTCTTAACACCATTTACTTGCATCCTGACACACATTACAAAGGTATACTGACAAATGGCCTTTCCACATCACAAGCAGATTGGGAAAATATACTATATGATGGAGTCAATGTGACTGACTTCCACACTATCAGAGTTCATTTTTAATCAGTGTTATCCATTTAATCTCCTCGGTGTATATACACAGTAGGGGTGTAACATAGTTCCACTGTCTGTATCTGTATCTCTGTCTCTTTAGTGATCCAAATATTCATATCGGTATTTGTGTTCAGATTTAAATCTGCAGTAGGCATGTCCTGAACCTGAATTTTTTTTAAATGAACACTATGCCCCCAGAAAAACACTGAAAACTGCTGGAAAAAACCCAGAGGAAAAAGTGCCAGCACTGTCAGCAGGGTCTGTGATTTCTGGCTCTGACAGTTTACTCTAGCTCCTAGTTGGTGTCAACTAGAGATGTAATCCAGTTTACGCAGTTATTTTTTTTTTTTTTTGTACATGCATGCATTATTTTCTAATCAATTTTGCTGGTTTTATTTCCCAAAATCTAAACAAACTAGTAGCCTAATTTAATCCACTGCATCCCTTATGTGTCAGTTAGTATGTTCATGTTAATTGGTATATATGTATGTATATCTTTAGTACACAGACATAGCAGGGTAGCTCATGTGAAATATGTTCTCTAATGTATAGGCAACATTTTTCAAACCCACTTGTGTGTGTTTATATGGTAAATGCACTAACATAATTGTTATGCTATATAATATCCTGGTTATTTGTCTGTGACATAATTACATAAAACCTTTTTTTTTTCATCTCTTACTCATGCCCCTTCAAACCACACCCTCATAAAACCACCCCTGTGGCAAGGCCTAACTCAGTCATCCTCTCCAAAATAGAAACACCGCACACAGCCTTTTTAAGACTTGAAAGCCCTACCTGTATTTATTTTCTGCAGGGCCATATTTCAGCCATCCTGAGTAAACACTGAGACTTAAAGGGGACAGTGATCTGCCCAATGACTGCTTTCTTTCATTGGGAAGTGGCTGCATGGGAGGCAGGACAGGGAGAAAGAAAAAGATAGAGATATAGGAGGGCAGGAAGTTTGGGCAGTGGTTGATGGGCACTAGATGTGTTTACCTACTATCTAAAAATACACATTTACAGCAGGCAGCAGCACCTCTAAACTAGGGGGTGTCTCATGGGTGTTGAAGTGGCTGCTGGCTGAGCAGAGCAGAGCAGGTGGAGGGAGAGGACGACGTGTGCCATGGGCTGGTCTAGTCTGGGTTGGTGAGATATTGGCCATACATGGTCCAGCTTGGTATTTGAGTCAGCCCGTGTGCACTAAAAATGATGGACATCATGTGTGCTTGCTAATACCAAATACAGTTGGAGTCATAAGTTTACATACACCTTGCAAAATCTGCAAAATGTTAATAATTAAAAAAATAATAATAAGAGTGATCATAAAAATTGCATTTTGTTTTTTTATTTAGTACTGCCCAGAATAAGCTATTTCACATAACAGACGTATACATGTAGCCCACAAGACAAAATTATAACTGATTTTACACAAATGAACCAGTTCAAAAGTTTACATATGCTTGATACTTATTACTCATACACCACTATTACAAAAGGTGCAAACATTCACTGTTGCTCAAGAAGGCAACAGACTACATTAAGAGCCAGGGGGGTGTAAAATTTTGAACAGGATGATCAGTGTAAATTGTTATTATTTTGTCTTCTGGGAAACATGTAAATATCTTATGCAGCTTCTGTAGGGCAGCGGTAAATGAAAAAAAATAAGATCTTTAAGCAAGATAATAACAATTTACACCTTAAAAATCAGGCGTTGATTATTACTTAGATGTTCCTCATTTCTCCTACAGTCATAAGCTTAGAAAATGCATGAAAATAATTTCAGATGAAAGGTCAAACACTGACAGCCATCTCGCCTTTTACCTTTTCACCTTTTCCTGCTGACTCTATTGCAAACAGACAAGTGCAGAGTGACTTAGAGAGTTCACAAGGAATTTCTCTGACTATTCCCAAAATCCACAAATATGGGAGCTAAAATTGCCTCAGAATAAATAGCTTCGTATTTTCATTCCTGGTGCTTATCACAAGATGATTTCCAGAGGTGTAAAAGCAAAGTGACTACTGTGGATATAAAAATCTACACACCCTTGTTAAAATTGCAGGGTTATGTGAAAAAAAAAAAAAAAAAAAAAAGATAAATCATGTCAGACCTTTTTTCCACCTTTAAAATGTAGGTGGAAAATAAATATAAACGTTTTATGGGAACGAAAGAAGAAGAAAAAATTAACCTGGTTGCACAAGTGTGCACACTCCCAAAACTAATATTTTGTTAAAGCACATTTTGCTTGTAATACAACAATCAGTTTTTTTAGGTAAAATTAACACATCTTGATTTGGCAATTTTATTTAACTCTTCCTTGCAAAAAATGTTCCAGATCTATCAAATTGTGAGGGGATCTCTTGTACACAGCCCTCACAAATGTGGACTCTGATTGAGCCATTCCTAAACATTGATCTTCTTTCCTCTGTTGACTTGGATTTGTGCTTTGGGTTGGTATCATGCCGAAAAGTGATTTTTTTTCTTCATCTTTAGCTGTCTAACAGAGGCCTACAGGTTTTGTGCCAGAATAGATTGATATTTGGAGCTATCCATGATTTCCTCTATTTTGACTAGAGCCCCAGTCCCAGCTGAAGAAAAGCAGCCCCACAATAGGATGCTGCCACCACCATGCTTCACTGTGTTCATGGGTATGGTGTTCAGTGAGTGATTGTTTTTGTGCCAAACATATCATTTAGAATTATGCCCAAAACCATCTACCTTGGTCTCCTTTATACCACTTGTTGATGGCCTTCACAGTGTTCCGTGGTGCATCTAATGTTTTGGAAAAAAAATCTTTTGTACTCATCTCCTGATTGATATCTCTTTGCAGATCACAGCTCCAGCAGTCGAAGATGTCAATAAAATCCTACAGAAACAGCTGATCTTTATTTGGTGTTAATCGGAATCACTTCATTCATGAAAGGTGTATGATAATTACTTTTTGAACACAAGTTTGAACATGATTGGTTAATTCTGAGCATAGTCACATGCCCCATTATAAAATAGTGTGCACACTTGTGAAACCAGGTTATTGTACTTTTTTCTTTTTCTTTTTTCACCTAAAATGTTTCTGTTTGTTTTTCACTTGAATTTTGTTGGTTGCTATAATCACATTAAAGGGGGATAAAGATGTGACAAGAGTTATTTTGGTAAAATTTTTTTTTTTTTTTTTTTTTTACATCACACCCATCTGCTATTTTAACAGGGGTGTGTAGACTTTTTAAATCCACTGTAGGTATGAGACTTTTCAGCGCAGGTGTTTAGCACTATAATCCAGGAGTTCCCAAACCAATCTTCAGTGTACAAGCACATTTTTGCTCTGTCCTTGTGTTGTGTGAGTTGGGATAGAGCAAAAATGTTGACTGTCTGGGTGGACCTGAGGACTGGTTTAAGAACCAATGCTACAACCTGAAGACATTACAGTAGAACTTTAGCATAGGGAGACATTAGATATTATGTGTTTTTATTCTAGTGTGTTTCATGTTTGCAGGTTCATTGATCTAAGAAGCAAAAAAAAAAATAATTCACATTCAATAGTAGTAAAGTTATTCATATCAGAGCTTCCTCAGATAACTGACAGTTTATGTAAGCATAAATGGAGAATATAGAAAAACTTGTGTATTGCATGTTATTTTTCTACCAAAATACCACATTAATAGCTAAACCTAGGAATTTTTTTTATGACTTGTTAACCCTATCCTTACTCTTAGATGGCAGTAGCGAGATGAATTATAGCCGGCTGCAGTCCACTTTCTATCCTCTGTTGTGTCTTGGTGTGATGAAGCAGCTGGAGGGAGTCACTGAGTCCATAAAGACGCCAGTGTTCACCATACAAGACAACACGGCCTGCTGAGATCCGCCTAAACACTCCCTACCAGCCTACATCTGTCCCCACACCCTCATGTTTATAGGACACTTGTGCTGCTCATGGTGCATGTGTGTAGGTGTATGCATGTGTGCACTGGATGCCTGTGTATGAGAGAGAGAGAGAGAGAGAGAGAGAGAAAGAGATGCACAACATCACAGACTTGGAAAAAATAATGTGGTAAAAAATGTTTAAACACAATCTGTAATGCTTAATTTTAACTTGCTGTGCTGCCCAACAAACCGTCATTAATAGACCCATTGCCTGGCGAACATATTTCAAAAGTAACCACAAGACTGCCCAAATAAGGAATTTTCCAGCGGCCTGATGCACTCAGACACACGCACATGCACACATACACGCACGCACCTTCCCCCCTGCAGAGCTTATGAAAAGAGATTTGTGGCCACACCCTTGGGCGAGCACCAGAGACCAGTAAAGAAAGGACGCTCAGCTGCCTGCAGAACAAATGTTTAGAGGGCCAACTGGACGACTGTGTATGACTGTTACAAGGAGCTTTAAGATTTATACACACAGTGTAGCCTGTGAGACCTGCTAAATCTAAATAGAAAGGATAACCTGAAAGTGGAGTCAAGGCATTCAAGAGCAGTAGACCAGGAAAAAGGAAATAGTGGGTTTGAGTATGTCACAACATCAAGATAGATATATACTTCAGCCAAGGAGCTTTCAAAAAAGTCTAAGTTTCCCTGTGTTTGCCATGAGGCCTGTTCTTTCTCCTCTCCCTCTTTTTAAATATAAAGAAATTGCTGTTCCCCACATAACCTCTATTGCAGCATATAACATTTGAAGTAAACCTTTGTTAATATGTCTAGTACAAAACCAGACTGTATGCAGTCCCCATAAAATGAGGGCTCACAGATCCCAGTTGTGGTTTCAAAAGAGAGAAGGGATAAAATGGATGTGTTTATGTGTATGCATGTGCACGGGTGGTGATTGTACCTTCAAGAGTGACTCAGAAACAAAAGCATCTTTGAGTGTGCACTCTGCTGAGAGAGAGAGAGAGAGAAGGGGATTAGAGTTTAGTGGCACGTGGCAAAGGCCTTGATTCTTATCATGTGCGTCAGGTGTTCGCAGTCTATTTCCTGCTCTTTAAAACATATCCCTATCTGCCTTTCTTTTTTAACCAGTCCACTGGTCAGACGGCTTTCTCTTAGCTTAGTGAAATTCCACCATTCTCACTCTGTTTTTTCTTCCAGCTTCTTATTCACTTACTCCCTCACTGACTCACTCTCTCTCTCTCTCCCTGTCATATTCACTTTACTCCTCTTTCTCCTCTTGCGCTAAGGTTTAAACACAAAGAACATATTGTATCTGGCAGTGTTAAACACAGTGCATTTGGTGAATCTGCTGTGGTGAGTCTGACCTTGGCAAATTCTGTGCTCACTCTCTAGTTGCATTGCAGGTCTGCAGTCATGTACACCCAGCCGCCAGAAGCTCACCCAGATTTCTCCTCATTTCCATTGGTCTTATGTTGTCGAGTGAGGAAGCAGCCAAGCATTATTATAGGAAAAATGCACAATGAGTGGGAGCAAGCGTTGCTGGGGTCCAGTAATCACTAATCCATAAGTGTAGTGTCAGTATCACTGTGGATTGTCTTGTACCTCTCACAGTACTTATACTGCTGCTCTTTATTTTTTTCCCATAATTTGTAATCATAGCCCCCAGACCTATTGCTAAAGCCAGTACTCAATGCTCATTAAGATGTGATCAGCCTATCATAGACCAATACAGTGGTGTTAAATGTGTTTTCCTTACAAATTTTTTTCATTATAATTAACATTTTTTTTGTAGGGGATAATGCCCCTTTCCCAAATTGGGTGCTCTGAATTGTTTATTTTCTAAACGTAAGAATAATCTTAATAAATGTCATCTGGACTAAAATTTTAAGCACAGCATTAGCAAATTAGGCAGACATGGAAAACAAATTGTCACTTTTTATTTGAAGTAGCAACATATTGTTAACATTGTTTGCTGAAAAAAAAAATCACTTTTTTTGCCATTTTATTAAAATGATTACATTTCTTAGCAAGCCATCAACTGTCTAAAATTTTACTGAAATGACAATATAGTCATATTGATTTCTTTAAATGCCATTGTTTCTTGTTTAAGAGTAGTGATAAGCTCTATAATCCTGTTACAGAATTATAGAAGGAACAGAATTTATTGTCGAGGACACAGATCCAAATAATACTCTGTCTTATGTACAGGATTTCTTAGGATTCCCAGATCCTGGATTAAAAAAAATTATAAATAAATAAATAAATAAACATGACATTGATCTCAAGAAGCGTAAGGAGCACTGAGGTCACTGGGTGTTATGAAGTTTTGGTGATACAAGTTTCATTGATTATGATATGAGGTTTATTATAGTTTTTTTTTAAAAAAAAAAAAATGCCTTACTGCTAGTCAAATATAACACCCTATATATTAGGATTTGATCTATGTGTATGGAGTTTGCATGTTCTCCCTGTGCTTCAGGGGTTTCCTCTGGGTTCTCCGGTTTCCTCCCCCAGTCCAAAGACATGCATTGTAGGCTGAGTGGCATCTCTAAATTGTCCATATGAGTGAATGGGTGTGTGAGTGTGTGTGTGCGATGGGTTGGCACCCCATCCAGGGTGTCCCCCGCCTTGTGCCCCAAGTCCCCTGGGATAGACTCCAGGGTCCCACCACCCTGTATAAGATAAGCGGTACAGAAAATGGATAGATGGGTGGAAATTTATGTCAATTAATAGTTAGATGTCTTATATTTTCAGTGTGAGTTAAAGCCAATTAAGCACAAATACATTTTTCATAATTGTTTTTTCCTTATCATCCTATTTTTTACAGTTAATACTAGTACAGTGAGTGTTTTTCTATAGGCTTAACATGTTTACCCTGTTCCACTGACGTGGTGCTGTGAACGTTTTAAACAGGAATGAGTATCAACATCACTTGTTAGCAAGGCTTCAAAGCATTGCTATGGAACATCGTCACGTGCTAGCAAACAAGGAAACAACATTTAAGCGGTAAACAAAAAACACATACAAAGGACAGAGGGTGTGGTAGACAATTGTTTAGGAGGGCGGGTTGTGTTGCGCTCTCGGACACACTAAGGGAATGCGTGTTTGGGATTATGAACATGGACACCATGTCTTTACCACAACAGCTGTCCTGTACAGTGAGTCAAGTGGACACAAATGGACAGCACAGGGATAGGGACAACACTAATCCCTGTCTTTGTATGTTAAAAAAAGATATTTTTCTGATGTAATATTTGCTGTAGATATATAAACCTAAACACAGATGTCCTCACAAATTTGCAAGTTAAAAATTCGCAAGTATATACATACATAAATGTTTACATATAATATGCAGTTTAGTTGTGTACTAGTGAAGTGTAGGCCAAACTGTGATGTGTGCACTGGGGTAGCTGGGGTAGATGTGTCTGGGCTGTGACCACAGTCCTTAGCATGTGTTGAGAACAGCTGAGGTATCACCTGTCTTTGTATCATATGTTCCCAAACATTGAAAGTGTCAAAATTTCACTACAACCAGCCATGCTGGCTCGCTTACACCACAAAACCAGAAAGGTCCATTTCCTTCATACAAAAACAGAAATGGTGGATGTGGCTTTACTAATAGGTGCTATTATTAGGCTAATTTTCCACATTCAGGTCCTGATATGGAATGGGGAAATCAACGGTTAGTAGGAATATACAGTGCAGGCCATTGAGCAACATTTTAAGACTGAATGGAAAAAGTCCCTGAAGCAACTAGGAAT
Source organism: Pangasius sanitwongsei (assembly GCA_037576675.1). Classification (NCBI taxonomy): domain Eukaryota; kingdom Metazoa; phylum Chordata; class Actinopteri; order Siluriformes; family Pangasiidae; genus Pangasius; species Pangasius sanitwongsei. The sequence goes on along the minus strand of CM075011.1, from coordinate 18,917,114 downwards.
TGAAAGCTTCGAATGGTCATAGGATTCTTATGGTGGTAAAGGTCTTTGGTCAAAGCTCTAAACCAGACTTGTTATTCAATCCAGTTTCTTAAGAAAATCTTTAACCTTAAGTTGATGAAACTGTTCTTTCACTTCTGTTGTAGGGATCTTCATGGGTCAGAGTACTGCTGCTTGTAGGACAGGAGGAATTTCTAATCTAGCAAAGGCCATGAGCCTGGAATGCTGATAATGCGGTAGATTACCAGTGACATGTTTATAATACAGATTTATGCACCCCTTCAAACAAGCAGTGAATGTTCTCCTGCTTTATGAACATATATTTATGTCAGTCTGTTTGTTAATGGAGTCTGGTGCAATTTAGGCCTTTTTTGGGGTTATGGTTATGGTTTTTCTTATTACACACTGTTTGTTTGGGTTTTTTTTTTCTTTTGCATGTATGTCAGCAGTTCTCTGATAATAGTGCAATAAACAATGTCATGTTTCATAATGGTATCTCCTATAAACTTGGGATGGATGAGCGGATACGTACACTAACTGTTATTTATACTAAAAGTATAAATAAATTGATGTTCTTGTTATAAAGTAGACCCAGGTAAAATAAATAAAGTAAATATTATATAAATAACACATAGAACCCCAACAATGGACACACTAAAAGTAACAGCATATTAAATACAGTAGATGTAATACAGCTCTTAATTGTGGACTACATAATAATAATAATAAAAAACCTTGCTCTTGCTCCTGTGTTCTTTTATAAACTGCAGTCAGCAACATCACTGATCCTCCACCATACATAATAGTGGCGATTAAGTTCTTTAACTGCTTTGAACTTTTTGTTGAAAAAAGATATTTTTGTCTTATCTGACCAGAGAACCCGATTCCAATCAAAGTTCCAGTAGCGTCTAGTGAACAGGCACTTAGGTTTGTGGTTAGATGAAGGAAAAGGCTTTCTTCTGGCAGACCTTCCAAATAGTTTGTTGGCATTGAGGTGGCGTCTAATTATAGATTTGGAGACTTGGTGACTCCAAAATACTACCACTTTCTGCAAATCTCCATGTGCGATGCCTGGAGAAGTTTTTTTTTTTGCCTTCTTAACCATATTCCTCACTGTGTATGAGTCCAAAATATAATTGCGTCTCAAGGAGATTCATTACAGCTCAGGTTATTTTTGTCTCAATTATTGCCCTAATTGTAGACATGGGCATTTTTAGAGGTGTAGTTATTTTTATAGCATGATTTATGAACACACATTTGTCTCACTTCATTTCTGTATTCTTGGTTTTTTTTTTTGACCTGTTGATGAACGATTGAGGAAATTTGGCCTGTGTGTCACCTCATATTTATGCACCAGTGAAACAGGAACTTATGCATGACTGCTTAAGAGTTCCTAAACACTCGGATGAACTCAAATATATAAAATATAAAGCGGAACATGCTTCAAGTACATTTTGTTCATTAGAATTTCCAGGCATGTCAATAAATGTGACACAGGTCTTTTGGTAAAAAATATACACACACACACACCATCTTAATGCCAGAATACAAACTGAATACAAACCCAATCTTAATTTTATATATATATATAAAATTAAGATTAGGTTATGTATGTATGTATATGTATTTATATGTATATATAATTTTTTTAATTGTCTTGAAAGTACTGAATCAAGATGAATATTAATGGCTATAGATGTGAAGGTCTGATCTTAGACCTTTATTACTAACAGGCCCAGCCCCAACATCACTGCTCCTCAACCTACAGTGCTGATGGTTACATTTCTCTCTTTCTCTCTAACGTCTCTTTTATGTAGGTGCTTCGGATGGACCACAAACTGGAGAGTGTCCTGAAGATCCTGGTGGAGCAGTTCCAACTCGAACCAGAGCTACTTCAGAAACCAAGCCACTGCAGCTCCCGCTTAATGAAACGCCAGAGTGGCAGCATGGAGAAAGGACAGTGAGAGCAACAGGGAAAGCAGGCAAGATTGGAAGACATCTTTTAATGAGGAGTGTGAAAATTGTAATGTCCATATCAGGGTTTTTTCATAAAAAAAAAAAAAAAAAAAAAAAAAAAAGATAAGACCATATGGAAATTTGATATTAAACAGCCTAAGCTAGCAAGAGAGTTTCACTTTCAATGTATCTTCCAAAGACAACATGCTATGTGTTCAACACCTTATTAGCTTGCAGCATAGGGAAGTCAGTCAGAGTTCCCTCCTTATTTGATTTCCATCAGTTTGTTATTGAAGATGGATAGCTGAAAATCCTGCTGTTTAAAAAAAAAAAAATCCCTGATACAAAATATTCTACTTGGACACATGTCAAGAGAATTACTGCGATCCTAAACTACTGCAGCAGAGAGGGAGAGTGATAGAGTTTATCCATTCCACATGTTAATGTGCACTTTAGAAAGTGTGAACATGTTTTGCATGAGTTAGTTTCACCACTGATAAATAGATATGGCAGTGATAATAGAAACAGCAAAACATTGCTGATGGGGTTTAATGGACTTAAATGGAATGTAAGAAAGGAAGAGGGAGAGCTGTTTGAGGTTGTGGACTCAGTAAGCAGTGCCAAGGCTTTCAACAGCCTATTCATTTTACAATTTCACTGGATTACTCCCATTAAGTCTGTGATTATTTTTTCTCACTTTAGCTATTTGAATGCAAAACTTCTGGTAAAGGTGAGGTGGCATGATGCCAGCTGCCAGCATTTGATGAAAGGAAACTTCGGTAAAAAGTAGAATTGTTTTCAGTAACCACAGAGCAGAAAGAGCAGAGAGGGGGAGAACAGAGAGATAAGGTGCCTGCACTCCATTCACAAGTCATGCTCATCTGTTGGCACCTTGCCTGGCACAGAACAAATTGGTCGGTGGTTTTCCTTTTTAATGTGTTAATTAAACATTGTCTTTTATCACAGGGTTCATAGAGAGAAGAGAGCTCAAAGAAGTGGAAAGTTAGTGTAAGAGGAGTGGTTTTTTTCTTTAGGCTTCTTTCCAGATCACTCATAAAAATAAATGAGAGCAAAATTCAAACTCTGATTATCTCACTCTGCTCTGTACAGTTTTATAAGTAATGTACATAATGTAGCATTGCCTCATCACATTTTTACTTTCACCAGGATCTAGTGATGTAAGAACAATCACCATTGTATAATATATACAGCACATTGTAAAAGACTTTTGTAAATAAATATGCATTTATATCTTAAATGTTAATGCTGTATGTTTGCTGGTGTGGCTGCATTTTTAAAAAATTTCAGCAAAAGAATTGCTTTAATTTAGAAGTCATCACATAATGCTTTTTTTGTATTTACTCTAAATTCTGACTTGCTGAGGAGCACCATTTTCAAGTTTGGAGCAAGCAGTGAAAGAATAGGTCTCAGATTTCTACACGATTATATTTGTGTTCAAAGGCCAAAAAATACGATGGATGTCCCAAGATCAACAAGGCCGGGCTTAGAGAGAGAGAGAGAGTGGGGGGAGGACGAGAGAACAGGAGGGAGGGAAAAGGAAGTCTGGTCTGGAGCCATGTTCAATTACAGAGGGCCGTGGCTCTACCTCTACGCGCATGCTGTTGCTCTGCTTTTGTCTCCTGTTTTATGTCTGTGACGGAGACCTCTGCTCGGGTTTACACAGTCAGCTCTGTGTGATCACGACACTGTGCTACTTTCATGTGGAGACTTAAGAGAGCCTCCCCAATTCAGAGGCTGTTTGATGGCAGAAGAGCTCAGTCATGGTTTATCACCGGAGACCAGGCCCCTGGAAAGACATTAAGGAGGAAGAATAAAGGCCTGACATCAATGGAAAACCACCTCCAAACAAGCTGTAGACTGACAGAAGTGGAGATTCTTATCTTTGCCAACAGACTAAATAGCTAGGGAATTAACATACAATCATTACAGTCACATCCACACTGATGTATCCGCTCAGGAGGCATTGTAAATTTTGCACACTAAAGGCATGCCGTGACATGAAGGTCCCTGAAGGTCAGAGTCCCTTTCCCTAGTGAAGTATCCGCTAAACCTGATTCAAATTGACTGTAGCTTTATTTCAGCCTCCATGCTGAGCGTTAGACGTTACTTAACTGTGCATCGCCTGCTGGAGCCTGCGTGACCTGAAGACAAGCCTGAGCAGTGGGGCCATTACTGGGGCCACCTGTGACCACTGGTCCCCTATGAAAGCAGATATGAGTAAGAACAGGTGTGTGTGGTGCGAGTGCCACCCTGCAGCAGCTGACTGCTGCACTCCTGTGCTTTCTAAATAGCAACAGGCCTGGAACAGTTGGAGTGTCGGCTGCTCCTGACCTATGGCTTGGAGACCGCTTTTATCCATTTTGAAAAAAGTTTCCTGACTTTGTCTTGATGGATTTTGACTATGTCCTTCTGGCAAATCTCAGATGATTGTCCATTGGCTAATTTATTCTAATTTGTTTCATTCCATCACTACATGTAAGTTAATATGCACCATATATATATTTTGTTTATGAATTTTCTCTTTCCACTTACACTGGGGAATAAATGTCTGCACCCCCGTTGAGTCACTTGGCTTTGGGCCTGTTTTGCTTAAGACAAACAAACTACCACAGACTCAGAGATTTGTTTTTGCCTTGGCTTTTCCCCTTTCCAAACCATATGTTTTCTGTATAATATAAAAGTTTCAGTCACAGCTACATTCCTCTTCATAGGCTCAATTTGATCATCTCAGCCTCAGGACAGCTGTGAATATGGCATGAATTTGGGTTCACATTCGGTTTTTACGTAGAAATGAGATGGTCTGATGAACTAGGTCAAATTGCTGTGGATTTTTCTCCCAGACAGAGGGAGAATTCCAGGCCAGGCCTGGAAGGACTTCAGTGGCGAGTGTTGGTTTGGCCAGGGCAGGCAGTATGTGAGGCATGAGGAGAGACAGCTGCAGTGCTGCCTCACCGGTGGGCGCTACACCACGCCACGTCAGTGGGGCACACACACACACTTACCAGAGTTGTGTGCTCCAGCTGCTGTATCCAAAACTCCACTAACTGTCCAGTCATCCACTGGTTTTAAGGTCTGTGATTTTTCGTGATCAAAAAACAACTGTAAATACAATTACATTTTCAAAGTCTTATCTTTCTAAATCAATATGTAAGCTATTGTAGATCAAACTGAATATGCTTGTAAACTAGGTCCCTCATGGCATTTTAAGGAGCCTCTTTATTAAAACCTTTATCCTGTAGTGAAATTTTTTACTTCACCTGACCTGACCTTTCATACAGTAAGCCACCCCATATTAATCTGGTGTACAGGTATCTGGTGTGGCTCCGTGGCCTCACACACAGCTGAATAGATTAGAGCAAGCGGGATATGTGAAGCGAGGCTGCTGTAGATGTTTTTTGCCCTGCATGCTTCAGCAGAGCTGTTCTACCTGATAAAGAGCTTTTGACTGGCTGCAGGTGGGCCCACCTAATGAGCGCTACTGGACCAAAGCAAACACGCAGTCCAGGCCACATCATGAACGACGAATGAAAAAAAAAAAAGCTGGTGCAAATCAATGATAAGCAAACAAATGATATTTCTGTACTGCATGCTATTTAAAAGCAATAAGTCTAGATGTTAAGAAAGTGAAAAGCAACAGATTTACTGATTAAAACAGGAGTAGTTTAAAGCCAGATTCTGAGCAAATATTCTCCGTGGAAAATCTGTTTTAAATCTCTGTTTAGTCAATATGCAGAAAACGTACAGCTTTTTGAAGCACATGAGCAAAACTGCCTGCCAGAGGATGGAATGAGTAAATGCAACTTAAAAGAAACACAGAGGAGAAAATTAAGAGGCAAAAAAATGACTACCATTATTTTGTTTACTGTCAAAACTGACTGCAAATAATGTTAATGCTAAAATATGCCACCATGACAAAGCTGAACTTTTGTCATAGATTAGTCATAATTCATTTCATTTATTGAGAATTTGCCAGTGACGTTCAATGTGGTTATTAGAGGAAATGAAGTGAGGAACTCTGAGATTTCAATGAAGTGCTTACAACGCCATTTACAGGAAAGGATGCAGTTCTGCGGCCAGTGATAGACTAAGACGGAAACGTGAACTTGCTGCTTAAGGTAAACACACTGGTAGGAGATAGTAAGTGTGACCACGAAAAAGTTTGTGTTATATGTGTATGTATCTGAGATTCACCTTGAAATGTTCTTCTTTATATCATTTCTCATGATTATTTTTCCTCACTTTGACACTTTTTAAAAGAATAAATGAGAACAAAGCATAAATTGCTGGTTGCAGTGATGGTTAATAAACCATTATAACGGTGTACTGCTAACACTGAAATTTAGGAAAAGATATATGGTTTATCAAGGAGGATTTTCAATATCTCATATAAAATTGATCATACTGTATATGCATGGATTATTTTTTAAACGTTCTGTGTGATGTCTCTCCAGGTGAGAACAAAAGCATCAGAAATAGTAAACAAAATCACTGGCCTATATCTGAACTAGGCTTAGTGAAGTTCCAAAAGCTCTACCTCAGACTGCTATCTGAAATTCAGATATCAGGTGCTAACCATTTTTCAGGCCCCATTTTTGTTCTCTACACTTTTCAGTTTAAAATAATTATCTCCCACTGGCTTCCACAGAATTAATAGGAACTATAAAAAAAAAAAAGCTATAGATTTAAAATGTCTGTTATACATTATAATATATTTCCTGTAATAAAGTACAATCGGAGCTAAGAGTCTTTCTAATATGGTCATATAGCATGCAATGTCCCCAAGCTTTTTCATTCGAACTCTAAATAAATAAAAGTAATAAATTTTAAAAAATCAATGGTTATTTTGTAACCATACTTGTCCTGATTCTTTCATTATATATTTCCTCATTTCGAAATTATTCACATTTGCTGTCAACTCTTACTTTGAAAACACCCCATTAAAATGATGTATTCTTGTGTACTTAGTCTTGTGATTTTGAAGAAGTAAAATCATCTTTATAAGAGGATCATAAAAATCAAGTAAGTGTTCCATCCTTATTTGGTCTTATTTATAGTCTTTTATTATAATTATCTTTATAATCTTGATAATTATCTTAATTATTATTTTGTATATCCACTCATAACAATCATACAAAACCATTATTATTGTTATTATATTTTGGAAGACATTAAAAGGGTTTTGCAGTTTTATTTGAAAAAATAAATAAATAAATAAATAAAAATGCATGTAAGCCACATCAGCTATCCAATGTGTTCCCATATGCTTCAGCACATGAGGTCTTAGTGCTGACATTGTCTGGAAATGTCAAATCTCAGGTAACAGGGTTGATATTTTGCTGTAATGGAGACTATAATAATTAGAAAATGCATTTCTAATTCAAATGCAGCAGTATATATACAGTAGATGTAAGCAAGATGAGCCAACATTTAAAGAAAAATTAAGTCATATCTTAATCATATTGTTATATTTATGTGTCAAAGTAAATTTGTTGTACTTGCCTATTTAACCTGTAATGAACCTGAATAAAATATGTAGAAAAACATACAAGAAATACAAGAAAAGATCTGATTTACCACTAAAAAACATTCGGTATTAATAACATCAAAATCATAAAAACACAAAATAGGATAAAATTAATAGATCTTTGTTTTTAAAGGAATGCGATATCAATTACATGCTGTATAGCAATCATGAAATCATTTAAGCTATAGCAATAGTCAGAAGATTTTTGATTTTCTGCTAATTTATGTAAAACTGCACATAATTATATACAGAATTTAATTGATCATACTATAATAAGTGTCACTTCATTTGCAAGGCAGTGTAGAAAATTGCAAGTACATTGGATTCCTTATCAAATAATTGTGTAGAAAGTTCCATGGCTTATGTGAAAAAAACATTTAATATTACCCATAGGGTAATGCCTGAGATGGGCAGTGATAGAGTATATGTACATAGACAGGGTAATGCCTGAGATGTTTTTACTGTAAGTCCTCTTTCAAATAAAGTGAGTAAAAATGTAAAAATGTGAATGCTTTTCCACAGAACAGGTAAATAACGATTTTATACAAAATATTTAATTGAGTATGTTAAAACATTCATTTGTATGTCACATAAAGATACACTATATGGCCAAAAGTATGTGGACAGCTGACCATCACACCCATGGTTCTTCCCCAAACTGTTAAAAGTTAGAAGCATGGAATTGTATAGGAAGACTTTGAATGCTGCAGCATTACAAAGTGAATGTGCACAAAGCAAGGTCCATAAAGACGTGGTTTGCCAAGGTTGGAGTGGAAGCTCTTGTGGCTGAATGAATAAATCCCCACAGCCACGCTCCAAAATCTAGTGGAAAGCCTTCTCAAAAGAGTAGTGCAGTAGTTATTATAACAGCAAAAGGGGGGGCTAACTCTGGAATGTGATGTACAAAAAGCACATATGAGTGTTATGGTCAAACGTTTGGCCATATAGTGTATTACTAACCTGCTTTTAACATTGCTGTTGTACAAGAAGCTCTTACAAGATGCTGAATTACTAGATGCCATTCTGTGCTCTATGGACACCTATGGGAAGTTGGGAAGTTATTTTCACATTATATTTTAATTTCTAAAGAGTGAATTTGCAAATGTGCAAAGGTGTTGTTTTTTTGTTTTTGTTTTTGTTTTTTGGTCAAATTTATTTCAGTTGTTCCAAAAGCCAAAAAAGTTTTTTGCCCTTTAAATTTGAGTAGGCCTTGTTGTTCTTTCTCACTGGTGACTTGGTAGAATTTAGCTACATGAAGGTTAAATAATCATGTAATGCAAATGTTGACTTTCACTGCCCTATTGTTTTTCTCTAAAGGAGAGCATCCACTCAGTGGATTGATGGCATAGGCACTCCACCCAACCCTTGTGAGCGCTTCATAACAGCAGTCTCTCTCTCGTTCTCTCTTTCCCTTTCTCTCTATCAGATGAGGCCTTTTGTCTGTCTAGGAGACCTAGACACAACAGTGCACAGAGTCACACAATCCCACAATGGTTCAGTCCACAAAGCCACACACAACTGAACAATGTGACCATCTCTAAAGCAAGCGGAAGGGAGTAGGTGGGGTGGGGGGTAAGGTCATGCACCTGCACCCTAAGAGCCCTCAAAGGGTTGATGCAGGTGTCTTTGTGTTGATTTTCTTTCCTTTGTTTTTTTTTTTTTTTTTAACAGACAGCGCAAATCTACAGCTTTTTGGCTCTGCTGTTTGTTCAAGTGGGACCACCTTTCATACACCATACCAGTGTCAGACACTGTTCACAAAATCAGTTGCAGTAAATAGCCATCTTTACATTCCAGTTGAAAACAATATAGATGTTCATAAATAGAAGTAAATTGTGTAGTTTGTGATATATTAAGACTGATTAATACCTCACATAACAAATTCTCCGCTGGTTATTAGTCACTTTCTGGTTGGTAAGCTGATATTTGACAAGAATTATAACATTGGCCTTGCTAAGCACAAACTATGGCAGAGTAAAGCTTTAAGCTCCATCCAGACTAATTGCTCTTTCATACGCATTACTCCTTCTCTGTCAAAATGATTTATTTAACATTCTTTGGAATTTAAGACCGGTATGAAAATGTTACATTTGTGAATTGATTCATAAATAAAAAGCAGTGTGTGTTATCATGTTCTGTCTGTGTCTTACATACAGTATTTCTCTATATTTACACTATATATATATATATTTTTAATTCTAATGCAACCTTATTTAGGAAAATTATTTAATCCTATCTGCAAATGCTAATTAACTTTGCGAATTATTTACTATGTTTATTCTTTTATATTCCATATTATGTTATCAGCTCTTTTTTTAGAATCAGTATTCTTCAGCTGCAAAAATCAAGCCAAAAGCGTGATGACTAAACTGTTAACAGAAACCTACCACGGGTGTCACAGGGGTTAAGTTTGTTTGTCTCTAGCTGATTTTCTATAGGAAGTCTGTAGAGGAAGGAAGTAGCTATAGGCTGCATAGGTCGTAGAAAAATAAAACCTCGCACTCTTGTCTTACTGTAAAGGCTAGATGTCTGTTTACATCAGCAATGGTTTAGAGATTATGTGTAACACCTGAATCTGAATCTGGCAGTTTGAGTCAAAGTGTTTTAGGAGACCCACAAGGTACAGCCTAGTATTAATAATCTACAGTATGTAAACCCTGTACAGGAATCTCAGTCTGTAAATAACTTGGAGAGCTACCTAGAGCTATTAATACTGGGCTGTAGCTTGTGGGTCTCCTAATACGTATATATATATATATATTCTATATATATATATATATATATATATATATATATATATATATATATGTAATTATATATATGTTGCTCTTGTGTGGTGGCTGTTGTGACACCAAATTTCCCCTTAGAGATCACTAAAGTACTCTCTACTCTACTCTACTTAACACAAGTTTTATTTCAGCCTTCCTTATTGCCAGGGGCAGTGAGAAACACCTGGATATCTCCTTGTGTGCATGTATACACATGCCAAGACTTTCAATCAAAGTCACATAGTAACATTTCATGTAGTATTATGTACCACCATCATATAGCCATCTTTCCTTCTCTTCTTTTCACTTCGTACAACATACTGGACTACATGTATGCAATATGGAGCTAACTGCTCAACCTGAGACTACATTCGGAGCTATGGGTATCCAAAGTTCTCTTCCTTTTCTTATCTCAGTGAGTGCGTTCCTGTATATTGTGAGCATTTCTTTTGTAGAACACTAGTGAATCTGAGTCTGCAAATTTAGCTGGATTTCTGCTAATCCACAGCTCTGGGGTTGGCATTGGTTTTCCCTCCACAGATTGTACCCCCTTTTTTTCTCTTTACTTGGGTCAGATTACCCCATTGTTATAACACATGGATAGCCAAGAATAGCTATGCTGCAAGACTCGTGCTCATCTAACTGGTGTATAAAGATACATGAGATTACTGTGGATGGTACCATGAAGATGGCTTTGGACTGCAATTGCCACAAACAGTTTTGCATTCAAGTCTTCATCAGTGAACAGTTTGATAGCTTCATCAAAATAGACTTCATGTGAAAACTGATGAATTTCTGGTTACACAATTACACTTTTTGACCATGTAGTACACAGTTATAAAAGGGAATTATTTATAATTGCACTATGCGTTGTCACCCAGATGAGGATGGGTTCCCTTCTGAGTCTGGTTCCTCTCAAGGTTTCTTCCTCATATTGTCTCAGGGAGTTTTTCCTCACCACCATCACCTCTGGCTTGTTCATTAGGGATAAATTTTAAAAATTATATCCTGAATGTATATATTTCTCTAAAGCTGCTTTGTGACCATGTCCATTGTTAAAAGTGCTATACAAATAAAATTTAATTGAAATTGAATTGAATAATGATGTGTCTGACTCAAACATTCGCTGCCCTGACTCAGCTGGCAGATTTAGGCTATGGGGTGCTTCTCCACTAACTTGGTTTAGTCGCCCAGTATGGTTAGTATAATCCGACCAAGCAGAATCTGCCTTGTGTGAGTTCTGTAAAGAATTCAGCAACTGTGCCACAGTGTCCTGCTGGTGATCCCAAGATGATCCTGGTTCCCACTACTGCCATCACCAATCAGAACACAGCTTCCTCCCTGAGCTGCTGTCCCAAATGGCCGATGTGCTTTGGCACCCAAAACCAGGACACCTGAATCACCAAAATGAGGACCTAGCAGTTCAGAATACACTTATCAATGCAATTAACTGGAAGCTGTTCTGTTAATGGTGTTCACCTCATTAACTAATCCTAATGCAGTGCCCAATCCCTAAGACGGTGGTAATCCCCATCTATGCTAAAGGTGTATGTGGACACCAATACCTTGTCACCAATAGGCTTATTAGTGCCGTAATAAAAGGGCCTCCCTTATGTGCCTATGCAGGATTCTGACTGGAAATGGTACCTCTGAAAAACTGTGTTTTTGCTAGCAATCACTTCAGCTAAAAGCTAGGGTGTTCTATGCTCCAGTAATGAGCTTGTCTTGCATGGGCTGGTGGCTAGATGACTCTGGTGTGACCTTGTGGTTGAATCCAGGATGTCTGCACAAGGTCATATCACTCACGCTTGTGACTCGAGTCGAATTAACCTTGCAGCTTTCAGTGAGGGTGAGCCCACAGAGTGTTTGTTGCTTTAACTGGTCTAAGGTATTATATAACCAATCCTCAGAAGAAAGAGGAAAGACTTGGGAGCGGAGTGGTGGTGGGGGGCTCACTCAGTGGTGGACATGTTGTACATGTCATGGAGTAGAGACTGGCTGGACACCAGTTACTACTGTGATGTCACTCTACAAGAAGCGTCTCCTCTTCATGGGACTGCCACTCCAGGAAATCTGTTCTGCTGCTACCTGGGTATCATGATGCACCATGCACTTGCTTCAGGTTCTACTAGATTAACAGATGGTGTCTGTCAGCAGAGTCAGACTGGAACCTTTAAATGCAATTTTCTTCCATTTCACTTCTAAAGCCTATTTCAGTTCAGGAAAATAAGTAGTTTTCAGAATGTCATATAATAAAAAAAAAACAAAAAAAACAAAACCCAACTATAATTTCACCGTATGAAAGGTTTTCCCAAGCCACTGGACAAATAAAAAAAGCAATTCATAAGAAATTCAAAAACCCATTATAATTTAACTCTCTTTTAATTGATTTCAGCACATTGTTTAAACACTCATAACAAAAACATTTTTTTAAACCAGGCTCAGTTTGCAACCTTACACAACAATTTGTTAAAATATTAAAAAAAGCATTTTAAAAAATAACTCAAATGCCACTTTGGATAACCATGACCAAACATTTTTAGATTTAAAAAAAAAAAAAAAAACCCTCAACATAAATAAGTTAGTTTTAATTTTCTCAGTGTTTTTACAAAGTTATGTACACAGGTACACTTCAAAGTTTAAACAAATACACAGGCTGTGTGGTCTGCTGAAATATTAATTTATACTTTTTTCTATAAATAAAATTATGTGTCATAATTAACCACAGAATCAAATGGGAGTGTAGGTGCATACAGCTGAGAGATATTTCTGATATTACACCAAATGTGGGGGAGTGCTGGAGTCAAACTGAGTGAAATGAAACAGGAAAACTAAGGTAAGGCCATCAGTAGAAATTTTCACTCAAAATTAAAAAAAAAAAACATAATAATAATCAAGATACATATTAAAGAATAATTTATGAGTAAGTGAGGGACACTTTAGTCTTTCAGCAAGTGCCTCACATGGTGTTAATACTGTTTGATGCTACGTGGTTTGACCTTGTCTTTAACTGATCATTATCTGTCAGCTGTCCTAATCAAAAATCAGAGACATAAGTTACATAGAATAATAATTTAGATTTAGCTCGAGATTTCAGATAAGCTCTGCATTCTCTACAGAGTATATTGTTTGTATGTGGTTTTCTTCAGAAGAAAGCAAACAGAGAAGCTAGAAACCACACCGATCTACACGAGACCAGGCAATTTATGTACCATGTACCACCCGAGTGCTGTAGGTGTGCACAGGTGTTCGAGCATGTGTGGGCACTCCAATGGGTTTCGGTGACAGAAGAACGCAAAAATATATTTGTAAAATCATTGTAAAATGGGGTAGACCAGCAAAAGTAACAAACAGCATTTCTAAAGAGAGGGGAAAAGAAGAAGAAAAAAAAAAAAAACCTTTTTGAAACCCCTAAATCGCAGTTGTTCAAGTCAATTGGAATTCACCTAGTCCAAAATTGAAAGGAAAAAACCCAACATAATATGTATTATGTGCTACATACAAAAAGAAAATATGTACACAGGTAGTAAGAAAAAAATAATGAGCAAAAAAGGAGATTAAACCTAATTGCACACTGCTACATAGACTGCTTTTGAGGCAGTTGATTTTTTTTTTTAGTGCCAGAACGTTTGTTTCAGTGCTTGTCCAGTCTCCCCGCTCGTTGAGCTGATAAGCTTTTCCTTTCCTCTCATTCTTCACGCCATGAATTTTTCATTTGCCAAGCACTGAAGCCGTCAGGAGGGAGAGAACATCTTCAGCTCTGTAAACGAGAACAGCACACGCACATCGAAAAGTAGGTTAGTCATAATGCAAATGATGCTTCACTATACACAACAGAGTTCTCCCCAAAATACAGTGATTTGCATGAGTGCGAGTCAGTAACTCCTCGAAACATACAGAAACGATAAGAAAAATATTTTGGTTAAGAACATTATAATAACTGTAGTACTCCCACCAATTACATTAAGTGCTTCCTTATATTTTACACGCGTACAAGTGTTTGAAGATTACACTACCTAACAAATTCCTAACCTTTGCACACTGGCTTGTGTAAATAGTACACTTGAAAGCCAAGTCATTGACATCATCCCTGAAGCAACAGCAGCCTACTGTTGCATCAGTCCTTACTATGAGCAATCAACAGGCCAATCCAATATACACCATAATGATCCAGACACATACTCGGGGCATAACTGGTCTTTATTACAAATTTATTTATTACACAAGTTCTGGTTTAAAATGCAGTCAAAATTCATGTGTGTGTGTGTCTTTCCCTTGTACCAAAAAAAAAATCAAAATACTACTACTAATAATAATTTACATACATGCATTTGTAACCAGCTGCCTTTTTAGTGCCACACCTAAATGAATGAATGATTATCAAGTTGTACATTTTTATTCTACAAGCTCACGTATACTATTGTATTGTTATTATTATTACTGTATACATATGTCTGTATAGGCTATACGAGTTGTTCAGTGGGTAGTTTGTTGGTGGGTGTAAATGTCTGAAAAGGTCAGAGCTCGCTGACGTGTTACTACACTGTTTTCAAGCAGCTTCTCACTCACGGACACGGACACACACACACACACACCCCTGGTAGTAGAGTAGCAGTAATAAAGAAAAAATGTGTTAACCCTTTACTTCACCACGGAGCACTGACTATGCTTTTACACTCTCTTATTATCTGCATTTCATTAAGATAAATAAAGTAGAAATTAATTAGTATACAAACCTTAAATAACCAATAAACTTATGTCTAGTGACTTTAGGTTTCATTAATTTGCTGGAATAGAAATCATTTGCATCCTTTTATTTTTACTTATCGTGTGTGAGAGTTTAGGCAATTTTTTCCCCTGTATAGAGGCCAAACGTCCCTGTAATTATATGAAAATGGGACAGTTTTAATGTTGTGGGGACATTTGGCTGGTCCCAATGAGAGAAGTTTAGCAAAAGTAGCACACAAGTGAATTGGAATACCCCACAAATATAGAATTACAAATGGGTGTGTGTGTTTCTGTGTGTGTGTGGATAGCTAGTTACTGCTCTGTGTGTGTGTGTGTGTGTGTAATATATATATATATATATATATATATATATATATATATATATATATATATA
>CM075011.1:18875312-18894032 GCA_037576675.1 Pangasius sanitwongsei | reverse complement strand
TTGCCAGGCTTCACTGCAGCCACCTTCAGTTGCTGCTTGTTTGTGGGTCTTTCTGCCTTCAGTCTTGTCTTCAGTAAAGCATGTTCTATTGGGTTGGGGTCATCGGACATTTAAGAACATTTAATTTCTTTGCCTTAAGAAGCTCTTGGGTTGCTTTCACGGTACATTTTGGGTCATTATTCATCTGTACTGTGAAGCGCCGTCCATCAGTTTTGCAGCATTTGACTGAATCTGAGAAGAAATTATAGTTCTGTACACTTCAGAATTCATCCTGCTACTATCAGCAGTCAAATCAATAAACACCAGTGACCCAGTTCCATTGGCAGCCAAACATGCCCATGTCATAACACTTACTCCACCATGTTTGACAGATGTAGTATGCTTTGGATCATGAGCCCTTCCTTTCCTCCACACTCTTCTCTTCCCATCATTCTGTTACAAGTCAATCTTGCATCAGTCAGTCTTTTTTTTTTTTTTTTTTTTTTTTTTTTAAAAGAGGTTTTATAGCTTTTTTTTTTTTTTAGTTTCTTGGGTGTTACCAATGGTTTTCATCTTGAGGTAAACCGCCTGTATTTACATTCATGAAGATGTCTCTTGATTGCAAACTTTGGCAATGATACTTGAATTGGCTAGATGTTGCGAAGGGGTTTTTCTTCAACAAGTAAAGAAGTCTGCATTCATCCACTTTAGTCGCCTTCCGTGCTCTTTCAAGTCTTTCGGTGTTGCTGAGCTCACCAGTGCATATGTTGTTTTTAAGAATGTACCAGATTGTTGATTTGGCCGCTCCTAAAGTTGTTGCTGTCTCTCTAATGGGTCTGTTTTGTTTTTTCAGACTAATGATGGCCTCCTTCACTTGCATCAACTCCTCTTTGGACTGCATACTGAGAATTCCCATGAACAGCTACCAAATGCAAATTCAATGCTTGGAATCAAATCTAGACCTTTTATCTCCTTAATTTGTCATGAAATAATGAGAAAACAGGCTACATCTGGCCATGAAACTGATTTTTAGTCAATTGTCTAATTACTTCTGTGAAAATGGAGGGACTCTAAAGAAAATGGGTGTAATTCCTAAACCGTTAATGTAATATTTTTGTTAAACCCCTTGAATTAAAGCTGAAAGTCTACACTTCAATCACATCTTCATGTTTCATTCCAAATCCATTGTGGTGGTGTAGAGAAGCAAACTTATGAAAATTGTGTCACTGTCCAAATACTTACGGACCTGTCTAAGTAGAGTAGAATGAGATTCTGAACACGTTAAAAAATTTAAAAAGAGGTTGATCGTTGTTCTTGTTGACATAACACACTATATTATATTATACTAGTTTCACTATATATTTGTGACACCTAACAGTCATATGCATGTGCTGGTTAGGTGTCCAAAAACTTTTGGCCATATAGTGTACTTTCAAACAGTATTCAGGCAAAACTCATTTACCACCAATTGATCTTCCTATTCACATTAAACGATTACCATCCTGTACATTACATGCTCTATATAATAAAGCTCATTTTTGCACTAACTCTATATTTTCAGTGTTTCTCTGATAGGCTTCTGCATTATGATCAAACTCAAAAACTTTGTAAAGACACCATCTTACTGTTCTATATTGCTGTCTGGCAGTCTGAGGAAATACTGGTAGAACTCAAAGGGAGATGTTTTATTCCGGTTCAGCCACACAGCATTTCCTGCAGTCTTCCCCAGCTTATCACCCATTGAAGTGGTCAACAGGGGCACTGTCAGTCCATATACTTCCTCTCCTGTCTTTCTGCAGGGAAAATAAAAAAATATTAGCACTGGCCTTGTTCATTCATTCATCTTCAGTAAGCACCTTATCCTGGTCAGGGTCAAGGTGGATACAGAACCTATCCCACAAACACTGGATGCCAGTTAGGAACACACCCTGGATGTGTCCCACTGGGGGCTATTAACACAGTCACACACTCAGTCACACCTAGCGGCAATTTAGCATAGCCAATCCACCTACTGGCTTGTTTTTTGGGAGGTTTGAGGAAATAGCAATGACTGTATATATGAGTGGGCAGCATGGCACCATTTATTCCTATTGTGCGGTTTTGAAGCCTTTTTTGATTGAAATGGGAGTTGCCACCTTGCTGCGCAGTAGAGACCTCGGAGTCATGCACAGTAGATTCAGGCCTCTCTCCCACCCATAGTGGTTATGGACATGGACAGTCATTGGTCCACTCATATATGCAGTCATTGGTCCACTCATATATGCAGTCATTGGTCCACTCATATATGCAGTCATTGGTCCACTCATATATGCAGTCATTGGTCTACCCATGTATACACTCCTGGCGGGAAAAAAAGGGCCAAACCCAAAATGGCAAATATTGAGCTTT
Source organism: Pangasius sanitwongsei (assembly GCA_037576675.1). NCBI lineage: Eukaryota > Metazoa > Chordata > Actinopteri > Siluriformes > Pangasiidae > Pangasius > Pangasius sanitwongsei. The sequence continues at coordinate 18,891,665 of CM075011.1, read as the reverse complement.
TTATGGTCTTAACAACAAATCTTTTTGCCCAGGAGTTGGTCATTGGTCCACTATATATACAGTCATTGGTCTAATCATATATACAGTAATTGCTCCACCCACATGTACAGTCATTGGGAAATAAGAGAACAACACAGAACTGACCTTTCAAACTGAAAATATACAGTACACATACAAATTTACAATCACATAGACTTAACACAATCAGTTAAAGACAGAGGGAAGGCGCTTGTCTGCAGTCTCTGCACTGTGCCCCACTGCTCTTACTTGTGAATGAACTCATGGCCGGACATCAGGTTCCCCAGCTGATCTGAGCCCCCCAGCTGTATTCTGCAGCCATGAACCTGATGTAGGTAATAGAAGTCAAAGGCCTGGAAGAGCTGGTAGGAGAACTCGCTTAGACTCATGCCCTCGGGACTCTTTAAGCGGGTCTGCACGCTGTGTCTGCTGAGCAGAGTGCCCATGCGGAAATAGCGCCCCGCCTCGGCCACAAACTCCACCACGTTCCAGTCCCGGTACCAGCTGGCGTTGTTCAGCACGCGCACGGAGCCCAGTCTCTGCGGATCGCTACAGAAATACAGCTCGTGGTTGGTGAAGATCTGGTGCAAGCTTTCCAGCACGGATCTGGCATTACTGTCTACCACGGCAGCCGACATGCACTCTCTCTCCTTGGATTTGCCGCTCGGGTCGCCGATCCGCGCCGTGGCTCCGCCGATCAGCGCGATCACGTGGTGCCCGGCGTTGCGGAAGTGCAGCAGGCCGACAAGCGGCAGCAGGTGTCCGGCATGCAGGCTGTTGGCGGTCGGGTCGAAGCCGCAGTACACCGTCTGCTGGGCCGAATGGAGCAGCTGAGGCAGGCTCACCTGAGCCGCGTTTTCAGGGAAAGACTCCTTCAGGAGGCCTCTCTTATGCAGCGAGGACAGAAACCCGTTTCTTCCGACTGGGGAAGTGTGAAAGGTGGCCTTTGGAAAGCAAACCGGAGACGGGCTTTGTAGAATAAAACCCGTTTTTCCTCGCCATCCTCTGCACAGGTTGCGGCCACAGGACGCCGCCATGTTAGAAATGACGTAAACAAGGCGCTCACTGCTGCCCCCTGTTGGGTACAAATCTCACGGTGCGTTCAAGTGCTCCTGGGAAATTCGCATCTACGAGTTTACAAGTCGTCATGTGCGTTCAAGTCATTTGAGCGGTGAACCTTCTCTTAATTAACTACACAAAATACAGCAATTTTTTAAAACTCTACTTCTAGAAAATGAAGAACAAAGACTGCGCATCAGGTGTGTTTTGCTTTTTTATGTTTTGAGTCAATTTATGAAGCCACTGTAAACTTTATCATTACATAGCCTATTAGATCGTAATTGTACAATGTTGTTGTATTTTGTGCAGGCAGTTAGCTTGTTTTATTGTAAATAAAAAGCCTGACAGAGACACGTCACTGCTAAATACACATTCAATTTCAATCCTGAGTTTCCCACTCGTAATTACGACTTTGTGGTGGCGTTCATGTGCGTTCAGCTTGTAAATACGATCTTTCCGACATCACTTGAGAGCACTCTCACTGACCTACTTTCATACGTCAGCGCAGCCGCCATGTTAGAAGGGGCAAGAATCCAGTGTAAGTCTATGGAGAGATGAAAGCGTCTCTACCCTGATAAAACCAGTCATAACTCGCTCTATATTCAACCCTTTTTTTTTTTTTTTTTTTTACAAAATTTTCTTTCTTACAAGGTAGATATAAATATATATCTCATGCACTGACAATAACTAGTTTGTTATTTGCCTGTTTTGAGCAAGTGATTTACTGCTACTGATACTTTTAAATCCAATAAAGCTATTAAAAGCAACAAGAAATAATAAATCAGACTAGAGAATCCAGCAGGTTTTACATTTATGTAACAGGAATCAGTAATAACAGGACTACATAAAATCACAAAGTATAAGATTTGTGTAAAAAATACCATCACATCATTGTAAATTGTTAGCAAACATGACAAACACCAGTGTCTAAAAACTTTTCTAGACAAAAGGTCTATGGTATGTAGGCCTAATGGTAAACCCAAGTGCAAAACTAATTATTTAATTATTTCAAACTTGACGGTATTACACAGTAATATATTCTCTTCGTGAGATGAGAGATGAGATGAGATTCACCTTCACTGTCATTGTGCAAGTCAACTCAAGTCAAGTGGCCTTATTGTCATTTCAACCATATATACTTAGTTAGTACACAGTGAAACGAAACAACGTTCCTCCAGGACCATGGTTGCTGCATAAAACAACTCGGAGCTACATGAGACCACACATTATTCAGTGTATAGGGACAGAGACAATGAAATGCAGTTAGCCTCTGACCAAATAGCAAATAGCAACAAATTAACATGTGACAAGTTAAATAAAGTATTTACAGTAGAAGTAAGGTGCAAGATTATGGCCCACTGTAGCAATTATAAACTGTAACAGTTATGCAGAAAGTGCAATAGTAATAAATAGTCATCAGCCTGCCTTAACTCCTGCATAAAGTCCCTCATAAAATAAAAACAAATTCTCAGGGGGTTCTGGAAAATCACACTAAGCACGAGGTCAGAGGCTTAGAGGTGTGAAATACAGCTCAACCCGACATCTAGATTTCCTCTATCTATGGCTACTATGTCTTACATACCCAACTGTTGTCTCCATCTGTGTTTGGTACTATCCTGTCTGTATTTGGGGTGAGAATTTGCGGCCTGGCCATCACACATATGTGCTTTTTGAACATCCCATTTCAGATTTAGTCCAGTCTTTGCTGTACTAATAATCTTCACTCTTTTGGGAAGGCTTTCCATTAGATTTTGGAGCGTGGCTGTGGGGTTTTGTTTCATTCAGCCACAAGAGCAGTAGTGAGGTCAGGCACTGATGTTGGACGAGGAGGTCTGGGGTGCAGTCGGTGTTCCAGTTCATCCCAAAGGTGTTCAGTGGGGTTGAGGTCAGGGCTTTTCACTCCAAATTTGGCAAAGCATGTCCTCATGGAGCTTGCTCTGTGCACGAGGTGTTGAGATTCATCAGACTAGGCTACGTTTTGGGTGTTCTATTGGATTCAGATCTGGTGACTGGGAAGGCCACTGAAGAACATTGAACTCATTGTCATGTTCTTGAAACCAGTTTGAGACGATATTTGCTTTGTGACATGATGCAGTATCATGCTGGAATTAGCCATTAGAACATGGTTAAATTGGTAAACGGGCCCTTACACCACCTCCACCAGCCTGGACTGTTGACACGAGGCAGGTTGGGTCCATGGATTCATGCTGTTGGTGCCAAATTCTGACCCTGTCCTCTGTGTGCCTCAGCAGAAATTGAGATTGATCAGACCAGGCCACGTTTTTCCAGTCTTCAGCTGTCCAGTTTTGGTGAGCCTGTACCCTCTGCAGCCTCAGCTTACTGTTCTTGGCTGACAGAAGTGGAACTCAGTGTGGTCTTCTGCTGTTGTAGCCCATCTGCCTCAGGGTTCAATGTGTTGTGCATTCTGAAATGCATTTCTGCTCACCACAATTGTACAGAGTGGTTATCTGAGTTACTGTAGCCTTGAACCGGCTTGAGCCAGTCTGGCCATTCTCCATTGACGTCTTTCATCAACAAGGCGTGTCCGTCTGCAGAACTGCCGCTCACTGGATGTTATTTCTTTATTGCACAATTCTGAGTAAAATCTAGAGACTGTTGTGTGTGAAAATCCCAGGAGATCAGCAGTTCTAGAAATACTCAAACCACGGGGGCATTGTCATGCTGGAATAGGTTTGGGTCTCTTAGTTCCAGTAAAGGGAAACTGTAATGCTACAGCATACAAAGACATCCTATACAATTGTGAGCTTCCAAATTTGTGACAACAGTTTGGGGAAGGAACACATATGGGTGTGATGGTCAGGTGTCCATATACTTTTGGCCATATAGTGTACTTTGGTCTGAGTTTTGATATGATTTGGTCAGAGCATGGAAGTTCTTGCTGTGCCATACGTCCACTAAAGCTATAGTAAAGAATGTGTTTTAATTAGTTGAATTAGTTCAGAATGATGGTTATGCTGTGGAATATTAGTGGCCCACTTTAGCTAAACAATATTAAATGATAATAGTAGGGTTGTTTTTCAGTGGGACATCGGACACGATAAGATTTTATTATTATTTTTTACATATACTCAACATACTTCAATGTAATAATTTATATGTATATCATTTTTTGAATGCCATTCTAAAGTATTTGAGGAAAATGTACCTGGGGGCAAATTTATCTGGCACAGGCCTGGCTCTATAGGGGGCTGGGGAGTTTGGCCCACCCCATCATGAGATTTGCCCACCCAGGCCCCACCCACTAGCCCAGGACTAGTACCAGGGAAACAAGTTTTAAAAAATATTGAATATTGTGACATTTTGCCATTAAATAAATTCATGTTGCGTACTACATAGAGTTTAGGGTGAGATTTAGTAGCATGTTCCATTTTTAAAGCCACAAATTATACCAAGAATTTACTGTTGCACGATAGCCAACAGATGGCACCAAAGTCATACCAGTTTTGAGTCTGGCGACAACAAGCCTATATACAGCTACACTTAAATCAAATAATCACTGCCTTTGCTTAGACTTTTCCCCCCCTCAACTGACCATCTGTGTTTATCATGTTTGACATGCAATTTATTAGGTCTGTGAGTTTTATATTCTAAATGTGGAATTTGCTTGTGTATAGGGTTATTCCTGTATCCTCAATGGAAAATATACCCTCACTGAGCACTTTATTAGGAACACTATACTAATGCTGGGCAGGGCCTCTCTTTGCTCTCAAATCAGCCTTAATTCTTTGTGACATGGATTCCATAAGATGTTGGAAACATCCCTTTGAGATTCTGGTCCATGTTGCCATGATTGCATTACGCAATTCCTGCAGGTTTTTTTTTTTAGGTGCATGCTGTGAATCTCCCGTTCTACCACATCTCATAGGTGTTCTATTGGATTTAGATCTGGTGACTGGAAAGGCCACTGAAGAACACTGAACTCATTGTCACGTTCATGAAACCAGTTTGAGACGATATTTGCTTTGTAACATGGTGCAGTAACATGCTGGAATCAGCCAGTAGAAGATGGTTAAATTGGTAAACGGGCCAAGAAAACATTCCCCACATCATTACACCACCTCCACCAGCCTGGACTGTTGACACAAGGCAGGTTGGGTCCATGGCTTCATGCTGTTGGTGCCAAATTCTGACCCTGTCCTCTGTGTGCCTCAGCAGAAATCGAAATTCATCAGACCAGACTACATTTTTCCAAAACTATCCAGTTTTGGTGAGCCTATGCCCACTACAGCCTCAGCTTTCTGTTCTTGGCTGACAGAACTGGAACCCGCTGTGGTCTTCTGTTGTTGTAGCAGCTCATCCTCCTCAAGGTTCAATGTGTTGTACATTCTGAGCTGCTTTTCTGCTCACCACAATTGTACAGAGTGGTTATCTGAGTTACTGTAGCCTTTCTGTCAGCTCGAACCAGTCTGGCCATTCTCCATTGACCTCTCTCATCAACATGGCGTTTCTGTCCACAGAACTGCCGCTCACTGGGTGTTTTTTCTTTATTGCACCATTCTGAGTAAACTCTAGGACTGTTGTGCGTGAAAATCCCAGGAGATCAGCAGATATAGAAATACTCAAACCAGCCCATCTGGCACCAACAATCATATCATGGTCAAAATCACTGCGATCACATTTATAGACCTTAGCCAAAAAACAGCTCTATGTGTAGTTGTTCTGTATGAGAGTTGTATATGAGCACCAACCCTGAAACCCTTCAGCCATCTGCACCCACAGTTCTTCTATATACACTATGTTAATATATTTTGCAGACACTTCTAAGACTTACACAAAAAAAGGGCCAAGCCCAGAAAGGCAAAATATTAAGCTTTTAATGGTCTTAACAACAAATCACTGGTCAGGAAATGAGCAAGAATTAAACAAATAGATAAAGGAAGTTAGTATGTGAGCTTTTCCCTTTGATTTCTTTAAATGTTTAAGCCTTGTGGCTCTTGATGGGCTGCATCAGGTGTGGCAGAGAACCAAATAATGACCAATCTTTTAAGAAAAAAACATCCCAGAAGATATTTTTGAAAATTTTATACACTCAGATGTGTTTGTTTGAATTTTACATCAAACATTTAATCATCATGATTTTACCTTTGCGTACAAGAAGACTAAGTGAATTTCTCTGTTTCTAGCGTTTCCCCAAACAGTTCACCGCAGGAAAAGTAAACAAGCAAATGGAGGCACACGAGCTCTCAGGAGTGCATTTTTTAATTCTTGCTAATTTTCTGACCAATGATTTGTTGTTAAGACAATTAAAAGCTTAATTTTGGGCTTGGCCCATTTTTTTGCACAGGAGTGTATAAGAGAGGCATTATATAATCCAAGCATCTACTGTTTGAGGAGCTAGTAGTGATACAAGTACTGCAGTGCTAAATATTCATTAACTGACAAGTAGTAAGGTGTAGGAAGAACAGTGGGAGCAGCAAGTAAGCACAATAGTTGGGCTAAGTGTTGGTACACAGGTGGGCAAAAACATTGTTCACAAAGCACGAAGTTGAATGCTTCAGACATGAAACCTAATAATACATACTAATAACAATAATATACTTACATACTGTGAGATACATGGGCATACATTAAAAAGCTAATTACTTGGCAAAGAGAACAGACCTTGATAGACATATACTGTAGACTCTGATGCCGGGTGCCTCTTTAGGGGTACCGCCACACCCAGATCAGCACCATGGCCAGCAACTCCATAGAAGCGTTATAGCAGTAACTCCATGGAGCGTTATAGCAGTGTTATACAAATTTGTACTCAAGGCGGTGCCAGATCCAGTCACCTTTGGTCATGGGGCAGTAACTACCCCAAACAGTTGCTGTTGTGTCATTTGGTGGCAGGCCTACCAACACAGTACCTGGATTGACACACACCCACACACACTCCCTTCAAGGACTTCTCGACAACAAGCACCAACTCTCTACAATTCCTTCCCTTACCCTCTTCCTACAACAGTAAGTAAACTAGATCAATGCCTTGCGTTAATAACCCATGACACTCACCAGACTGGCTGAGGATGCAGGCAGCAACCTCATCAGGAGCAGTGGCTAGTAGTCTAGCAGCCTCATAGTCTGGTGCATCAAAGCCAAATGAAGGAAGCCATTACTCCCCAGCCTAGAAGGGACAACCCCACCTGGGATGGGTATCTGAGCCCTACTCTTCGCCTTGCAAGATTAATCAATACCCACCAACCCAGGACACTGCTCTCTAATTAGGGAAAAAAGTCCTGACTGGCAGGCTGCAGTTTACATGGAGGAAAGACTGGGTTGGTGCCAGTATGTGTTAGTGGACTCTGGTGTTGTATTAACTGTCAACCATCCATCTTCTCTGACCGCCCACATTTGAGCAATGGAAACTCTACATGAGACATGTACATGATGTTCCCACAGCATTGTTAAATATAGAAAGGCCCAACTGGCCCACATGCACCTCTTATGCAGGTACATGGAGGAATAGCTGATGCCCTTAGTGTACAAACTCAGCAAGAAACTGGGGATATTGACCTGCATCTCAGCTCTTTACCTACTAGCAGTTTTTTTCATTGTGACTCTTTAGCCATTTTCCCTGGACTGTGGTTTTGTTTGCAGGTGTCTCTGAACAGGCTTTAGACTACATTTGACCCAAAAAAAAAAAAAAAATCAGCAATGCCATGTTTGATTTTACAAATAGATTTTTTTAATGTTTACAGATTGTGTGGGCTTTGTTAACTACATACTATTAATTTGTTGTAAAGATGTCAAAAAATGACAAAGACTTCAGCATCCAGATACGTGTTGCTTTTTAAATGAAGTTATATGCTGTCTAAAGAACTGTTGCCTCACTAGTTCTGACCTGTGCTAGCATAAATTCTGCAACACACAATTTTCCTGATAAGGTATTGTTAAAATCTTTTCCAATAAAATACTATGAATTCTAATCCAAAACACAGTGGAATTTTTCATGTGGGCAATTATTATTTTAATCCACAAAGTATTTGCTATTCTCTAAGCACTCTATTACACACCAAAGCCAATATTCTGTCAGTTGTTTTCACTGGGTGTAGCAAGAACAATAATGCAGGATTTGGGCTATTAAACTGTGTATGCAACCTTGACAACAAACTGTTAAATAATCTTAAGTTCAGAAACAGTCTGTAGCTAAGGCACAGGTATTGACTCTTGGCTTAGGTTTAACAAAGGCAGTCAAATCAGATTCCTTTCGTCCCTGTGTCTGACATATAAATAGCATAAATTCACACCCAAACTGACAAGACAACATGTTCATATACCAATGCAGCCATTATAATAAACACTTGATGTTAATGTCTAATCATGGTAAGTGTATTTGAACTTGACGATTATGAATTGAACTCACAAGTCATCATAAGACAATCCTTTTCAGTATTACAATTCAGCGCTGGAACTGCAGGATTGTGTAATTTTACAGCATGTTGCTAAAATTGCTGAACAAGTGTTCATGATTCAGAAATTACATGTGCTTTAATAAGCTTTAGTGAAATGGCGAATTAGAACTCAGAAATCATGAAAATCAATACATACATACATACATACATACAACAGTTATGCAGAGTTATACAATGAATGAAGTCTTCCTGCCAACATAATTATACTGTCCACAGGAAGCATCATGAATAGACACTAGAATTTCTGACTTGATGGATATCAGGATGTCAGTTATTGAAAATTATAACTGTCAAATTTGCATGTCGTTATAGAAGTTCTACCTGAGATTAAAGTCTGTCATATGGGCTAAGAATACACTCATACACTCCAAAACAAGGGGTTCTGTCTCTGAATACTCTGTCCCTGGGTACATGGGTAAATCTCCTCAATGCTGTGGCATCAACAGAAAGAAGACTGGGACATACAAAACATGTTCACATAGGTGTTTCTGTTTATGATCGTACATTCTGATAGCTGGCAAACCATTCCACTATTTTAAATTGCACTCTGAATAAATCCCAACTATTTTACAATATTTTATACAGTATATTAACACAGTCTTGCTTTAGTATAAAAATTTTACACCATTAAAAAAAACTATAAATGTATATGGTGCCCACATTACCTATGTTGGTGATATGAATGCAATTTCAAAATATTTATCATATGATATACAGGTAGAAAGTACATTTATGTCCATTTAAAAGGAAATATGGCCACTGTGACTGTATTTGTGAACAGAAATGCAAATGGAGAACTGTCTGTTTCAGATCCAGCTTGAAGGATTGGTGTAAAGGTTTGCTATGTACTAATAATTGCTTTCTTGGTTTTTTTTGTTTTGTTTTTTTTTGTTTTTTTTTTGGCCCTTGTGTGGTTAAGACCGTTTACATGCTCATGCTGTAAACATAACATACAGGTAAAGTTGAATATACTCCTGATACCTTAGTATCATGAGAGAGGGGGGCACCTGAAGTGAAAGTTAATCTCTCAGGTAATTAAATTTTTCCACATATATAGAGGCTTACATTCAAAAGCACCAAGTATAAACATGCATAATCAAGTTCCATGCCAAAAGCAAAATTCATATTGAAAAAAAAGGCAGGAGGAATTAACACAACCACATTGGCTTGACTTTGCTGCCTATATTTCATGGAAATGTTAACAGTGCAACAATTATCTAGCCATATTACAATTTCTAAAGTATTTGTGACTTATTGGTCTAATGCAGTTACTGATGATATCTCTGGCCCATTATGTCTTCTCAAACTGATTCTGACACAGATGTAGGTGTAATGTTGCTCATTAAATATAGATTACATAGATTAGTCCATAAAACTTTAAAAACTCATTTAAACCAAGGCAACTGACCGTTCCTTCCATCCTACTGCATACTAGTTGTATTGTACTGATGTATTAATATGCTTATATAATTTTGGCCTACACCTGATTGCAGTAAGTTAAATAAATAAAATTGTTGCTCTAAATAAATTTATTTAAAGTGTGTCTAGCAGAAGTTTGTGGACACCTGAGCATCACGCCCATACGGTCTTTCCCCAAACTGTTGCCACAAAATTGGAAGCACACAATTGTATGTGGATGTGTTTGTATGCTGTAGCATTACAATTTCACTTCACTGAAACTAAGAGGCCCAAAACACTGCCCCTGTGCACAAAGTGAGCTTCATGAAGACATGGTGTGTGAAGGTTGGAGTAGAAGAACTCGAGTGTCCTGCACAGAGCCCTGACCTCAACCCCACTGAACACCTTTGGGATGAACTGGAACACCGACTGCACCCCAGACCTCCTCACCAACATCAGTGCCTGATCTCACTAATGCTCTTGTAGCTGAATGAACACAAATCCCCGCAGCCACGCTCCAAAATCTAGTGGAAAGCCTTCACAGAAGAGTGGAGGATATTATAACAGCAATGGGGGACGAAATCTGGAATGGGATGTTCAACAAGCACATATGGGTGTGATGGTCAGGTGTCCACAAACTTTCGGCCATATAGTTTCATCACTCCACATAAGGCTATTTATAGATTAAGCAAACAGCCACAAAAATGTTTATTAAAAATTTGTTGTGATTAATCTGCCAACAGCCTTCTTGATAAATATGTCCATAAAAGTTTCCTTAGTATTTAACTGATTTGCACCATGTCACCACACACAACGCCATTAATCCTTAAACATGCTAAGTTTCTATAGTATGTATTTAGGCATTCTCTAACGTTCATGTTTCATATTCTAAATATAGTTTGACTGCTTTGTGTCTTAATTTGTCATTTATTTTTCATTTATTTGAAAGACTGACTTGCCCCAGCCATTGATTACCACTCGAAGCTGCAGGGTTCTGAAGGCAAGATTGGAGCGACTCAAATCCTCAACCCTCCTTCAGGAAGAATTTCGCAATGCCCCAAGAACCCTTTCACTAATACAGAGGAGCTGCGGCTAAACCGAGAGAGGATACTAGATCACACCAAAAAAGAAATAAGATCCTGCAATAAGAAATTGCAACAACCAATGCCCCCAAAAGACCTGCTTTATTAAGCTTCAAGTTCTACACTTACGTCAGAAATGCTAGCTGTTTAAAATCTGAAAAAAGGCGCAAATGAGTTTTGTTTCAAAACATTAGTATACACATGCCTGTATTCAATTTTTTGTCGCAGAGCATCTCATGGAAACTGGATAGAAGTGTAGACGCATGAGCACAGTGAAAAGCTTGGGTATCTGCACTAGAAAGACCAGGGAAAGGTAGCAGAGTCTAAGGGTGATCAATAATCTATTAAGAGCTGAGGTGGTTTTCCTATTAATGAGAAAGCGACCTGCCAGAAGCAAAGTCATCATTTTTCAATTTCTTTTCTTTTTAGCAAAATGTAGGAAAATAGCAAGTTTAGCTTACGAAAAGGAGTGTAATAACATTTTTGCTTCACTGCGATAAGCAGTATCTGGCTGTCATTGATGCAATGACAAACATTCAGCCGACATCAGGCAAAGGATTTTGGACCTGAACAAACTAACTAGGTGTTAAAAAACTGCCTTGGAAATAAAATATCCTAGTAATACTTGACACAGGATCAAGCTGACCCTAATTCATGACAATTACTCTTACTGAGCAGCCTGATTCATACAACCCCAGGAACAAATGCTACCATTCATGACACAAATATGTCAAGATTATGAAGGGTCATTTGACTGTTGTGTATATAATAATCATGAGTTGATGCACTTGTTACGACTTTTTAGAAAACACATTTACAAGCCCTGTAGTTTCTTATCTTTTTTTTTAACCTGATCTGAACCCACTTGGGTGTTACTGGTGTAATTCTTTCTCTTAATATCACTATCTTGTGCACATTTATGTTATACAGATTTCATGTAGATCTTCCTATTCTTGCCGAACAACCAACTATTATTATACCACTCCTTCTGCATGTTTTGGATTTACAAAGGCTTCGCCAAGTCTGTGTCACGCAACTGCACCCTTATTTCTGTTTAAAGGACATATTGCTGTATCAACAAGTCTGATTTGTAGGCTTGTTTTCACAGTCTCTAGCCCATGAGGGAGTTCATGAAGATTAGTATACATTTTTAGAACGTATAATAAACCACGAGTCAGAAAAGTACAATGAAACTTTAGTGCAGTGTGAATTAGGACTGTCCTGACACTGGTCCTTTCTAAAGAAAACCCCTCTACCTGATTTCCATTCCTTCTGTACAGCTGGCTGGTATTTACTTTCTGGACACTGTCTCCTGTGCATAGAGGTTTATTGGCAGCCCTTCAGATAGGGTTACACTGTGTCTTTAACAAGGACAGATTCCAGAGGCCCCTGAGAGCATTTCCTCATTTTTTTTTTAGAAACAAATGAAAGTCTGAGTTGTCAGACAAGCCCTCGCCCTCAATCATTAGAAAAGGTTTAGGGCTAAACCCGCTCCCTTGTTCTCTTGTGCCTTCACCATGCCCTGCACAATTTAGTAGCACATGAGTCTCCCTTAGTACATGTCTTTGTAGATTTCCTGGAGCAGAGGATGCAGTGATGTGTCCTCCATTTTCTTGATCTCCTGTACTAACTGGGCATGCTCTGTGACTAGCTGACGCAGGTCAGCTAGTTTCTGCAGCAGTTTAGGGAAGAGGAAGTTATTGTCTGGGTGGTTATTCTGTAGGTGGAGCTGCAGCACATGGACAATGCTCTCCTGCATCCGTTCAATGTATGGGACATTCATCAGGCCTGGACGATCTGAGTGACAAGAAGAATAGGTTTTAAGAGACCTGGTCAGTCCCAGCATAATTTTTTCACAGTTTGTGGCAACACACTACACAGCATGAAGACTAAATGTGTCCACAAAGTAGGCAGTCTGTTAATCAGCTCAAGTCTCTTACCTCCACAGCAGATGATGGCTGCCACAAACAGGGCCAGGTCACTGTCATCCAGGCCCAATGCATTGAACTTCATAGCAAACTGGAACTTGGGCTCCATCATGTCACTAATGGGTCGTCGCAGGCTCTTGAGGAACTCTCTCGTGATGAAGCCACTGCCATAGGCAACCAGCAAGCCATCTTTATTCATGCAAGAGGCCAGCATGGCAAAGAGTGCCTCATGCACACCATACTTTAACAGTGTTACCTAAAAAAAAAAAGAACACAAAACATAGAAAGTTAGAAAGAGGACAGGTAAGAGTAAAGTGTTGAGAGAAATGCTATGTTTTCATTCCACTCTTTAAAGAGTGCAGAGAAGAACAGTGATGGAGATATGGCCCAATAGGCCAGCAGCACCAGTAGATTAGTACCAGAATCATTTAAACATGCACTACTGAAAAAGCAATGGCATGGTAATATCTTGAATTCACAGGAAAGTCATTCCATTGGCTTCCAAATACCAAAAATGTCAAGCTCCATATGTACTTTCAAGTTCTCTCTTTTGATTGCTGTTTGTCATGGCACCAACCTGGTCATTCAGGTCAAGGTTGCAGAAGCCTGGAACAGACTTGGCAAACTCAGTGAGCTCCGTGACTGTCTCCACCGACGTGCACTGGCAGCAGTGGAAGATCCGCACTTCTACATCCTTATCAAGCAGTCCACCTGCAGTGCCAACCATCTTTGCCACCAGAGTCTGCTCAGCCAGATGCAGAGTCTCCATGTCATGGATTACAAAGGGCTGGAATACAAAAAAAATTAGAAGACAAATATTTCATCCCTCCTTACTGACAGGTGAGGTGAGAATCACATGGATACCTTCTTGTGCTGGTCTCATGCTGAAACCTTCAACAAGTCATGAAGCGGCCTTATGCTATAGTATTTGATATAAATACCTTTGTCATACAGCCATTGTTTCCATTTCTGCTTCTTGCCTCGTACATGTCAAACCTTAGATGGACTGCGCTCGCATGCATAACAGTTGGGCTGCATTCCACTTCCTGCAGCCCCCACAGTTGCCTGATTAGCAGGCCTGTTGCTAAGCAGCTAACGCTAAAGTCAAGTATACCACACGCTGAAACACGCACGTTAGTTGGACTGCTAATGCACAACACTGGGGCTGGAGTTGTGTTCCCTCATTCTCCGTGCTAGATAAAGGAGCTGAGCATGAACAAGCCTTGGCACTGCCCATCTTAGAGAAGCGGTTTTCAGTTAGGACATCCCCAGCTGCAAATCATAAATGTCTATGCCCAAAGATGACTGATGAGCAGACTAAGAATCTGAGAAAGCAATCTGAATCTCTTTCTAGGCATGTGGACAACCTGACATCAGACATAGCTTAGTAAGAATCATCGATCCTGTCACTCACAGCAGAAGCTCACACCCTTTCGCAGAGTCCCGCTTATAGAATGAAGCTGATTCTCCTTCCTGCTCCTCATTTGAGGAGTGTAAGGATACTATTTGTATGTTCAGGTCTGAAGACATTCCAGTCTGATAATGAACCGGGAGTTGAACCGAAACGTGGCCTCTGCCTCCTTTGCATACAACACTGGCATGCTCCAACCTACTGAGCATTCTTTGGTATTCCTAGTACGCACAATACAGTACTATTAAGACTGGACAGCACTGATTCTATCATTAGATTGGCTGGTTATCCGTCATGAGCAGCTGTCTAAACAGAGTGCAGCCCAACAGGGAGGCCTGTCACGATAACTACTATTGCTGGACGATATATTGTCCCAGAAATAATTGCGATAAACGATATTACTGTCATTTTAAGACCATTTTATGCCACTGATATAATTATAATATAATATCATAATAATGCAAATACACCCTTTCAAAGAGCAGTGAACTTTTAATTCTTAAGAATATTCAGACTTTGGAATTGGAAAGTCAGATTTTTAAACTGTTATATTGTTTAAAGAACAAACCTGGCTGTTAACAAAGTGCATTTATTTTTAAACTAAAGTGCATAAAATTTTAAAATCAAAAGATTTAACCTCGGCTCTCAGGCCAGTGTAATTTTCACATTGTTTTTAGTCAGTTTTTGTCTTCTGATGAAAACATCCTTTAAATTTAGTCAGTTTTTCGTCATGTCATTTATTAATTTGAGTCAATTTTACTCTGACTAAAATTTCGTCGAATATTAGTGAACGGCATTTTAGTTGACAAGAATTAAACCAAATATTCCCATATTTTATATATTAACTTAAACATGTCCCAACAAAAACATGTGAAAACTGCCCTTCTTGTGAAAACCTGATCTCCTGAAATAACATTACAATAAGTACACTATTGTAATACAATATTGTGAGTTGTTTATGCTTTAGTTATTCATTGTCCGTGTTTTATTTCATTGTCCGCCTTACTTAAGTTCAAGTTCACTTGTGCATTCGCATCATTTTGTGCAGAAGCAAGTTGTAATATTACATTTGTGTTGTGTATATGTCTGCTTAATCTCATATGTGTATAGGATGCGTTTGGGTGAGTTAATTAAAACGCTAGTAAAGCGCTTCAGTTTCCCGGTGTTCATTCAGTGTTCAGCTTCAGCTCACACGGCTTAAGCGGGTCAATCCCCGACATTACTGACTATGACTGGATTATTTGAAACACTAGAACTATTCTTTCTAGAGTTTTCTTCTTCAAATCATTGTTAATGCATTGTTAATATCTTGCGTGTCATTTTTTCAACAGTATGTTTTAATTAAATTGGTGCTATTGCTTCCTATACATCTTTAATTCAAGTGCACACAGTTTTTGCATTCCAATATGCATTTTTATCTTAAATTCGACGAATATTCGAAGTTCGAATTTTAATTTGACAGCCCTAAAGCAGACAAGAGGACAGAAGCAGCATGAGTGGCTAAAATGTTGGTGACATTCATTCTTATGTAAACAAACACGCATGTAAACACAATGGGCAATATCGAGGTCAAAAATGATCAAGGTCAATTAAATATATCGTACGTAATGTAATTATCGTGACAGGCCTACCAACAGGTGACAGACTTCATCATCATCATCGCCTACAGGGGCTGGTCACCAGGCCCCTACAGTGACATGCCACTCTACGAGACGCATCTCTTCCTCATGGAGACTTCTTAGAGGCATGCTGCTCCAGAAAATCTTCACTGCTGCATTACCATGAATATTCTCCAGGTTCTACAAGGTTAACATTACTGTGCACCTTCTCCAGGTTCTACAAGGTTCATATTACTGTACAACTTCTCCAGGTTCTACAAGGTTCATATTACTGTACAACTTCTCCAGGTTCTACAAGGCTAACATTACTGTGCAACTTCTCCAGGTTCTACAAGGTTCATATTACTGTACAACTTCTCCAGGTTCTACAAGGTTAACATTACTGTGCAACTTCTCCAGGTTCTACAAGGTTCATATTACTGT
>CM075011.1:18819088-18875302 GCA_037576675.1 Pangasius sanitwongsei | reverse complement strand
TCCAGGTTCTACAAGGTTAACATTACTGTGCAACTTCTCCAGGTTCTACAAGGTTCATATTACTGTACAACTTCTCCAGGTTCTACAAGGTTCATATTACTGTGCAACTTCTCCAGGTTCTACAAGGTTAACATTACTGTGCAACTTCTCCAGGTTCTACAAGGTTAACATTACTGTGCAACTTCTCCAGGTTCTACAAGGATCATATTACTGTGCAACTTCTCCAGGTTCTACAAGGATCATATTACTGTGCAACTTCTCCAGGTTCTACAAGGTTCATATTACTGTGCAACTTCTCCAGGTTCTACAAGGTTAACATTGTGCCTCCCATTGGTGTGAGTGCGGCATTCATCTCCAAACATCATTACAGTCAGCTGTAAGGTGGATCAGTGCCTCATGGCATTGTGGCATATGTTATTACAGGCAATTATCCACCTGTGGTGGTTATCAAGTAAATATGTAACTAGCAGACACTTTTCATATGAGCTTTAGAGATTCCATGTAAAAAAATACTATGCACATCCTTCACTGTATGTTATACAAGGAAAATATATTAAATATGTGACAAAAATGTAAGGCACAAGGCAAATTTATCCAAAAACAAAATTAAGAAAATGCACACTATGCACATGACTGTGGTATCAGACACTGTCTAATGTTTGAAGACGTGAAAACAATATATGCCCCCTCAAACAGTATGTTTATTCAAACAGTATGCTTCACAAATAACACAGGTCAGCACAGAAGCATAACTGTAAATAATGTAGAGCAAACAGTGCTGAGGCCATATTTGAGCAGCTTTTGGCTTCCTCCTTCACAGGATGGGGCAAAAATGATTTAAGCTCTAACTGAAACTATCACGCCTGCTGCTAGATGTCAACAAAAGGTTACACTCGATCCGCAGACCATCTGAAGAGCATTTAAACTGTAACAGCATTTGTAATAGCATTTTTTTCACAGGAGCATTTTTCCTGGGTTTATAAGTCACATTAACATTACATAACGTTAAACTGATCTGATGTAAAATATCATGAAAATCATATTTAGCATGCAGATGGAAGTTAATGTAAGGCAATGTAGTATAACAAGATTTATTTATTTATTTTTTGCCAGTGCAGTATAAGCTAGAGCTACACTTTAAAACACTTTAAGACCAAGCAAGACTACAAAATCATGATGAAGAAATCAAAGGTGATTAAGACTTGAACATTTCTTTCACTGGAGACACAGAGAAGAGGTGTGCATGGGAACTGGGATGAGGGAGATGAGGGAGTCGGCAGTTTAGAGTGTCATGCGAGTGGGAGTGGGTGGTCAGATATGAAGTTTGCGCAACAAAGAAAGATCACATTCATTAACATAGGAGCGCATCGGATGAGGTGGTTTGCTCGCACAGCAGCGCACCATGTGTTGACTTGGTTCATTCATTTATCTTCAGTAAATCAGGTTCAAGGTTGCTGTGATTAAAATCACATTTTTGTTTAGATTTTAAGATAAGAACCAGCAAAGTTCATTAGAAAATATCACAGGCAGGCGCAAACTCATCAAAAATAATAACTGTGGAGGATAAATAAATAGGATTGGTCAGAATTCCTTTGGGATTTAAAAACAGTCTCATGCACACCTCAAACAGAGAATATATATATATTTTATATATATATATATATATATATATATATATATATATATATATATATATATATATATATATGAATGAATGACATATATAAAAAGTAGCCTAATCTTACTGGTGTGTTTGTTTTGCCTGTCAGGATGGTCCGTGCTTTAGATTTGTTCATGCTGAAGTTCTTCAGATAAGCCTCATAGATTTGTTTGGCCAGGGTTTTCTGGTCAGCTAACTGAGGATTCTCCACCTCCCTCTCCCCAGTTAGTATCTCTGCCTTCAGCTTCAGCTTCTCAGACTGGGGCATCCGGCCAAAGCGTATGGCTGCATGCAAAACATAGCACAATGACTCAGGTCAAGAACATGTAAATACCTAATTCGCTGCTTGGTTACATGTTTTTTGTTACTTAATGGAGCAGCATTTTTTTTTTTTTTTTTTTATAATGGATTGCTTGCAACATCCCTACTTGGAGGTATGTGTGTGAGAGTGAACTATGGTTGAAATTCATTATTTAGACTGAAGATATGGTATGACTGAGTATAACATTGTTTTTCTTTAGGATTAGGATGAATACGCTGAACAGAAACACACACAGTTTCACATAGGGAATGCACTTGATAGATTTGAATCAGTCTTGAGAGTAAATTATTACAAGCCTGAACACACTCTTTTTCAAATCCTGACTCTGTATGTCTGGTGTCTTGGTAGTAGACCTCAAGGAGTGGCGTAAGTTAAATTTCACGCTGGACTCAATCCAAAGACGAAAATCTTTGCATATTATCGTGATGAGTTCATCATGACCCGGCATTTGGCTGATGTTAAGATTTCAGCTCACATTTCAGAATCATTTTATCAGGAATGGTTCCTTACTGACTGGCTCCGTCCATCAGCTGAGGTTGCCCAAGTGTATAGTTCGCTTTTACTAGCCAGAAGAGCTGCTATGTTATTTATGAAAAACATCTGAACTCAGCAGATTAATGTAGTGGCAACTTGTTCAGTAATGTGCAGTGCATTTTAACAGTCAACTGAAACAAGATCCAATGCATACTTGGATTACAAAATCTCAAAAGCTAATCAGATTAGTCCAGGGATTGGCTGTTAACCTATTCTTTTTCACACACACACACACACACACACACACAAAATTTGTTTCCCTTACTATCCTTCTGAGGACCTTCCATTGGCATAATTATTAAAGCAGCTAATTAATACTACAACTACATCTAAATCTAACCCTAACCCTAACTAAAGGAAACATTTTGGCTCATTTATTTATTTAAAAATAAAAGCTGCTGTAAATAGAGCAAAATAGTATAACCTACACAGTATGTTGCATTTCATGAAATTATTAACTCAAAGTCAGTACAAAACATCCTCATTTTTAGCAACTGCATCTACATATTTCCAAGAATTCAGACGTTATAGCTAATGACCTATAGCATTAAGTGCACTGAAACTTGATGGGGCTTTTGCTGCTGAAGAAGCACCAGCAGGTGTGGCAGATGTAGCTCAGGATAAGCACATATGATAAGCTGGCTCTGAGAGGACTGATCTCTTGGCCAGCCTAGCACTGCCACTCCAATGAATTACTTTTACGTAGGTTTTCACAAACTCAAAAATAAATGATTTTTTATAGTAGTATGTACAATTTATATGTATATATGGTATACCCAATCTTCCACCAACATCTTGTAAAGTTTATGGGAGTTTAAACTTTCATTTGACCTGTGCAAACTAGCTTAAAATACTAAGATGTTTAGTAAAAAATGCACATAGTTACATAGGAACAAGTGGATTGAGGAAGTGCAGGATAAAGACAAACCGAGCCTATGCACTAAAGCCTATGCACTGAAGTGCAGGTGTTGTTTCCATCCGACGACCACTGAAGCTCTGTCAGATGTATGAGTTAACATTAACTTAACACACCCTTATTCAATTTAAAACATCTGTTCTAACAGCAAGATCACACAACTGATCTTGAGAAAATGCTCAGTACAGAATGTAGACATTGATTATGTGCAAACTGCTCAGTGTTTCACTGTTCAACTGCAATTTTTGATGAACAGTCTATTTCAATTTCCCATATAATTAAAAGCATCTTTAATGTCCAATATTAAGAACACCCTAATTATTAATTTGTTTGTCCCCTGACACATTTTTCTTTCCAATTTCAATATTAAATACTTTTCTCACATACATTTTTGTATGTACCTTCAAATAATTAAGCTGACATTAAAAATCGACAAGTCAAAAAAAATAATAATTTGAGATTATTGCTATCTACAGTTTTGCACAACCGCTGTAACCACTATAAACGTGACAAATCAATAATCAAGATGGAGCGGTTCATTGTGTATCTTTATCAATATTAGTTAAAAATACAATTAGCAATTATAATTATTATAAGGCAAGAATGTTCATAATTATATTTCTATGTCTATATATTATTCAGCAAGTTGGAATCACTGCTCATCCAGCTGGCAGTTTGACCCTGCATGTTTCCTGAACCCTCAAGGTCTGTTTTGACACTGTTCCATGATGTCACTTGGACTCCCTTCACACTTGCTGCTATTTATAGTGTGGCACCACTGAAGCCCTGTACAGGGGGGGTTGAGGGTCAGCATGCCACGTTGTACGTGTACATAAAAAGGGGGGCTCAGTGCACAAAAAGCTTTTTAGGTCAAGGACTTGGAGCACGACATTCAACGCACACGTCCTCTGACTGCTGAGCATGTGAACGAAGGGCAGTACAACTGTTGATCTGAAATTTCCGAAAAATAATAAACCACTTTGACCAACCATAATTTTTAGACTCCAGTTTCTTTTAAAAATTATGGAAGTGAACTATGGACTTGGTGTCGCTTTTATTTTAATGATTAACTTACACAAGCTGTTAGGCAGTAATAAGACACAAGAAGAGAAAGCTTAACTGAAAGCTGCTATCTGATGTTCAGGAGGAGAAGCTCTGGAGAATTAATGTGCTTGGGCATGGTACACATTACTAAGCTCACACAATGCGTCTGAGATAACTTGAGTGTTGTTTACATTGTCTCTCTTGTAACAGGAAATCAGGATTTGGGATCTGATAATCATGGTAGAAAGCATACTAATAAAATGTCACTTTACCCACTTCACCACACATAGTGTCATTCTGCATGCAATCTAATGCTAAACAATATACTGAGTATATCTTGAAGAGTGTTGTATAAGCTGGTCATGTGATAGGCCATGTCATTGGAGGAGACAGGATAGTTTACAGCCTTAGATCATTTGACCAACACACTTCTGACTCACAGGCCAAACCGTGCCTTCCTTGTAGTGTTCTTCACTAGACAGTGTGGTACAACATGATACTTTAATCCTTGAACGCATGAACCCACATTTTTATCCTTTTCTTATTTGACAAGTGATCTGCACCATAAATAATTACTGGTACTGAAACTGGATTAGTGTTGAATATGAAGTTGTTTTTCCAGGGTACCAAGAGTACCACACAAGGACAAATCGGGTAAACTAGAAGTAGTTGAGTCAAACAAGTCAAACAAGTCTGAAAAATCACTTGGGCTGCATTAAGTAGTATGTCAAAAATAATTAATATAAAATTAATTAATATAAAATATAACACAAGAATTTCCCTCATGGGATCAATAAAATCTAATCTATCTATCTGTCTATCTATCTATCTATCTATCTATCTATCTATCTATCTATCTATCTATCTATCTGTCTGTCTGTCTGTCTGTCTGAATTCATGAAGCTCAAAATGGTCCCTCAGTACACCTGGCCTATGTGTTTTTGTTATTATAGCCACGTGTTTTTTTTTCTTTTTTTTCATGTTTTATGTTATTGGAGCCAAAGACCACACAGTATTTACACCATTTTTGTCAGATTTTAACAGCCAATTTTTTTTTTTTTTTGTCAGCCATTTCAGCTTTATATTGTCCGTCTAGTTTGGGTGAATGGTCTCTCCCCATTCAACTAAATAGGAGCCTGATCAGAGTTTTCTTTTATTATAAGGACTTTACAGTACAGAAATCTTCATTAGTAGTGTCTAATCCACCATAGTGGAAGACCTGGAAAGTTCTGTTTGGTCACATGCTTAATGTTTTTTTTTCCTCCCTACATATAACCAAATGCTGAGTAAAAGGAAATCATACTTTGAAGCTCCTCCATTGTTCCTATTGTTGTTAGGGGATTTCCTGTTAAGATTTGCAGACTGCAGGAAATAAGGTCACAACAACACAATCCTCCAGAGAATCCCTTCTACGTTTTCAGGGACCATCATATATTAAAAAATTGGTAATTCAGGCCTTGGATTAGTAACTCCACTGTGCTGTGCCACACTGATCAGTGGAAACAGTGCTACTGCTTACCCACATATACACATATTCATAATATGTGAATAAAATATGACAGGACATGCTATGCTAAGAAAATAACCAAAGATGGGGTGGTGTACTGCCTCCGTGAAGTCGACTGTTTTCCTATAACACCTGTCAAGTGTTTTACTTATTAAACAATGACACATCATATGTTTTGTCCCTTTATAGTTGCATGTTGTGGAATGTCTCTTACGTTATAACAGCTGTACTTTTGCATATCATTCCTTCACCAGCCTCTTTATTTTTTTTCTCTCTCTCTCTCGAAGTTAATAAGGCAAAAAAGCTTGTCATGCTACTGAGCGACTGCAAGGTCCTCTCTTCTGAAGACTTTGTCCGTGGCAGAAAATTTTAGAAATAAATGTTTTCCTTACCAAAAGCTTCACCACAGCAACAATACAGTATGCATTTTCTTTGTTAAATAACAAGACTATAAAAAAAAGATCCTTATATGAGCATTGTGTTGGTTGTTACTATAGAAGCAATAACAGATTATAATGCATTAATATAAACCTGTGATTTGCTTTGCACTACTGTAGAAGCTGTGCTGTTATAGAAAAGTAATCACCTTCTGAACAATCAGACAGTACCTATACAGCAGCAGTACCTATACCAGGGTTTAATTGTGTTATCTACAAGTACAGTGTGCATATGTGTGTGTGTGTGTGTGTGTGTGTGCAAGTGTGTGTTAATAGTATAACACTCACCATTGTGGGACATGCCCACAGCTAGGCACTTTTGAAAGCGGCAGTATTGGCACTTGTTCCGGTTCTTCTTTTGGATTTTGCAGTGGCGTTCACACTTGTCATATTCTAGCTTGAGGCGGATTGTGCGCCTGAAGAAGCCCTGTAGAGAGCAGAAATTCAAGAGTTCGTTGGATTTGATATCCAGCATCCCAAGCTTGAAGCTGATATCAAGCAAATGTAGAGATTGAAAAGATTTACCTAGTGTATCAAACTTTAATTTATTTTTTTAAACCCCAAAAAGAACTTGTTATTATTATTATTATTATTATTATTATTATCATCATCATCATGAATTTAGTCTCTTCCATTTAGTATTGCACCTTCTAAGATATAGTTACATTGAGAGTTTAATAATTATCTACATTTTATTACAAGAAATTGTGTGCAAATTACCTAAATTAACTTCGATACACAGCTAATGATGAGTAGAAATTACATTAATGAATGACTGAAATAGCATTATGCCTTAGTAATTCTGTAATACAGAGCGTTCCTCTTTCAGTATACTGAATTATGATTTACCTTAAACATAACTGGAAATAACACAAATATAGGAGGTTCCTCCTAAAACAGTTTTTGGTTTGTCCTCTTGGGACAGCCTTTAAAAGCTCTAACCAGAAGCCTACAACATTTTATAATTGGTTCCAAGTAAAATCCCTTTAGATTTTAGTTTTAATCAACCCGAAGAGCCCCTGAGGAACCCAACCCTACAATGTTTTTTTTTTAAAAAAGGTTCTAAAATCCCTTCAGAAAGCTAAAACACTTAATCGTCCAAAGAACCCTTGAGGAACCCTTCATGTGAAATAAATCCCAGACATGAATTTGTAACTGTCTACTAAATGCAACTTACAGAATTGAGACTTATGACTTACAGCATTGAGACTTCAGACCACCAATAAATTATAAGAACATTCAAAGTCCCACCTGGGATTCTACCCAGAATGCAAATGATTAAACTGCTGTATCAGTATACCAGACAAGTGCACATCCAGTCATCAGACCACACAATCGTAACAAATTTGAAATCACTTAACTTGCACAATCTGGATAAACAGTTAGTCACAAAGAACCAGTGCCAGCAGTGTGGACACTCAAAGGGAGGCTGGCTGGCAGGCAGATGAGGGCCATTAACCAGAAATTTCTTCACTCCTATTTAGCCACTCTGTCCCAAGACACTTCCACAAAGTTACGAAAGTGAGATGATAGTGAGTGCAGGACATCCACGGGGACAGCAAGAACAGTGTTTGTGTGTGCGTGCGTGCACGTGTGTGTGTGTGTTTGTGTGTGCCTGTGTGTGTGCGCGTATATGTTTGTGTGAGTTGGTTGATTTGAGGACAAAAAGGTTGGGGGCACAAGTCCAGCAGAGAGACAGCATGCACGTGGCTGCCCTGGCCTAATCACGGGCCATGGACATGACTGTCCAGCTGAAACAGTGAGTGATGGTGTGTGTAAAGGCCTTTGCATGTGAGGGGGAGTAGATGGGAGTGTGTGCGTGCAAGTGGCCAGATAGTGTGTCTGTTTTTTTTTTTCTCTGGGGGTGAATTACATTTGAACTATCCTTAAACTGATACATCTGCACACAATATGCATGTAGTCAGTAGAGGTGTACAACGGAGGGCATTCACTTCTCCAAAGCATTGGAATAAAATGTAATTATTTCTTATTATCCTTAAAGCCTTGGTAACACTAAAAGTAATCACTCCTAATATGTTTAACAGCAGTGATAGCTTTTAATAACATTATTTTTGTTCTATGTAGGTAAAATAAGTGACTAGTCTTCACTGGAATACAACATGCTCTACTTGACCACATGCTCTGTAATAGGGACTACCGCAATCAGCACTCCATTTAGATGATATATTTGGTGTTGTACCATATAACGGCACTCAGGAGAGTCAGGAGTCAATTACTGTGTGAAAAAACAAAACAAAACAACATTTCTTTTCTTGTGCAAATGGAGAGGTTTGAATCTCAGAGAAAAACGGAAGGTGCCTCCTGCAAAACAAGTCTCACCTTGCAACCCTCACAGGCATGGACGCCATAGTGATACCCTGAGGCTCGGTCTGCACACACACGACACTCCAGGTTTAGAGAAGCAGAGGTGAACTCCTCCTGTCCTGCTACGGCCCCACATACACCTGAAGATGGACTCGAGGCTGGGGTCAGAGCATCTGTTGACACACACACATAAAAAGCAAATGAAATTTTGTATACCGTCAGTTCGACCTGTTTTATTAGACATTCAGCTACAAATGGTCAGTTTACCCAGGTTAGATTTAA
Organism: Pangasius sanitwongsei; assembly: GCA_037576675.1. Classification (NCBI taxonomy): domain Eukaryota; kingdom Metazoa; phylum Chordata; class Actinopteri; order Siluriformes; family Pangasiidae; genus Pangasius; species Pangasius sanitwongsei. Next base: position 18,866,275 of record CM075011.1, on the reverse strand, counting down.
TACACTCTGCTAAAAATGATAACATCATGTCTTTTGTAATGTTCGGCTGCTTGCATGGTAAGAGAGAAGGAGAGACTGATAGTTACACACAGACTCCAAGTTTGTCGCAAGCCCACTCGTGTTGAGGACGCCTAAAAAAATGGGTAAATATTTCAAATGATACAATAAAACTGTAGAGAAGAAACCAAAATATACTGTATTTTGGAAAGGGAAAACAGATCCTGAAAACCTCTACTAGCATGTTGTTTCCAGAAAGGAAAAACTATGGGTTATGATGTGCTACGTTACGGCTTTTTGAGGGCCTAATGTTGTCTGAAACTAAGCATCAATACTACCCGTAATGCAATAAGCTACAAGCATCAGGGTATCACAAGATTTGCAAAGGATCATTTAGCACTTTATGAACAGTATTGAGAGCTACAGCAGTTAAAAAAAAAAAAAAAAAATTTATAGCTCTCTTTTTCTCCTATCAGACTGCGTGGGTGCCACACACTCCCTGCTTCTTAGTTAAATGTTTGCTTTGTAACTTGTGATTTATTAGTTTTGTGTCCTTTGCATAACTGTCTTTACTGCATATCACAGGTGTGCCTATCAGCTCGAACTTGTGCGTTATGTTCCAAAATCAAACCTTTTTTTAAAATTATTATTATACCCGAGTGTGTAGGAGGCACATATTGAGTGATATTTCCTCAACTTATTCAAATACATCTCTCGTGTGATGTAGATGAAGTTATTTTGAATTTGAATGTAATAACAGAGATGTTTCTTGTCAACGCTGAACTGAAGACACCACACCAGGTGCGAATTTCTCGTTTTTTAGGCAAGCCACCAAAATGCAGGAAAGAGTTCATTTTCGACGTTCAGAAGTTCATGACAAGCTTTAGTCAAGCATAAGTTCATCTGCTAGCTTTAGTCAAGCTTCCCTTATGATTAGGAGCAAGGACAAAGGTCAACCATGCAACCAAGTGGAAAGATAATGCTGTCATGTATACAGTTTAGCTGCATTAGATAAAATAAATATTGACCTCACTAATTTCTATTTGACAAAGAGTGAAGAAATATCAGGACGGCATCAATTCTCTGTTTGTTCAAAACAGCTATATTTATTCTTTTGGGTTTACAATCGAACTTGTATCCAAAATGAAAATCTCATATATGCTCATACTGTATTGCAGGCACAATTGTTCTTTTTTTTAACCCAACTGAGTAATAATATATGAGAATCCTATCCAATTAGTCAGCATGAAACTGTTCCAGTGCTAGGTTCCTACCTGGCACCGTGGAGCTCTCAGAGCTGGAGCACAGGCCGGATGAGTGGTACTCAGATACATCCAAGTTGCTGACTGCCTCTTCATTGATGGACTCGGAGATGTCTTGCAGGTTTCCCACACCCACAAAGTCCCTGTAGAGCGGGCTGTTCAGCATAGAGTCCTCCAGAGGAGAAGGAGGACTGTAGGGTCTCTCCATGTCTACCATGTGGATGGTGGACTGGGTTTGAGGCCAACTCACACATCAGCCTGCAAACAGAGAAACACAGTGGTGTATGTCAGAGGTGGTTGTCCGACTTTATGAAGCTAAACAGATTGCAGAACTACTACAGATTTAAATCACACTTATAAATGTTCATGAAATCACATATAGAAGGAGGTCAATATTGTTTCTTCAGCGTGAGCACAGTATATTTTATGGCCTCGTTTAGCATGAAACGAATCTGATTTATCTAAGATTTCACCCTAACTCCTTAGCAAATCATTAATAAAATAAATCAGCAGTCATTAATCGTGGCAACGTTCAAAACTGATGGCCAGTTTAACCCTGTCAAGAGTTGAGTTTTGTCTTTTATTTCCATTCTTATCTGTATTCAACTTGGGATGTGAGCACTCAAAATATCCTTATCTACATGTCTGTGTTGTGTCTGTCTGATGGAGGAGTTAAGCAGACAAGCCAAATGAGGCCAGGGTTATCAATAGTTAACATGCGCCTAAAGGAGAATACATGGGTCTCTATATGTCGGGATACGCCAAGGTGGATTTAACTCTAACCTAGATTTCTATCTGGCAACCACACTATTTACACACTGCTGAGGCATATGCACCCTACACTTTAAAATGTTCTATGCTAAGAAAGGGTGCCAACAAAAATATCATAAAGAGTTCATGTGTGGAGTAGTAGGCCATCATAAGTTCAGCACTCAGAGCAGCACAGGCTTTGTACTGTAGGGGCAGACATTTACAGTATATGTTCAAAGAATGGCAATCTAAAATCAAGCCTTGTCAAATCAAACTGACTGCATTAAATGATTATTATTTTGTTACTTTCAGAAAAGGAGAGGACAGTAGAAGGCAAACAGAGTAAGACAGAAGGAGAGAGGTTTAGAAATTGAAGAATGAAAGCACAGAGAAACAAGGGGAGGAGGCTTAGGATCACTAGCTGAGACAACAGAGCTTTGTTTATCTCGGGTCAAAGTGACTGAGTGGGACACGACCCTGTGAACCAGGGACGCACAATGTCATCAACTCACTCAGTAACAACACACAGACTGAGTGGGTAGAATAAAAGTATTAAGGTGCATTGGATATCCTCAACAACCAGGAAGAAATACGAGATATTTATCCCGGTCAGGGTCACGGTGGATCCAGAGTCTATCCTGAGAACACTAGGGAACATCTACAGGCAATTTATCGGTCCATCTAGTCACCAATCAGCCATGTGGACACGCAGAGAACATGCAAAACTCCACACAGACAGCAACTCAGGATTGAACCCAGTACCCTGGAGATGTGGGAGGGTAATGCTACCAGCTGTGCCACGGTGTTGCTCACAACATAAGATAGAAGAGATAGAAGTGGACAAAAACATGTCAGGATTTAGTGCGTAATAAAGACTTTCTTTTACTGACCCCATATATCTCTACAAAAATGTACATAACAGATTATATATAATCAAGGCCTGCAAGAAAGCCTTGACCTACTGTTTGGAGCATTACATTAATTCAGTTGTATTATTAAGGCAAAGTCATAATGCCTCCTGGATACAAGGCATAGTATGCCCTCGGACACACGAGGTGCATTATTTTAAACGTATTATCTTAATTGGACTTTAGACACTGATAGCATATCTGTCTATACAATAGGTGTACAGTGTATCCGCCCAAAACTAAAATGAAACTAGTTTAATCTATACACAGTTTCTGTCAGTCCAATGCTTTTTTTTTTTAATATTAATATACTGTATATCCAGAAATATTTTATATAGTTTGTTGAAGAAACACCTAACTCTTTTGGTTTACTAAATCAGTTCACCAGGCAGTTCACCATGGCTTGGGATTAAAACGTTTCCCACACATGCTAATTCTGCAACATTACAGAAGCTAGGACACAGTGAAATTCCAATTATTATTAGTGAATTATTAGCATGCAAGGAGGATAACACTGTGCGTACATATGACCATGAAACCAGGACCAGGACAAATCTTTTTATTTACTCTCGCCATTAAAGCTAGGTGTCTCCAAACAATGCCTATTCTTGTGCTTGTCCTATCAGTCTTTTTAAATAAATGACCACCTCAATATTCTAATGTCTGCCTACCAGCCATCAGAAATACATTTCCCATATGAGCGTTAGTTATATTCTACTCTAGCACTGCCTGCTTAATTGAAAAAGGATTCAGTCAACTCAAGATAAATAAGAAATAAATCTGTATGAGCAGGGTCTGTTTTCTCTGAAGGGACTCTGAAGGGGAACTGCCTTTTAAAATCAGAGACTACAATATAGACAAGCATTTAAAACCTTTATTCAATGTCGGAGCAGCAAACAGTCTTAATGTGACAATTCAGCTATCTTTTTCCAGCCCACTGGTCATGTGAGTGCTTAGTTTAGGGAACTGCTTTGTCATGCGGTAAAATGTAGCATTTTAAAAGGGAGAAGTCCCTGACCCATGACTTGTCTTTCTAAGATCGTTCTCTGCCCTGATATGTTACATATTGCAATTAAGTGGCTGTGACTGCGATTTCTACATGTTGTAAAAATAGTATATAGGTCATAAACAATGGATGGTAAGTTTTTGAATCTAATGTGACTTAAACCCTACTGAATTAAATCTAAAGCAAACAAATCACCTCTAAACTGTTTTATATCTTGGCTGTGGCACTCTTGTTCGGCACTAGCTTTTAATGCACGCAAGAACAGGGAAAAACCAGTATGAAACTCTGATCAATGAGTAACTGGTTCGCAATGACAACCATGTTACATATATTGTAGGTTTCAATTTAGTGCAGTACAGACAATTTCTTAATACAGAGCTGCACTCAGCCAAAGTCAACGACATACAGCCACACATCTCCTTCATGGCCCATGACTGCAGTATCCAACAACCGTGACTATTGTATGTTTTGCTTTATCATGCTTCAAGAAATAGAAGATCTTAGAGATCCTAGAGATCTTAGTTTTTTATTATTACAATGTTCATGGTTTTTTTTTTTTTTTTTTTTTTCAGTGCCAAAAGTATTAAACAAAGTTATAAATCCACAAAGATTTTCCATTTTGTTTGTGATTTGCTTCCAAAATCTTTTACAGCTTCTGGAATTTTTTTTATTATTATTATTTTTTTGGGTTACACCATATTAAGGGTTTTGCCAAAAAAAAAACCCATCTGCGTGCTAGACAGAAGAGTCTTCTCCAAATGTCCCATAACTGGGACATCTCAAATATATCTACAGGGAAGAACTCATTTTTTATTCAGTTCCCGGTGAACTTGTAGGTTCAATAAGCTGTTTCACTTCATTTTGAATCACTTCATTTGCTCAACTACCACACAAAGTCTACTGTAAATTAACTTTCCCAAAGAAAACTTTTCATTTGATGTGTTACAATGTAACATGCTCCAACTGGTTCATATAGTGCTTAGCAGCACAAAGCACTTCAATGCTGTGGCATACACAACTCTTTACCGAATCTCGCCACCTGCTCCACTACACTAATAGTAGGAACTATTATTACTAGCCATTTTAATAAGCGTGAATGGATGATAGACAATCTTTTCAGGATGATACGTAATCTTTTGTGGAAACAAAAGTATTACAGAACAAAATATGGGGTTATAGGAAAATAATGAAAGCCAGGATGGTGTGATGTGTTACCACTCAGAAGTTTAATATTTTCCAGTAAAAGCAGGTCCCGAAGTGCTTTATTCCTCTTATACCACAGCACTTTGCCAACGATTACATTTTTTTATTATTTAATGAATGATGTCATACTTTTTATCAATTTTTATAGATACATTTAATGTTCCACTTATCATTTGTTATAACAGCTATAAACAGTCATTCCCTCGCCAGCCTCTTATTGTTCTCTCTCTTGAAAAAATGTAGCTTGTCCTGTCACCACGAAACCTTAAGATCTGCTCTGTCCTGAAGACTTTCCTGTGAAGCAACATTAAAGGAACAGCTTTACACTGAAGAGTTCTTCCAAAATGCTAAATAAACACCTACTTCTCCAAAGCTTCACCATATCAACAATTACACACATTTTTATTCCATCCATCATACAAGTCTCTATGCATTTAGCATAATATAACACATTAATATAAATCTGTGGTCTGGCGTTACTGTCAGAGCAACGCTGTTACAGAAAGTAAGTCAACACTTATTTTCAACTCTTACACAAAAAAAAAAAAAAAGGACACTGAATCTCATGGAATGATGCGAGGAAAATGTAAACATAAAAGGTAATATAAAACCCCAGTTATACCTTTTTAAGTGTGCTTTTGTCCTTACATGTGTCTCAACGCTTAAGTATATGCACTAAACTCAGGTGATAGACATGCTCAGGATCAAACAGCTTCTCGTGTATAATCACAGCCTTGGGACTAGTTTTGGCACAGGTTTCAACACACAGCACTGCTGGGTAGAGACAGAAAGCAGCCTGTGGCCATTGAACCAGTGGCGGTGCAAGGTCTTTCCAAACAATCAAAGAATGCCACCATATAAACACAGACTGTCCAATTTAGGCTATATAATGTTAAAAAAAAAAAAAAAAAAGTGAACTACCAAGGGTCAGAAGGGTGACACTTGAAAAAGCCAGCAGTGCTTTATATAGAGAATAGCAGAAAGAGATAAAAAGCATGAAACATTTTAGAAATGGGGGCCTGCGTATATTGCCCTTCCTTTGAAGGACATTGGTGCTATTTCACACACCAGAGTTTATTTTACACCTTGTTAGTTAGTCAGCCAAACTGAAAACAAAAGCTAACAAACCAGAAAAGCTTTTTCCATTGCATCTGATTACGCCTACAAAAAAAAAAAAAAAAAGGCCCTCCCAAAACAGAGGGTGTGTTCTCTCATTTGATTTTTCATTTGTATTCATCTAGTTTTGTGGTTAAACCTGCAACAAGGGCAAAGTGTGGTGGCAAATGCTACAGATGGCTGGACAGCTGTAAGGGTCCTGTTACATTTTCCAGTGCGCTGTTTTAGGGGAGGGCTTGTCATAATCTAATGCTACGGACATCACTAATACACTTGAAAGCTTCTTAGCTATGGCACATGGGGACACTTAGCTGTAATCTTTCAGGACACAGTTTAGGAATATGCTAGTATATGTTAGGACTCAGTATAAATATATCTTACATCTTTTTGTACATGTTGTTACTTCATTCATTCTGTTTTGTTAATTGTTAGGAAAAGACTGAAAAAAAAATCTTTTGAGATTAATATGTCTCTCTTGTAATAACCTCCTTAAGAGCTCACTTGTGAGACCGGAATTATTACTGTATGTTAGCTTACATGTGATTGTGCAGAATGCGAAAGAGAAAAAAAAACCACACATTTTTCAACGTCCATTGCCCATTTATAGTCATTTACAACTCCGGTCCTTGAGGGCAACAGCTTAATGTTCTCCATACCCCATTACACGTGATTCATTAGCTAATTTTCAAACGCCTAATGAATGTGTTACAGTACGAAGAACACTCAATCTGGCATGATTATTATAGCTTTTGATTGATCCCAAGTGTCCCAGAACATATTACCACAGATATGGTACAGTTTTACATAGCACCCTGTTCAACAATGACAACTCAGCAACTCCAGCCACTTTTAAACAGTAGCTCAGAATATTTTGAGAGCAGCCAAGGGCACATTCACTTGAATGATGACTACTGTCACTCAAAGACTGCAAAACCTGACTTGCTCAAATTAATTTCAGAAAGCAAACACTCAAGCGCAATTTGCGACCATAACTTCACTTAACTGAGTGACAATACATGAGCTTAATAACACAAGAGTACGCAACAAAAGACTGCACACACTTACATACTTATCCTATCCATGGGTATGTGAGTATAATCACTGTCCATATAGAAACAAACATGTATGTTGACATGCAGAAGCAGACAGGCAGAGGGGCAGTTAGCAGAACCAGAATGTCCTGTTTGGGAAAAAAAAAAAAGAAGTTAAAGAACAAGAGGTACTATGGTACAGAGAAAGAGAGTGAGAGCTAAGAGCGGGGCCTGATTAGACAGCTCAGATTCCAAACTAAAGCACTCTTTCTCACGCCTGCCAGAGCAAAGTCTCACAAAGAACGAAAGAATCAAAGAACCTGAAAGAGACAGAGAGAGAGAGAGAGAGGTAGAGGGAGAAATGCAAGAAAGATGCAGTAAACCATTACACACTGCTACACAGAGTGTTAAAATCAGTGGCATGTTCTAACTTGAGCAAACAAGAGATGCTAAAAAGTCAACTGAAAACTACAGAACAGGATGTTCCATTATGGAAAATGTATTTGCATAAGTATTTGTCACAATAAACTATTTTCCCCTGAAAACCGGTATTCTTTCCAGATTACTTTCTTTTATCACTTTACATTGTTAGTTTAAATAGCCTGTGCATGTATATTTTATATACGTCACTTATATACAGTACACGTATATTGTGTATTTGTAATTAACTGATCAAAAAAGACATAAGTAAGAACCAGAAAGGTGAGTGAAGAGCAATAAACCTGACTTCTGCATGCACCAGGAAATCTGAAATCTCTGCGCAATGCAGGTCTCTTCGGGCTATTTACTCATCAGGACCCCACTAAGAAGACTGACCGTCTGCTTCATGTCCAGGCTGCTTTAACAACCGTCCTTGACACTACTTCACTTCACTCCACCAGGAATGGCAGAGATGGGTCCTGTGCAACTCATTCCCATCATAATTTACTCCACCACCATCCAAAGCAACCCTTTTTGTCACTGAAGACATTCCACACAAACTGTTTTCCAAAAAAAAAAAAAGAAAAGCATTAAGCTTTAATGGTCATTTAAGATAAAGCTCTATAAGATCAGGATTGGTTACAGAATCACAAGGATTGACAAACAGCAATGCAAACGAACTACAACTTCAAAACCAGCTAATGTAAATGTACACTATGTAACTACATATAAGTATCTGGGCACAGTGAAAGGTTTTCACTGCGTCTTGTGTCTTGTCATAAATGGCATAATTATATGCTGAATTTGTGTAAAAATAAGCATATCTAATCTTAGCATTTCAGATTTGTGTAAGATCTTTTTAATTGTCCTTCTAAAAGGCTGTTAAACAAAAATATAAACAGTGGGGTCCAAAGGTCTGAGACCACATTGAAAATGTGTAGGATTTATTTATTTGGGAAATAAATAGAAGGTTTCAGAATTTTGAAATATTTAATACAAAGAAAGTAAATGTTCAAAATGTTCAAAAGTTCAATTTTTTTTTATATTCAAGATTCTGCACATTTCTAGGACCCTATTTAAATGTAAGCAAATTTGTGATATATAATTTGTAGAGTCCGTGCCAGCTCGAGTGCACACTGTCATTAAAGCGAAAAGGGAACATACCAAATACTAATAACCTCTGAAATTCATGTAAATATTAAAGTCGTATATAATAAAGTCGTTGTCAATAATATAATTTGTAATGAAAATTGTTGTATTAAATCAGAAAAGAATGCAAAGTTGAAGCATGTTCACTAGGACTCTCAGTCTTTTGGACCCCACTGTGTGTAACTTTAATGAGAATAGAACCGTTGCTGTTAAAGTGCATTGAGTACATCTGCAATAGAGCAAGGAGTTTGACTGGGAAACTGTCTCCAGGGTTCTTCTCTAAACACACTGTTTCATATTAACTACCTCTTAAAGCATAAGCACCATTTGTCTAGGACATTACCAGTCTGCCATTGTGGTTAATAACAAACAGAATATCCTCCATGCTATTGGTTACGGTTTGGTACTGAACTCTGACAACTCTGATTGATTTCTTTATCACGCTGATTTATCACAACAGGTTTCGGTGAAATAGAAAAAGAAAAAAAAATCCCAAAGTCAGTTCTGTACTTAAGCACTCACGTCACTGTGACTTCTCCCTCAACCTGAAGTAAATCAATAATCAGTGCTATAATTTGTGGTTAAAGTCTTAGCGTATCACTTGCTTTCATATTGCTGCTATACTGTATATCAGTTCTCAGTGTTATCTGGCATACGTTGTAGGTTAGAGATGACTGTTGGCAGAGTGCAATTTATCTTCCGTTAGTTACTTTTTAATAATCCTGTTGTGTCGGAAAAACTGAAATGTGCAGAAACTAAAAGCTGTCCTTATATACTTTTAGCCTAATTGTTCCATCTTTCCCTAATTTATTCCAGTGTGCATTGGCAAAACTAATAGGTGGTAAGACTGAGGGTTGATGCTGTATATAGTATGTTAGTCGTTTAGAAAACCACTGACTTGCAGTTTTCTTATGCAATCTTTACTCTGACTGCAGTTCGAAAGCTGGTGTGTGTTCTTATACTGTATTTGCTGAAACAGAAAAAAACATCTTGTTGCCTGTTTGGTTTGTAGGGAGCCTTAAAAAAAAAAAGAAAAGAAAAGTAAAATGCCTGCTTATTTCCACAATATGGACCATAGCTTCAGGCAGTGAATCCATGTTGATGTGAATGTGTGATAAGATAAGTGAAGGAAAGAAGTGCTGGAGCAGCAATCACAGGAACCGCCTCTGGCCTTATGTAATGAGACTTCAAGAGTGGTCTCAGGTGCTAGTGTGGGATCAACTGGTACAAAAACTAGAAAAAAAAAAAAAAAAAAGCCATTCCTGTGCCTTAGAAGAGCCTTTAGAAATCACTTTTACAGGATTTCAGAGTATTGCATTGAATGATGCAGCCTTGAGGACTGACAAGTTTGCTTTCTGAAGTTTGCTCTGTTGCAAAGAGCAGTTTTGTGGAACTAAAAATAGTCAACATCAACAACAAAAATAAACTTTGCATCATGTTTGTGGCGTGTAAACGAGTCACACGAGTCAGTGATGATTCCCATGATTCCCACACTGGTATGTCTTGACAGATCATTTAGTAGAGTAGTATGTTAGTACGCAGCTATTGACACTACAGGCCTGCTCCTCGTACACTACAGCACTGTAAATAAACCGAGTGCACAGCTCTAAATTAAAGACGTATACCTGGAGTCGCGGTGCGTCCATACTGCGAGAGTTCTCGGCAGACTAGAGAAGGGCTCCGTGAGGAGGAACGGAGAACAAGGGGAACGTGTGTCTCCTTCCACGCGTCCTTGTTTGTCCGCCGCTGTCAAACTCTCCACTCCCCGCCGCCTGCCGAGCGCCCCGACCAAACTCCCGGAAGTCGCGTCACCAAAGGCAGCTCGCGCCGTAGCCGTGGAAACGCTTGAGCACACCCCCCCAGACACACCTATGGTCTGAGCCAATGGGAATGCGGGATGAGCCGCGAGCGCATGACGCCCCCTAAGAGACAAACGCAGAGATTAGACTCCATTAGCCAGACATGGAGGATGGAGTGAAATACAAGGATAGTGGCAGTTAATCGCTGAGAAACAGAAACACGATTCGAAAATGACAAAACAGTTGTTTACTGTTAAGTGATCTAAAGTATAGAATGAATATTGGGACATCATAATAAAATATAATGATAAATATTGGGACATCAGTGTATTCAGATATATTGGGATATCAATAAATTCCGATATATTAGGACATCAGTAAATTCAGGTGTATTGGGACATCAGTAAATTCAGGTGTATTTGGGACATCAGTGTATTCAGGTGTATTTGGGACATCAGTGTATTTAGGTATATTGGGACATCAGTGTATTCATGTATATTGGGATATCAGTGTATTCAGGTATATTGGGACATCAGTGTATTCATGTATATTGGGACATCAGTGTATTCAGGTATATTGGGACATCAGTGTATTCAGGTATATTGGGACATCAGTAAATTGAGGTATATTGGGACATCAGTAAATTCAGGTATATTGGGACATCAGTAAATTCAGGTATATTGGGACATCAGTGTATTCAGGTATATTGGGACATCAGTAAATTCAAGTATATTAGGACGTAAGTAAATTCAGGTATATTCAGGTGTATTCAGTATACTGTGACATCAGTGCAATATCTCCCTCTATATCACTTTCTGACTGCATACAATGTTTACAGTGTTTACAGTTTATTATTATGGTCAGCGTCATACAGGAAGTTGACCCCAAAAATCTTGGGGTGCATTACATATGCTTTAAGTAGTTTTACTGTGTGTGTTTTTTTTTAATGTTGTTCATAAAATTGTCATGACTAATGTATTACACATATTTATCATGCATATACACTATGTATAAGATGTACTACTGCAACAGAATACTGTAACAAAATAAGCATAAAGTTAGTTCGAATCATGTACAGATGTTCATAAAGTAATCATTTTCAGTACAGTTTGGTAAATTGGGACAGTCTTAAAATACAGTGGAGAAAGGAAAAGTGAAGGGTTATAATGGATGCCTGAATAGATGCATGAATAGATGCATGACACACCCCAAGACTATGGTTAAATTAGTACATTAATAATTTAGAGTACTGTATGTGCAATATCTCCCACCATGTCACTTTCTGACTGCATACAATGTTTACAATGTTTATAGTTTATTATTATTTTCACTTGCTTGGTGCACATTAATAATCTTGCATGGTCTTTTGCCTGTGTTCAGTGTTTACATGTTGCTACATTTGTACTACGTATGAGCTCATTATCATTTTTGCATTGTGTCTGGGAAGGAGTGTGCAACTGTAGCACAAGAATTTCATTGTATATAGATGCTTAAAGCACTCTTTATGCACGTGGCAATAAACTTGAAACGTGAAACTTGAAAATAAACTTGAAACGTGAAATGTTGCACTGATGGATTTTATGTGCATTAAATGGTGTTTTTATAAAACAAACATCTTACTAAGGAGGTTAATAAGATAGACTGTTACTAGGGTTACTATTTAGTATGCAGAGATTATACTTAATGTCCTGTGTTCATATAATTTTAGAGATTGAAGCTGATGTTTATTTTGTTTTTAATACTGGATTTAAAAAAGATTGGTTATGGAATTTTAAATATTGTATATACTCAAAACCCTGTTATTGTTGTAAGAAATAAATTACTAAATGTTACTTAGGCCAACAGTTTAATATGTAATCAGTTTCATGTAATCATGAATAAGTGTGCAAATGTCATTAAAATAGCTTTCATTCATTCTTGGCAAAAGGGTAAGACATTCTTCTTTAAAATATGATGTAAGCATTTTGCCTTCGCATGTAGGTAGTCAACACCTTGAAGATTTCAGAAATGTACGATGTGTTGAGATATTTTATTTTATTAATGGCAAGAAAGCTTGGAGAATGTCCACTTTATTAGGAACACCTGTACACCTGCACATTCATGCAGTTATCTAATCAGCCAATTATGTGGCAGCAGCGCAATGTAAAAAAAAAAAAAAAAAAATCATGCAGATACAGGTCAAGAGCTTCAGTTAATGTTCACATCAAACATCAGAATGAAGAAAAAATGTGATCTCTGTGACTTTGATCATGGCATGGATGTTGGTACCAGATGGGCTAGTTTGAGTATTTCAGAAACTGCTGATCTCCTGGGAATTTCACACACAACAGTCTCTAGAGTTTACACAGAATGGTAAACTCAAAAAACATTGAGTGAGTGACAGTTCTGTGGGTGGGAACACCTTGTTGATAAGATAAGGTCAGAGGAAAATGGCTAGATTGTTTAGAGCTACCAGGAAAGATAAACAATCACTCTTTACAACCATGGTGAGCAGAAAAGCATCTCAGAATGCAGAACACATCAAACCTTGAGGTGGATGGGCTACAACAGCAGAAGATCACATCAGGTTCCACTCCTGTCAGCCAAGAACAAGAATCTGAGGCTATCATGGGCACAGACTCACCAAAACTGGACAGGTTGAAGACTGGAAAAAGACCAGGTGATTTTATTTATTTATTTTCATAAAACTGTCCAGTTTGGGTGAGCCTGTGCCCATGATAGCCTCAAATTCCTGTGATCCTAATATGTCCTCCCTATTATACCCTATATGGCAAAACCACCTCACTATGATGTGGCCTATAATATAACACACACATACAGATGTATACTACATAAAAAAGTTTTTTTTTTACTCTTAACCTATGTGTCCTTTTGTAAAATCCTCTTAATGGATGATTTAATGAATGCAGTCTATTATGTAGGTGTGTTGTTATAAACAAAATGCATTGAATTAACAGGTGAAATTGTGTATGAATATAATTAAGTAACTGCAACTCTAATAAATGTATATGGATGTGTCTGTTGGGCATCAGTAAGTTGGTTTAGGCTTTCTACTTTTAATAATAAATGTTTATTATTTATGTGACAATATAGCCTTTGTAATAACATACATTTTAAGACCTTTATGGAAAATTGGATGGTTATAATTCTGCTTTATTGAAATTATATGTGTGAAATTTTCTTTAGTTTATTGTTTTGTGTGGGTCAGGATTTGACATTTGGAAATGGACTGATTTTATTGACCACCTCCTACTGTAAAACATCTCCATACTATCATGCAACCTAATATAAAAAAGTTCACTTTTTCTATTTTCCTTGTCTTCTTAACTATGCTTCGCCTTTTCTATTTCAAACCATTTTATATTTTATATGAGACAGAAGTCATTCTCTAGACAGAAATCCATGTCAAGATCCCTAATGAGCAAGCCAGGGTAGGGAGTGGCAAGGGAAAACTCCCGAAGATGCTATAATTAAGAAACCTTGAGAGGAACCAGGCTCAGAAGGAAACCCATGCTCACCCTCACCAGATGGTGAGATTTTGCTAATTGCAGTATACAGTGCTGATGCAATAAATATGAAATGAGTCGAAAATGCTTAGGATGTTGGTTATGACTTTTGGAAGTATGAACAACCAGAATGTGCTTTATTGTGTAGGCGTGTGTCAGTGGATGTACCAACAGGTGGCGCTGTTTCGTGCTCCCAGCTGAAATATATCTACAGAAAACTTTTTTTCTCCCGCTGTAAATCATACAAGTCTGGAAAGCAAACTTTATAGAAGACAATATGCCAAAGGGACTAAACAAGCATATTTAATGAATGTGTAGGAGACATTTTTGTTTTTCACTTCACCAAATAAATAAAAAGTTGTTGCATGCTTTGTACTGGCAAAGACAACCGAATGAGTACACGGACAGTGGGGCAGACATGTTTGTTCTCCATATCCTGGGTGGAGTACAGGGCTCTAGGGGCCATAAACAGCTGGTTTGTTCCTGGCCCTGTTCTTCTCAGCACATGATGGGTTGAAGTCCTTTGGCTCACTGCCTTTGTTTGAGCTACTCCCGACTTGAAGTGAAGCAGAGCCTTCGCCAATTTCCCTGGGGGTGCTGAACATGAGGACACCAGCGCTGTGTTGCAATACACCCAGAAATCTGTTCTCTTCCTCACTGCCTGTGTGTCTCGGTCCATCTCCCCAGGGCAGTGAGACTGCATGCCTTAAAAAGTCTGGATGATTTCATGACATAAAGTGTGAACCTTATGTGCTTCTGCATATGGCTTTTGCAATAAAAAGTGCTTTCAGTAAGTATTTCAAAAGAGACAGTTCATCACTGCTTACTCAATTGTAAGATTTCAAATTTATAAGGCTTGATGTCACCTCTAACACTACATGAATGGACATGAAGACATATGTGCATTCATAAATTACAAAGAAGAAGAAGGGGGAAAAATGCATAAAGCGTACATATTTAAAAGTATACCATACAGCATACTGAAAAATGAACTGTAAGGAATAATTTTTACTTTTATTGCAAAGGATATTTGACATGTAGAAGAAGAAGCAGCAGCATAAAGTAACAGTTGTTGTCAACAATAAATAATAAACTGTGACTAACTTTATGTATGTATAATATATGTATAGATAATATGTATAGACACACTCACCCGCTACTTTAATAGGAACAACTGTACACTTGGTCATTCATGCAATCATCCCATCAGCCATTTATGTGGCAGTAGCCCAAAGCATAAAATCAGGCAGATCAAGCTCAAGAGCTTCAGTTAATGTTCCGAATGGCCAGACTGGTTTGATTTCACAGAAAGTCTACAATAACTCAAATATCCACTCTACAACCGTGGTGAGCAGAAATACATCCCAGGACACACACCATGCCATACCATGAGGGGGATTGGCTACAACAGCAGAACACCTCACTGGGTTTCACTCCCGTCAGCCAAGAACAGGAATCTGATGCTACAGTGGACACAAGTTCACCAAAACTGGACAGCTTAAGATAACCTGATCTTGGCTCTGTAGCAGCCCTGTCATTGAAACTGTTAACCTTCTTTCCACTTCTGACCTTAAACAAATGAGCCACACACCTTTTTGCCCCATTTGACTCATTAATGTTTTGCACTGACCACACGGATGCACTGATACAGGAAATCCTGTGTACTTCACAGAAACAATACTGTCCTAGGTCTAAGCAGAATCCCCTTGTACTTGGTTGCCCAAGTTGCTGTTTTGTACCAAACAGCAGGTGGCACTATTTCTCATTCACTGTAGTGATCAGGCCAAGCTCTGAGGGTGTTCTGAGGGTGAGAGCTCAGTATCATTTCATTAGAGCTCCTCCCATGGCGATAAGACAGCAAGGCACAGCATCAGAACAACTATTTAGATATAATGCTGAAACTTCAAGCTGATACTAATTTAGAATTATACACTTTTATGTTTAAAGAACCACTTCTGTTAGATGGGTAGCACACATATGGGGTATATCACAGTAGTTTGAATTTGGGGAAAAAAAAAAAACTGCTCTCAGAACATCAGGAATTGAGGCTTGCTTGTTGGTTGCGCTAGGGTGAACGGCTGAATTCTGAACTTGTATTTCTAATTCTCCCCACACACCAGCAAGTTAACTACCTGCTGCATCAGGCACAACAGCTTTCTAGAGGGAATTTTTTTGTAATAGTCATTTCATTTTTTTTTCTTCTAGGCTACCTAGACATTATTATATTACAGGGTGTATTTGGACCTCACAGCTCCCAAATCAAACACTAACAACAAGCACATGATAACACTTTCAATGACAGCCTTGTAGAACTTTATTACTGTATTAATATACCATGTGCTTATCAACAGTGTGGATAAACGAGGCACAATTAAAGAACCAGACCTAGTTCAACTCGTGTTAGGCTTCTGTGGCACCTTTATCTGGCTCTTGAGCAAGATGTTTTTCCCTAGACCAATACATGCTCCTGGTAAATGTATTATTTTCTTAATATAAAACTGGCTTGTTGCGATATCAGGCTATAACAAGAGAACATTTAGTGTATGTGGAACAAATATAGTATTTTTTATTTTTGCATGTACTATTAAACATCGCAAAACATCTCTATCTTCTTTTTCGCTAGTTAATCTTATTCTAGAGAATAGCGCATTAAATGATTAATACCAAGTTGTAAAGTGTAATAAAAGCCACCAGTTAGCAGTATGAACATGGCTGTTGTTCCTCAACTGGTGTTTTGATGATAGTGCTGTCTGACACGTCATTCCAAATCCGCCAGTAGGTGTTCAATAGGGTTGAGATCTGGTGACTGTGAAGGCCATAGCATATGACGTATATAATTTTTGCACTCATCAAATCATTCAGTGTTCCTTCGTGGCCTGTCTTTGAGAGCACTGTCATCCTGGAAGAATGCACTCGCATCAGGAAAGAAATGTTTCATCACAGGAAAAAGATGATCAGTCAGAATAACTATATTGCTTTTCAGTGACCCTTCCCTCTAAGGGGACAAGTGGACCCAAAGCATGCTAGCAAAATGCCCTCCACAGCATATAACCGCACCTCTGGACCCACTCAGTTCTTCAGGACTGTAATGTTCGCTTGGTGTACACTACACACATCACTTTTTTTCCACATCGCTGTAAACCAGTTCCTGTGGTTTCTGCACAAGTGAACTCAAAAATGTGCATTCCTCATTGTAACTAGGGATTTATGCACTGCATCCCTACTATAATATCTCTCCCTATGTAGTTGTGGTTCTGGCTAACAGTCTGATCTCATTGCGCTGACATTCTCAGTCACCTGAAGAACAGTTGCTTTTCTGTTTTTCCTTACAGATTTCACGAATTCACAAGCATCGCAAGCATTGAATGTGCGCTTTCTTCCTCAGTTTACAACCCTGTGTACTGTCTTTCCCATAGATCTAAATTTTTCACTTTAATCGCTGTTGATGTCACTTTAATCGCTGCAGATGTCACTTTAATCACTGTTCCTATTGAAACACAGCCAGCTGAGCAGACTTTGCAACTGAAGCTTCTGCTATCAGTGGGCCACAATAATGAACACTCGTTCAAGGTAGCTTAGATCTTTTCCTCTTGTCATCTTGATCCAAAACTGAGGTCAACTGTGTCTGCTCAGAGCATGGTAGCATGTTAATGGTTTAACTGTATCATGCAGTACACCTTTCTGGAAGCATTTGGTACTTGTTATGTTTCTCCACTAATTTATTTAGGTTTTTCCTTATATGATAATTCTGACACACTTTAAAGACACACAAAAGAGACAAAATCATTCACTCTTGCATGACATTATGCACATGGTATATAAACAACAACACACTATAAAGTACTACACATACACATGACAACGTTGATGGAAACAATGAAGGGTGAGTGCTGCCCCCTGCTGGTGATTAGGTGGTGAATCGCTGCCCTCCAGGGAAGGCAGTAGGTTGTATAGTTATCTCCTGATGGGGCAAAATAACTACCCAGAAACCACACAACCTACTACCTCATCCTGTACGAACACCAGAAACCGCCCATAGGGCAAACAGGAAGAAGGTTGGATGATTCGATAGCATTTACGATATACACTTGCTGGCTTCTTAATCTTGTGTGATTTCATATATAGAGAGTATGGAAAGCATCATGACATTTGTTTTAGCATGGACTGCATGGTAATTATCAGAACATCACTATTTATTGACACTGTATATACAAAATAAAAATGGTATCAGTACAGTGAAAGCATTGTCCAACCCCATACAAGCAGATATAGATGAATATCACTGCAATTGTACATCTGGACATTTGCCCATTCACTTCCTGAAGCTAGTTAAACATATATCTGTCAGGCAAGTTGATTGTTGTCCAGTAAATTCATACATCGCAAAGAACAAGTCAGGTTTGCAGTATGCAGCTGCAAGGGGAAAAAAAAAAATACATGAAGACATTTAATTAGTGTTTTGCATTAATTCATGAAATTGACATATGTAATGCTAAACAGATCAGAGGAAAGACGCCAACTGTAGCAGTAAGCACCATGCCATAATTGTAGCAGTCACTTCAAATCATGACGATGATATTATAGCCACTTCAGGAAAGACAGTAAGTTGTATAGTTATCTCACAGCAAGGGTATGACCCTAAAACTATACAACCTACTACCTCACCCCAAAGGACAGTGTAATGCACCGCAGAGTGGTCAGCTGGTCCGGCTCAGGCTGAAAAAAGGGTTTCACAGAGTTTACAGAATCACAACAAGAGCAGTAACAAAATGAATATAATTGCGAATACATAGTTGTGAATAAAACTATAAAATTGCCCAGGCTGAATTTTACTCACGTAAACATACGATACCTAGATCAAACAAATAATTTTCATGTTAGGGGTTCCAGTTTGTCTGTTGGTGCATCTTTCCAGTGCGCCTCAACATTTCTCGCCTCCATCTGTAGCATGGAAAAAAAAAACAAAAACAACAAGACACATTAAATCCATTAGGTGATCTAGGCCCATGTTCATAAAGTTAATGAAACGCTTCTTATTGGAAGAATTGCAGTCTCTTCTGTTGCTATGCAATGCACCAACCAATCGCAAATCTGCTTGGTCACATGACAGACTGACGGTTCACTGGTGATTCACAACAACAGAACTGCAGTCTTGTAAACTGGAAGCACATTCTTATATGTTTATGCTTAAAAAAAAATCGTGTTTAGATATATGAAAACTATATTTTATTGGAATTATGTCGTATCCAGTGATAAATTCCACATTCCATATTAGGTCTGAATCTGACAGCGGACCAGGTTTGGCTGGTGCACCATGAGCCATGACAGGAGTAAGGTCATTCAAAAAAGAATTTAATCATGCTTCAGGAACATGTGTGAATTCTCACTAGTATTACATTATTGAATTCATGCCGTTGCTTGCCTCCTACACTGTGTAAACAAGTGCGGCAACAGCACAAGAAAATACCACGTGCCCCAACTTGGGTGCCACGTTATAGTTTTGTTGCATGGGATTCTAAGAAAGAAATCATTCCTTAAAAGGGCTAACTGCAACATTTTTGGTCTTCATGCTATTTTATTTAGTATATTCCACAGAGTTTGTAGCATTTATTAAACTGATGTGTACAAAAAACCACACTTGGTATACTGGACTACAAACAAAGTTCAAAAAGCTAGAATTGTAACGAACCAGCAATATCATTTGAATCATGTATTCACTAGGTGCTGTGAATATGTCTTCTACTGAATGTGTGAATGATAACTCTGCAGGCATCTTTTCATGTCATCAGTGTCCACTGAAGGGCTCTGGGTGCCAACAGGAGAAATCCACGCAGTCATGTGAGCAGCCCTAAGGCTAAATAAGGAGCACAAGGTTCCTATGGCCCCAGGTTAATGGGCACAGGCTTGAAACAACTATTTATACATGCTAGAAGCTCCTATTACACAAGTGTGCAGCCAGCATGGATGAGTAGACGTTGTGGTGGTCTGAGACAGACACCATGACCTCCCGATCACCTCTGCAGTTGATACAGCACATTTAATGTAACTAATGACTCTAACATACCTAACCAGAGGCACGCTGTAATGCATATGCTTGAGTACACAAGCAGGAACAGATTGAAGCATACATAAAAACATAAATGTAAACCTATCATTATTTTAAATCATTATTTGACTGGATGGTAAATGGACAACGTTACATATTTACAGTCAGCTCCAGAATTATTGGCACCCTTGCCCAAGATGGGTAAAAAAGGTTATGAAAATATATCTTTGTGGTTAATCACTTTAATCTCACAAAAGATACCTAATCATCGCTTTAAGTAAAAAAATATTCCAAGAAAAAACCCTTATGAAAAAATACTTACAGTATTTTACACATTAACAAAGCGATGTGTCTTGGCACCCCTACATTATAAGCACCCCTAGATATTCTTATGAACAAAATATATAGTTTACTTTTTTTTTTTTAATGTTCACTTCAGTGAACACTTCAAGTTCACTTGAGCGTTTAATGTCTCTTCAGCGGTCATCCATGACCTCCTGTTTCACTGGGGTATAAATATGAGATGACACAGAGGCCTGAATTCCTATGTCGTTTGTCAACAGGGGAAAGGATCGACAATACACAAATGGAATGAGGGAAATGTGCTGGCCTTCATTAATCTGTGGCTGTTAAGTAGCTACATGCATTAAAATACCCACAGGCATAATTAAGATAATTAACAAGTTTAAAACAACCTCAGTTGTAAAGATCTACCTGGAAGAGTACACAGACCTATTTTGCACCCATGCACAGTGAGAATGAGGCAACATTGCTCCAAGTATCACGGCGTGAGATTTGCAGACGACAATGCTTTAAAATATATGTTCAGTTCAACACAGAAATGCCAAAATGTTCAAAGAATCAAGGTTCTGAAGTGGCCATCCCAGTCTCCTGGCCTAAATCCCAGTGAAAACCTGTGTGGTGAGCTTCCACAAGAGATGACCTAGGACTCTGAAGGTTCTGGAGAGATTCTGTATTGAGAATTGCTCTCAGATTCCTTGCTCTGCATTCTCCAGTCTCGTCAAGGACTATAGAAATGCCATTATGTTGTCAGGTTACTTCAATTAATTTAGACATATCTCATTTTCGGTGTGAGCAAATTAACTATAAAAGACTTTTTTCATAAACCTTTTTTTTTTTTTTTTTTTAACCTATCTTTACCAAAGGTACCAGTTTACTTGCTGAAAGTATGACCTCATGTTTCAGTGTCATACTTGCTGACCACTGGGTGGGGCCCACCAAACAATTTGGGGGCAGGAGTGACTGTCCAGAAATGAAATGATAGGCAGGATTTAATTTTTTTTTTTTTAAGAATAGACCACAGCCCTCCTACTTGCATTCTCTTGGCTTAGTAATTCCAAGCACTGAGAATTCACACGGATAATGTTCACACAGATAAACTTAGCACAAAGTAAAAAAAAAAAAGGGGGAATTACTTTTTGTGTTGCGGTGTCTTTTCCCTTTCAAATGAACTGGCTTTTCAATTAGGCAAACATTATTCACATTTACATCCTAAAGTTTCTTGTTTTCATTGAACAGAAAAAGTGTTTAAACCTTGGTTTATAATTTGTGGCATTTGGACTGACTGGACCAATACTGCATTTGAGTTTGGCCAGAAATGACTGTGATGAGGTGGGGGAGAGCAGAGCATAGTCCTCAGCATACTTCATGCGGAGACAAAGTTCACCTGGCTTCCATGAATAATATGACATAATTATGGAGCAAATGTCATGCACATAGCGGCTTGGTGAATCTGCAGATAAACAGTCTACCCGACAAAGCCCGTGATTGGAGCATTCATATGCGATGGCCAAGATGAAACCGCAGAGAGTATGCAAGCTTGTAAACTCACAAAGTTGGTTTTGCGCAACCCTTGCAGATGTCCTCTTCACTTTAAGTATGCTGAGGCCTTATCTGTGGGCTGCTAAGAGGGCACAGGGTTAGGAAACAATCTGAACATTAAAACTGATTGTTTAATTTTATTTCACCAGTGCTACCTTCAATCTTGCTGTCTAAATGAACCTACAGTGTCCACATAAAGAATAGGGTAACCTGAATCATATTCTTACATCAGCAAGAATCAGCTGGAATTCCAAACACAACATTCAGCAAATTTGCACTATTAAATCACAAGCAACAGGGCCTAACATATTTATTGTGGAGACTGTGAAATTAAATGCATAATGCTGCAGGGACAGACACAGGTGATGGTCTGCTGGGAGACTTCCCCAATACCATCACAAAACATTCAGTAGCAGAAAGAATATGCTACCACAATATGGACTGTTCAGAGCCAATACAAATCACCAACAGTATGTATTATGTCATAACGTACAAGACAAAATTGGGCTTAGTGCCACAATGATCTGTCATGAGTTAGGACCCATTGTTCCCAACAGCTGAAATCTTTCTGTTTTCTGCTTTCACATGCCAAATTCAGCTGTAATTTCAATAGTAAACATTTGGTAACATAATATAAAAATGCACCTTAGTGACAGGTCAAAATAAAGTTATCAGGCGTTCCTCCACTAATCGTTTCTGACTCAGTCTCCTCCATTCACACAGGAGACCAGCTGCATCCTGTTATGAGTTAAGTAAGTTAAGACTTGCCAACATCCCAAGACCAAATTCTAATTTCTAAAGTTTAGCCACGAATTTAAATTTCAATCAAGGAAAAGCCATGATGCACTCTCCTTCGAATTTAAAATGTTTGGCTACATAAGGCCAGGTACTTTATGACAGACCACTCCTCCTATTGTGAGCCTTTTGGATACTTTTTTTATAATTATGGAAAAAATGCTCTAGGACCTGTCGTATTCTGAATGGACTAGTGGAGCAAAGAGTGCTGAAGCAGCAGTGGGCACGCTCTGATGCAGACGAGCTACTGACTGAGATGATCTGTCAGGCTGACACATTCTCAAACCACATGCCTTAACTATGCCCCTCTGCCATTGGAAGACAGAAATGCATCTGTTGCTAGGCTATTAATAGCGCACTATTCAAATACTTTTGACTGTTTAAAGCTCCACAGCAAAACCAGAGGATTTCTAACCTTATGCAGTGCATAAGTGACTGAGACTATTTCCAGCTAACCAGGTCTGCTCTTCTCTATTGAGCAAATAAGCAGATAAATAAGATCTACAGAATGATTAGGTTGGAAAAACACTGAATTTCACCAAAACATAGAAAGCTTACTCAATCCTGTTCTGAATTTTAAGGTTTGCTTGGATAGATTCCCCCTATATATTCAGATGCATCACGTTGTGACATCCCATGCCATGCTGAGATACCATCTGTTCCTCGGAACTGTACCCGGGCGCAGGCCCATGGCAGAAGGACACTCTAGAGGTCCTGCGAGCTCGCTTCAGTAGTATAGGAGGTGGTGTGGAAATGTGTGTGTAGTGGGCACTTATGTAATGCGGTTTATAATTCATAAACACAATATGGATGGTTGTATGTGCCAAGCGGAAGTACGCTGCTGCCCAAAGAAAACAATGTAGAGAATGAGCTTAAAGTTTTTTTTCTTTAAGTGGTTTATTTGTACTTTTCAGCTCATGAAATCCTCTTGGTTGCAAATGGTACTATATTGAAACAGAGCTGCCAGTACACCTTAAAAAAAAAACAAAAAAAAAAACAATAATTGCTAAGTAAAATGTGTATATTCATCTTTATAAATATTTCCATGAACCATACATCTTTAGATGCATTTCTCTAGATGCATGACCAGATATTAGAGGTGTGTTTAAGATGTTTCCACCATCTGGCTGAGTAACTGAATGTCTGGCATGCGCAGAATTCCAGAGGAGATATCATACGGCAGTGATGGGGTAGCAGGGCCACAGCCTCAGTGCCTTATGCACAAGCAGGTTGTATTTCTAGCCAAGCATCTGGGGGGGGGGCGACAAAGGGCAGGGTAGACAAGTAGTGAGGGTTTCAGAAGAACCGCATACCCTTGCCAGTACTTCAGCACAAGTGGAAAACAACAGTTTATGGCACTGATCCAAGGTCAAGGCGTGGAGGGTGGAGCCAAAAAGAGTCCAGGACACTGCAAAGATGCTTGTTCACATGCAAGTGAGTCAACTAAAATGAAGCTGCCTAATAAGAAAATGCTAATTTACTTCAGTTCTATCTTGCCAGCCCTGTCTAGTCCTTCATTCTCTTCAGTCTCCCAAACTGCAGCACTCTTATATTCATCTGTACAGCACTGGCTAATGTTCACGATGTTCACTGAGACTCTCCAGAAGGTCATTCATTTTTCCAATGCTTTAGGCACAGAAATGGACATGAGAGGAAGGAATCTGTTTATATTCTTTTAAACAATGACAGTATGTATTGTAGCGAGGGTGTAGTGAACATTCTTTTTTTAAAACTATCTACACTATTTAAAAATGCTTTTCCAGTTTTTGAAAAATCAACCACTACTGTACAACAGAGAATATGTCTGAGTGGATATAGTCTGTGGGGGTAAATACAGTGACAAAGAAAAAAAAAAGGCCAGTCCATCATTACAACAAAATTCTCTAAAATTTGCCAAAACTGGCTACAATAGAATAGTGAAAAGCTCTTCTTCATGACCAAACACTTTACGTATTATTCTGTACTCCAGTATTGTTATGTAAGTATATTAACAGCAACTGTTTTTTTCCCCCATCGTTTAGCAGATAACTTCCTATGCACCATCTTGTGTCTTGTAAAGCTCCACTAAAAGAAAGGAAGCTGAAAATGGACTGTTTTTTTTTTTTGTTGGATAAAACTTCCCTGAAAGCAGGCTGAAAATTGTATTTCTGTGGTTGTGAAGACATTAAAGTACATCATAGTTTGTTGATTTCGCTGCCCAAACAAACCTGATTCTTTGGTTTATTACCAGATTTAGTAGGAAAATCACTAAACTGTGCAGGATTGCACCCAAAGCTGAAACTGTGTATGCGGCTCAGTGTATGCGCATGTGAGGAAATAAGCAGCACCATATTTTGCCAAGACCTTTACTTTAGTATTTAGAATCATCTTAAATATGGCTAAAAATGGTATGGTGAAAAAGTAAATAAGGACCAAACATTTCCTTCTGCAAACATTAAGACATTTTAATCTTTTTTCTACAGCAAGAATATTCGTTGTTTATTTTAAGGTAAAATAGCGCTCACAGACCACTCACCTGTGCGGAATACGTTGTCAGAGTGTGTAGGACAGGATCAGAACAACCCTGAAAACAACAAAGCAAAAGGTCTCAGACACTGTAATTTAAAATAAACAGCTGGCTCGAAAGAGACTTTGGTTATTTTTTGTATGCATACTAAAATGAATTACTATATACACTATCATATACTATATATTATATAAAGTCACTGACATAATTTTAAAGATTTTGCTTTTATATAATTATCCTTGACTTAAACCGGTTGGACGTCGCCCATATCTTGGCAATTAGATTACTGTGGAATTGAAACCAACTGATTAGTCAAGAAAATTCATTTTAGTTTAATATCATTTACTGCGTCAGTAAACAAATCTTGTGTGTGTGTACTTTGATTTCAGGTTAATCTAACACACACCCACATACGCACACAAACAAGTCTGAAATCATACCTCTGCAATTAAACATGCAAACTTTGCTCAGGATGTGGGCTTCAAAACAGATTTCATTGAATATATTATGCAAAATGTGTGAAACTGACATACAACCAGATACAAGTACACGTGTTGTTTTCTGTGCTGTGGTATTAAAAATAATTTACATCATTGACGTAAATCTTTTTCTATGTAAAAGAAAGAGCGAGTGAGTGAGAGAGAATTAGTGTGATACTGAGAGAAAATGAGAAATACACTGACCCTATATTGCACACAGTGCAGGAATATAGATAATATTTTGTTTATTGTTTATTGAATTAAAGCAGCTAATAACATTACCCTAAAATGTTTTAAATCGGCAGCTTTATGACCCGTTTAAATATTAAAAAAAAAAAAAAAAAAAGCGTTGTCAGAGACATCTCGCATTTCTTATATTTTTCAGAACTATGGTTTCGCAAATCAAATAGTCTGCCTTTTTAAAAGAAATGTGATATCTTTAAGGAAAATGTTTTTATTAATATAAATAAATAGTATGGGCATGCATGTGGGAAAGTGTCTGTGTGCGTTTGCAATCAATACGACGATATTTGCGACATCAGCGAAAATATGCAAACTTGTTAACGAATATGATGCAAAGTATAAAAGCCTGAACTGACGTTTGTACTTCTATAAAATGAAATCAAAATGGCGGAGCTAGTTTTCACTAAGGCTCTAGCCTTGTCTCCTCAGGAATAAGACCGTGTTGCTGCAGTTTGCTTAGCATCCGGGATATACATCGCTAATGCTATATTAACAGCTTTATAAACTATCGTAAACAATGTGTGGGTTTGTGTGCCTTTATTGGTGACATGGCACAAATTCGGAATAAAATAGTCTGTGTCAAGTTTTAGGGTCGCTCTTTTCTCTGTCTCTGTCTCTGTCTCTCTCTCTCACACACACACATACACACACACACACACACACACACCTCAAATATTTAACAAGATAGAGAAACTGAGGGGATGTAATCAAAATAATCCAGTCTGTTACTGCCTTGGCTATCAATAAAAGGTCTCTCTCTCTCTCTCTAAGTGTATTCCAGTAGGAAATGAAAGTAAGCAAGAGCAAAGACTCACACTCAAAGACCTGCTCACGCATTTTGTGTATCCAGTGACGTAAATAACATTATATATCTATATGTATATACAATTTTCTTTTACAATTGATTTTTTACCAAATCAAATTCCTCAAATTGCGTATCCGCCCGCATAAAATTTATAAACGATTACAAACACACACACAAATTGAAAAAATGCTGAAACATGTTTAAAAATATGTTTTAAAAATACAAAATAAATTCATTTTTAAAATAGCAATTAAATAATATTATTATAAAAGGTAATGGTTGCTAGGTTTCTAAGTACTACGAGTTGCATTATGTTACACTATAGGCTAATTCAGAATTCTCCTGAAGAAAATATTTGTGGGTAGCAGAATCCATTTTAAATCAATTATGCCGCCATTTTGGAAAATAATGCTGCAAAAATCACTAGTTTGCTGAATTTTTTATAGGCCTCAACTATATCTGAATATTTACCTTAATGCACAATATAAGCTTTAAGACTAAATATAACTCTCTCTTGTGAAATGTCTGATAAAATGGAGAAACGAAAAAAAAAAATACATCAACAAACTATCAGTAGCTCACATGCCAAATTATTATTGAAAAATATTAAACCTAATTATGTTACGTATGGCCGCAATAATGATAAGTTTAGTGTTCATATTATGCACACCTGTCATACTATGAAGTGGAACAAATATCGCTTGATCTGTCTGAAAATTCTTTAAAATTAGAAAGGCACAGAAAAACAGATAAAAATTCACACACACACACACACATACACACACACACACACACACACACACATATAAACTAGTCACAAACAAAAAATCTCAACGGAACTTACAGAAATCTAACCCTCAAGGCTCTAAAAGTGTTTCGGATACTCAGGTTCGAATTCCTACAGGCCTCTTTCCTTCTCAGAAAGGCGTTTTTTCCCGCAATATCTTCTTCACTGTGGAGGGATAGAGATGATAGAGGCACACCGAATCTGAGAAGGGAGCTCTAGCTAAGTGTTTCCCCGTTCTGTCCTCTCTCCACAGCAGCCTAGAGATCCAGGCTACCCCCCTGCTCTGCATTGTGCCCCGGCCCGGGCCTGGAGCTCTTCGGCTCGGTTAAGCGGCCTCAGCAACAATAGGAGGCCACGCGGGTGTCTGGGAGGCGTGTATGAAGCCCGTCTGTAGTCTAGAGCCTCGTCCGAATGAATGGAGTATGTTAGAAAACACACAATTAGCATGTCCGCTGAATGCAAATCAGCATGCAGTGCCTGCCTTCGCCTTGGCTGGGCCTGGGGAACATTTAACAGGCTGGAAAAGGTCCTCCCCTCCTCCTCCTTCCGTTTTCCTTCTTTCCTCCTTTCCCTCCCCTCTTGGCGTCTCTCAGTTGTGCCTTTCTCTCTTCCCTCTTGGGCTTCTGAACCATCAGCACGACCAGCTTCTGGAAGTACAGTACTCCCTCCAAGCATGTGTTCCAGAGAGCAAGATTTCGGTTATAGTTCTGGGAGAGATTGTGCATGAAGAATCCGCCACAGAAGGGAAGCCACGTTTCTCTCCGCACTCCCTCTCAGGTGTCTGTGTAACATTTTCAAAAATCTGTTCTGCTTTTGGTCCAGTGGCCCCAATTTTTTTTTTGTTCAGTCTTTTGTGAGCAATTGGCATCTGTCCCAGACACAGCTCCCGTACACCACTACCCCTGTCAGAATTGAGAAAGAGAGACAGAGAGGGAGGGAAAGGGAATGAAAGAATGAGACAGAGGAAGTTGGCATTGAGGTAGGACCAAAATGTGTACCTGGCAAAGCAAAACGGGCCTCATGGAGCCCAGCCCTGTACATAAAAATGGTGGAAGACTAGATACAGACCTACCTACTGTATAGATCTCTATGTCCAAAGAGATCCCACGCTCCAAATCACTCTTAAAAAGCTACAACTGATACACATCACAAGGCATAAACAAAGAACTCAAAACCAAACCAAAACAAAATAATCTCCAGTGTCGAAAACTGGTGCATGAAACCTCAAGCAATGCGCTGGAGAGTGTGACTTGTTGGCAGGGTTTGGTTCGGCTGCAGTGCAGCGGCTGAAGACAGAGGGTTAAATCCTATTAGGAGAGCAGAAGCCCTCCCTTTCTGGCTAGGCCCGCTGGTGGGGAGGCCCTTGCAGCAGAAAAAGCAGCCGAAAGTTTTTTTTTTGTGTGTGTGCCTCGGTTTTCCTTCCCTTCCCTTCTTCCCTGCCACGCTTTTTCAGTTTAGCTCCAGCAATCTCCCCTATGTCTTAGAGAGAGGAGTGAGAGGAGGAAATGAGGGGAGCATAGGAAAGAGAGCCAGAGAAAGAGTGGACGGAAGAGTGAGAGAGAGAGCTGACTAATGTTGAAATATGAGACTCAGTGGGGTGAGCCTCTTTCTCATCATACGCCCCACATGGTCTTGCACTTGAGAGGGAGGGAGAGAGAGCGAGAGCAAGAGTGGGAGGGAAGAAAAGCAGCAAATCCAGGGTGGTAGGAGTAAAAGAGATAGAGAAAGCGGGAGAGAGGGAGGGAGTGAGTGTGACATACAATCCACTCCTCCCCCAGTGCACAGACCCTGCACGCACTCGCACACCATTCTGGATTTCTGAGATCGCATAATCCCGGCGAGATAAAAATATTCAGCAAAAAGAAGTCTGAGCTCCCATGATGCCTGCAATTAAATACTGTCACTAAATTTACTTTGCTCTATTCTGACTATTTTTTTGTGAACTCTCGACTCTCCTTTGAGACCATCAGCAAAGTACCTTGAATGTCCTGGGAATTGGCAGAAATTGAACTGGAGACAGAAAAGCTAGTCTCCGCCCCTGCTACACTGATTTCCTCATATGCCCTCCCTCGCAATATTTTTTTTTTCTTGTTTAGTCCCCTATGCCTCCATCCATCTACCCCACCTACTCAAATCCCACCCTGCTCCAATCATAGAGAAAATGAGCCAAGAAAATGGAAAAAAAAAAAAAAAAAAAAGAACTATAACCACACCTTATGAAAGCATAGAGGAACAGTCTTGCATATTTACGCTTTATCGGCATATTTCTTCACATTTCATCTTCTTCAATTGTGCGACGATGGTATTTTTCTGTCTTTCTGCCCCTCCCTCTTTCACCATAACTGCCAACTACCATTTTCCATTTGTGGTACATTACTGTAATGGTATTGTAAAATAAATAAATAAACAAACAAACAAATACATTTAAAAAAAAAGCAGAAAGAAAAAAATAAACTTCCTGCCTCTTTATACGTCTCACACCAAACCCTGGGCTGGACTTAGTGCCCGAAGTTTCCCCCCTTCCCATTTTACTAGCTCTCATTCTCTTGAGGAAAGACAGTGAACGGTAAAACACTTGATCTGCGTTTAATGGATTAATTTGATATGTCGTTTCACATGCTCTTTTTTCATGATCAAGATCTTGCAAGCCTGAATTGGATAGAGACTAATGAAAAGGTGGGGGAAACTCTCTCTTTCCCGAAGTAGCTTGGTGCCTGTTTAGTTGCGTTCTAACATGGCTGCTGCTTTAATTTTATGTGGTACAGTTTAAGACCTAGCTCACCCTTGCCTTTTCAACTGACTTTGTTTCAAAGGGCTGCTTCGTGTCTGTCCACACACACACACACACACACACACAGACTCCCAATTCAACACTGCCACATACTCGAAAGGCAGTGTCTGAGGACCTGATTTAGTCCGTGCTACAGAACAGAACAGCTAAAGCGAGAAGGTTATAGCCGTCTGTGGATAGTTGTGCGTTCTAGAGTGTGAGAACCATAATATTCTATAACGGCTTGTACTTTAGACAGAAGAAGAAATTCAGCCTCTTAAGGGGTACTCGCTACGTCACATCTCGCCACAGCCTCGAACCAATCCAAAGCCTTATTTCTAGGGGGCAGATAAAACATACATAGATACATTTAATTGAATATTTTAACTACATACAAAGAGGATTGCATAAGAGTTACCGAAAGACATGTTTAAAGATCACATGCCTGTCACTAAGTTTTAAGCTTCCTGAGTTTTAACATTGTCTGACACATCTAAAAACTAATTGTATTAATTGTACTGACTTACATTTGTGTTCGGACCTATGTGAAAATGTGAGTGTACGACAGTGAAGGATATCATAAAGAAGAGCCAAAAGAAGTTCAGAAGAGCTAATAGACTTCACCATCCACAGTGAATTTTATAAAATAACCTTCTAATAGGCAGTATGGCTAACGAAACCTAATAAACAATGCAGCAATGTGCTGCTATGTGTTCGTACATTACATGGCACTCTATTTACTGTAGTAAACAAGCTGCAGTGGACAAGGACTGCATGTGGTGACTCACAACCAATCCACTCTCCCACTCTCAGGGAATATATAACACAAGATGGCTGCTAAGCCATGTTTTAGGCACTTAGCTAATCCATTAGGGCCTTAACAAAAACAGTGACACGATTTTCTTTAAGTTTCAATCAAATAAAGTTGAATCTGATACAGTGTCTTATGTGTATTCTTTCCCTATACTCTCGTCTTATTAAGGTATGTCTCTCTTTCTCTTTCTCTCTCTCTTTCTCTCTCCCTCTCTCACACACACACACACACACACACATATATATACAAACTCTTTTTCAATCCAATTGTCACATCATTGCTCCTCTAGCTGTCAAATTGATAGACACCCACCCAGTACTTTTGAAGTAGTCTGACCTTTGACCATTACATGTGCCTAAAGGGCCGCTCTATTACTAACCACTGGTTGAAAATGAAAGGTCATGACCTCTAGGGCAAAAGTGTGACTCAGGGGGCCATTCAGAGTCCATTGAAACTCTGTGGTGCTTGTTTGATTTGACAAGGTAAAGACTGCGCACACATTAAGTGTCTCTAACAAGAGGGTCAGCCCCTAAGGGACGACCTCTGGGACCCCAGACAGCACTTCTTATTAACTAGCATTGACCTAAGACCCCTGGAATCAACCAAGCGTGACCAGGTTCTCACACGCTCCCGCCCACACGCACACAGACACGTTTGCGCACTGCGCTCACCATCTCCACCACAAACACACCACATGCGGCATGGCACTGATTTAGTGCTAATCACATCATTCAAATATTTTTAATAAGGCTACCTTTTCTTTTGCCCTCA
Source organism: Pangasius sanitwongsei (assembly GCA_037576675.1). Lineage (NCBI taxonomy): Eukaryota > Metazoa > Chordata > Actinopteri > Siluriformes > Pangasiidae > Pangasius > Pangasius sanitwongsei. The sequence goes on along the minus strand of CM075011.1, from coordinate 18,834,270 downwards.
CAGATTCTTGTATTCTAAAAAATATTTTAGAAAATAACTAAAATCACTAGTTTAAATAAATGATATACTGTACTTGGGTTGTTAAGTGCATTATAAATAGTAAAATTACATTTAGTATTTGTGTAAAAATGACTAATCTTAATGTAGCTCTTTATATGTTTACCAGAAAAAAGAAACATATTTCTACATCTTAGCACTGACTTTATCTCATATATCTTATATATTCCCGGTGTATCATATGAAGTGGAACAGATAGATTAACTACATCTATATTTTTTTAAAATTACATTTATAAATAAATGAAGGCATATTTTTATTAAGACTCTTTAATTATCAAAATGGTAGAATTAAGTGCCAAGTGTGTTTCTAGGGAATCTTGTTTTATATATATATATATATATATATATATATATATAATAAATAATGGAAAAAATCCTGCACACAATAACACGAAACAAAATATGGTTTGTAAATTACTCCACAAATAATATAATACAAATGTATATGGCTGTATGCATATCAATGTATTATATATTGATACATTATATATTTACTATAATTTTTTCAAGAAATATGCTTCCCTAACAGCATAGACATTTTCACACTAATAATTAAACTGGGTTATTTCATAGTTTTATAGATTCATGACTTAATTCAAATAAATTGTTGAAATAATTTGTCCCATCAAATGACATAAATTTTGGTACAGACGTTTTTTTCTGCCTCAAATTGTCATTCATTAAATAAAAAATCTTATATACAATTTTATTAAATTCTACAAAACATGAAGCTATGAGCCATCATTTTAAAAATGAATAAATGAATTCAATATACACTACAATGCAGACAGTTGTGGTGCAACACCTCAAAATGTCAGGTATTAGAATGCAACAGCATCATTTACATTTTTTCCTCCTTTAAGTATTTCTGTGATTATTCATAAACTCAAAATATTTACAGATTCATATAATTCATATAATTACTGTTTGTGCAGTTTTCTTTTTGCTCAACATGTTATCCTTTACTCATTTGTGCACATCAGTGCAAAACACAACATTAATTCCAAATATTTCTTCATGCACAGCATTAACATATTTATTTTCCTAATAAAAAGATTTTTATGAACATTTACGCTGTAAAATAGCTGAGTGTAAAATATTTGAACAAAACAACACATGCAACAATTATGAATATGAGGACTTCATTTTTAAAGCTTAGGGTAAATTGCTGTTGTTTTTCTAAATTGTACACTGCAATGGCATTACATTTAATTCCAGGATAATCATGTTAATAAAACAGTCTTATTTCAGTAATGTGGCAGATGCACAAACTTTGTTAAGGTGTGTTATGATATTTACATTCTATATTGATGAGAAAGACACTGGTCACCTTTTTTGTTTTATGGCATCTGTTAAAAAAAAAAAAGGGCTCAATAAAATGCAAGTAGAGATGTTAAAGTAACCAAAAAAAATGTAAGCAATTTACGATGTCCAGTGTTCTGTCAAGAAAGCAAACACCAGACAAGAAGTGAAGGCATTACTCTGTAGCAGATGCCGGCGTCTGCAACTGCACTCCTGCCGTGTCCACCTGCATGAAACTCCCTTGTTCATAAACTCACTCTCACTCATAAATTCATATGTTGCCAAAAATTAAAATTAAAGGAGGGATTTTTTTTTTAACGGCGAGTTTTTCAAGAATACATTTTAATTCTTTGCTTAAAAAAATCAATGGAAGTCAATGGAAAATGAATAATCACTATAAGTTATAATGAAGGAGAATCAGAATTTCACTAAATATAACACGCCTCAGTTTGGATGAAAGATTGCTGCCTGAAGTATTGATTATAGTGTTTAATGATTAGGTCACATTTATGAAACTTCTCTGGAAATTTCTTTTCCTCCACAATGAAATGTCAGATCCAGAGGTTCCAGGCTGCACTTAACATAAAGAATCACATTCCTGTTCAAGTCACATTCTCGTATAAATTCTCGTAAGTCCACAGAAGGCTTCTGTACGGAGGCAGAGCTCTGTCTTGCATCCATGTTAGCTGCCCCTTAACTGGACGCAGAGTCACTTAGGCAAGCCCTACACACTCGATCTCTCTGCAGAAGCCCTCACTACCTCGTCCTGCACTAACTGCCGTTCTAAGAGCCTCAATATCGTCACCCTTTATGCATGTATATTGATGTAAGTTATACTGATCATACTAATGTTACAAAGATTTAATTGTGTTATCCATCAGTGGATAAAATGTTAAAATTGGTATTGGTAATCAGTATTAAATGGCCACAATTTGTTCAAAAAAAAAAAAAAAACCAAGTAAATAAATATGTTTTTTTTATATAATTAACATCATAATTTATATGATTAAAAAAATACATTTTAGTGCCATTCATACATATAGTCAATACAAAGGACAGTCATTATACTCTTTAAGGAACATTTTCCCTTTAAATCATTATATAATCATTCACATTGAATTATAATAACTGCTAAAACTGTCTGCAAGTAATTTAAAGAGATTGACAATGTTCTGATGATATTACGTATACCAAGAAAACTACCTGGAAAATGTTTTGACACCCCTGGTCATAGAAGGGTCTTCCTCATTTTCACTACTTTCTTTTATTTTAGAATAGTAATAAGCACATTAACACTATTAAATAACACGTATAGAATTACTGAGTGACCAACAAAAGTGTTCAATTAAAGCTGTTTTATATTTTCAATTCTTAACCTTATTCTTGATGAAGCTTTGCATGCTCTTGACATCTTCTCAACCACATTCATAACTACTTTTTTAAGTGAAAACTACTTATTAAATACAGTAAATACATTAATAAAATACATTCTTGGCCAATCATTTTTTTTTTTACTATTTATATTTGTCACACACTCTAAAAAGTTCTGGGCTCTTTGGCAACCCAGTGTCGAGCAAATGTTTTACAGAACACATGCTGTATTATTTTAACCCACTTGACTGCTTTATGCAATTTAATCATTCGACTTATCATGAGGGGTTCTATTTTACACAGTGCTGGGTTAACTGAACTATTCTGTTTATTTCTTCTGATCTTTGTTATTAATAATAATAATAATAATAATAATTATAATAATAATAATAATAATGCAGATACTGTACTAGGTTAGTCTCAGACTAATGCAGAATACAGTATAAATATAAAAAGATGTATCTGTAGCTCCAATTTAGCTACAACTCTAGATATAATTCAGTGTATTTTTAAATAGTCTTTAAACCATCATATTCTGAAAAATAAATCTCCCGTGTTTCCAGAGGAGCTGTGGAAAAAGGCTGCAGTCATTTTCAATGTCAGTTACATGGCCTCACCCTGTGAAAATAGCCGTTCTTGGCCATCTTTAGTACTAAGTTCAGCTTATCTCAGTGAAAACACTCAGCAAGCTCAACTCAGTGATGGGCAGAAAAAAATAAACCAACATAATGTAGAAACAAATAAGCCTTGACTATATATATTCAATCTAGTATGTCCAAATGTTTGACTGGTAGTGTATTTAAAGTGTAACAACTTGACACCTGTTGAGATAATGGCAAATTAATCCCAGATGAGGTTTTAAACTAATATCTCCTTTCACAAAAACCATTATAACTGGGCTGCATGCATTACTTCAGAAACAGTGAAACTGACATGAACACGTAAAGACCTCTGCTATGTAAAATATGTATGCCATAAGCTGCCACATTCAGGCCAACGTAATGCCATTCAATCCTTAAAAGGTTGCATTTGATTGAAACAACTTCTTCCCAACCATTTTAAAGAAGATTATCTACTCATACACTGATATTTACCAGGTGCACCAGTGGCTTAGCATGTTAACCCCTTAAACCTGCAATTTAGTATTTATTTGTTTACACTCTACAATAAAAATGGGCCAAGCTTCTTTTGTAAAAAAGGAGTTGCACTTAAGACCCACTTCATGTTAATACGCTTAACACAGCTGCTTGACAGCCTGTCTATCATCTTTGGCAGGCCATTAAAACTGAATGGAACAACAGTGATAAATCCATATTTAAAAGTAAAAAGTTTACCCCAAAGACTATTTGAAATTTACATTTATTTTTTTTTTAAAGTAAAGAAAACATTATTTCATATTAAATTATGCTGCAGGTTGCTTCAGTCTTTACTTGTTTGTTAATTTTTAATTATTCACTGCTAAATTAAAAATTTTCAGTTTCATGCACTATTTTGCTTGGCCCACTCTGGGGCAGAAAAAAATGGGCCAAGCAAAAAAGCATGTAGTATTTTATTATTTCATGCACTTAAATCCTGTAGTGGTGGTTCATCTGACAGAGCTTACCAAAATAGATGGACAAATATTTTGTCTAACTCTGGTACACGTATTAAATATAATGAGAGTTAACTGAAGCATTGAATGCTTTACCAGCAGTCACATTTATGCTCCCATACCACCCATACCAAGCACATAAAATACATCATTTTTCTAAAAAGCAGTGAAATTGGGGTACTCTTTCACCCTCTCTCTCTCTCTCTCTCTCTCTCTCTCTTTTCTTCGGTCTAGACTGAGGGGGTTATGGGTGAACTCTGGACACTAATGTGTGCCAAACCAATGACAAAAGAGTCCTTTATGCACAGCGTATGCAGATAGATCTGCTTCTTTTGTGCATAGACAGGGAGCCTAAGCCTGGATAGAGATAGGAGGAGGGAGAGAGGAGGAAAAATGGGAGAAAAGGGGGATGCAAGCAGACCTTTAGATTGGCATGTAAAAAGCATCTGAGATTAAGAATTTGGGATATGGATAGGTGTATATATATTGTTGGTTTTATATTGTTCCAATAGCTTAATTAAGCAATCATTTTTTATTAAAAATGTTCTAAATATTTTTGATATTTGTATATTAATAGCAAAAACTTGAAAACACTGAACATTATACAGCATATATTTCAATATACATGTATAACAATTTTTTGCTCCAGTGATACCTTCAGAACCAAACGTGAGCACTTGCATATACACAAACGTATACACACGTACACCTAATCAAACACAAAGAGCTTGGGTGATGGTGGTGATTGCGGGTGATTGTCTGAGTCTCTGCATGTTCTGTGCCAGTCTGAGAGAAAGGAGTTGGCACAGGCCTCTCTCCACCATCTCATGCGCAGCTGGCATTGCCCTGACAAAAACAACCCAAGGCCCTGGTGTCATGCATTTGCTTCCATAATTGATGTGCCTGTCTGTCTATGGTGTATGTGCACATTTGGAAAAGGAAAAGCACGGAATATTGTGACAGACATTTCACATGGAGTGACAAGGATCATTCTGAGAGACAAAAAAAAAAAAAAAAAGGTGAGAAAAGGAGACGCAAGATACACTTTCCCAGGTTGTCTAGATTGACCTCTGGACCTTTCTGGCTGGATTCAATGGAAATAGCACTGACTTACTCCCACTAAATCCTTCTGACGATTCAAATGAGGCTGTGCTGACAAAAGCACCCAGGCAGGGGCCATATGCACATATCGATGCTACTGGGAAGTCATGTCTGCACCGATGTTCCCACACTGCAAAACTCTGACCACATAAACTCACAGAGGCATCATTTACTATAGCATCCTCAAATTAAACTATGGTGAAAAAAGCCCCAGAAGCCCTATATTTATGTATCTGCATGTATTTAATAAAAAATTTAATGAAAATCCATAGCATCTAATTGTAACCTGTAAAACATTTATTCTCAATGATTGCAGAGATTTTACTACACCTGTGTATTACACAGCAAAGTAACCTTTTTATTTAATGTTTGCCTAAAATTAGACATTGTTCATTACTCTTCACAAAAATGCTGAATGTGTTCCTTAGTTGATTAATGTAGTAAAGCTGTTGAATTCGAACTTAATGCTGCAAAATTTAATACCAAACAGTTAAAACATTACTTTATAATGCCATTATTATATATATAAAAAAGAACAAAAAAAAAACAATTGCACTGATTAATGGATTATTTCAGGGTGTCTTGCAGGCAGTTTGTCAGAGAGCAAAATGTCCCAGAATACCTTGCAAAAGCCCGGCTGCACAAGTTAACTCTTGAGAGGCAGACTCCTGAGTGCCTCTGAGAGTTCGAGCTCCCCAGAAATACATGGAGAGTGCAGACATTTCTGGTGTTGTCTTGTCACCAGTCTCTGTGCTCCCCCTCGCGTGAACAGGAATGGACTCTTCCACATTCCATATTTGGTCATAGTTCAAGTTTATTGCTCACTCTAACTGATTAACACATTCATGTATTCCTACTTTCTGTGTATGAACACAGCAGGTTCAATCATGTTCTTTGTCCTATCTTGTTTTTGTTTTTTTATTACAGTCACAGTGTGAATCTTGTTTTCTTCCTGTTTGTCTCATTTTGTCTCCTCCCTTACTTGTTTTTTTTTTTTTTTTTTTTTGGAACACCATGTGTATTGGATTTAACATTAAATTTTGATCATTAAAATATGATCAATAAACTTAAATGTACTTTTTATGGATTTAAAATATGAATTAATAAAATGATGTATTATGATCTATGATATACACTCTCTAGCTGATACTGGGTAGAACCCTACTTTTGCCCTCAGAACAGCCACAATTCTTCATGGTATGGATTCCACAAGATGTTGGAAACAGTCCTTTTGAGATTCTCGTCCATGCTGACATGATGCATCACATATTTGCTGCAGATCTGTCAGCTAGAAATTCAAATCTCCCATTCTATCACATTCCAAAGCTCTACTGGATTTAGTGTAATAAACTCATTACCATGGAATCAGTTTTAGACGACTTTGTGCTTTGTGACATGGCACAGTAGTACAATGCTGGAAGCAGCCATTATAAGATGGGTGCCAAGAAAACATTCCCCACAACATTACATGACCACCACCAGCCTGATCTGTTGACACAAGGCAGGTTGAGTCCATGGATTATTCATGCTCTTGATGCCAAATTCTGACACTACCATCTGCATGTCATAACAATAATCGAGATTCATCAGACCAGGTGACGTTTTTCAGGATCTTGGCTGAGAGGAGTGGAACTCGATGTGGTCTTCTGCTGTTGTAGCCCACCTGCCTCAAGCTTTGACACACTGTGCATCCTGCAATGATTATGAAGCCTAATTATTTGAGTTACTGAAGCATTTCAGTCAGCTCAAACCAGTGTGGCCACTCTCCTCTGACCTCTCTCATCAATACGGCGTTTCCACCCATAGAACAGCCACTCACTGGATGTTTGTTGTTTTTTTTTTTATTTCTGTACAATTCTGTATACACTCTAGAGAATGTTGTGTGAAAATCCCAGACACATTTTTCCCCAATCTGATGTTTGATGTGACCAATAACTGAAGCTTGACCTGTATCTGCATGATTTCATGTATTGTACTACTGCTACATGATTGGCAGATTGGAAAATAGCACAAATGAGATGTGCTGGTGTCCCTAATAAAGTGACTGGTTTGTCTATCTATCTATCTATCTATATTTGTTATGAGGTGGAGCTTTCATGAGGTGTGGCTGATAAGCCTAACCTTTGGCCATCCTTAAGCCAAGCACCTCATTTTTCATGAGCAAAATCTAATTATTTTGACATTTAAAGGAATTTAGTTAAAGTAGAAAAATAACACTGCTATGTTGTCTAGTGTCCCTTTACATGAGCTAATGAGTGGGAGCCATATGTTAAAGAGGTTTTGACTCTAACCCACCTGCTTCATATTTCTAACATCTTACTTCTGCACTCACGCTCTTTCTCACTGGATCTCCAATCTGGTGCAACTACCGACACATGCATGCAATGACACTATTTACTCACACATCTGGTAAACACCTTTACCAGAATGGAACAGAAAAAGACACAGAAAAATAAAAAGAAAGACAGAGATAAGGTGAGCGACAGGAGAGTAAACTTTATTAACACTACCTTACAAACCTAGCTGAAAGAGCCAATAACAAAGAACTAAATTCAGTTACACAGTGAGTTGTGACATGAGAAATAGTGACGCTATATATAGAGAAAGTTTATGTATTATAACCTGATTTGAATTATATGTGTGTGTGTGTGTGTATATATATATATATATATATATATATATATATATATATATATATATATATATACCATGAGGTGGCACCAGTGCCTTCTCTCTGGCATCCAATGAGCACATTATGAATAATACCGAATTATATTATATTATATATATATATATATATATATTATATAATTCGGCATTATTCGTAATGTGCTCATTGGATGCCAGAGAGAAGGCACTGGTGCCACCTCATGGTCTAACTTATCCACTGGAAATGCCTTTGGTCATATATTTCTACATGTAACAATCTACTGTTAAATCCCAAAATTTGTCTTTTAAAGACATCAGCAGTGTAGCCAAATATAGGTCTCAAACGGACAGGACAAATATAGGTCTGACCTGAACGGACAGGACAGTGCTTCAACAATAAAACCTTCCACCAAGTTGGGTCAACTGGAAATATTTGCATATTGGTGCTCCTGGCACAGACTACAGTTCCTCCATGATCCTGACAAGGACAAAAAGCAGCATATGTTCTGGTAATTATGTATACCATGTCTTCCCTTTGCAATTTTTGACATTCCTAAAGGCAAACATATTTTCAGTGCTAAAAAAATTGCTATGTGCATTATTAAAAACACTGAGCTGGATTGATGTAAGTTGCACAAATTCTGATCTGTTTATTCAGACTGAGGTTTTGTTGCCACAAAGTGGCCCAAATCAGAATAAAAAAATCGTTAGACTCAATGTGATATTTTCGGTGCACACTGCAGTGAAAAAGACCGTGATCTGGGTCACATACGAGGGACATCAGATTTGGGCTATTTTTGCCTGCAGCATGAACACAGCCTTAACCTACCTATATTTGACACATATGTTCTAATGTACATGTACTTGACTCTATAACTATTTTGGCACGATAATATAGTTCTGCACTTATAAATCTTAATTCTGGATGATTTCCTGTAACTGACATGCAATGCAAACTAAATATGATATGCGGAAGAAAAAGCAACTGCTCTTAAAAGCATGAAAATGATTCTTTAGCGTATCTGCTTTAAACCCAGAACTTCACATTGCACTGGCAGCCAGGAACTTTTAATCACTGATAAGGCTGGGACCGGCAGCACAGTATGCCATTAAAGAAGTGAGAGCCATGCCAGGCAGGCAGTGCTGCAGACCTGCCCGTATCCATGGCAGCCGACAGGTGCCGTCTGGGTCACAGGATAAATAAATGCAGGCCTCTTTGGCCAGCAGAGAATTTAATAAATACACATGCTATGGCACTGATGAACCCTTTAACACACACACACACACACAAACATTAGCCAATAATAAACCTATTGTGACTTTCGATGATCCCACTGACACTCGCAGATGCTCTATGAATGCACTCAGGCTACTGCTGTAGGTCAGACAGGTCAAGGCCAATCTTTGTTTGGCAGGTCATTAATAACAATGCACAATATGGCTTTACTGTGTATGACCTTCTGCCACATATAAACGTATGTAAACTAAAAGTACGGTGCTGTCTGGATTTATTTATTGGATTTACTTTCACACCAAAAGCACTTCTAAAGAGTCTCACAAAACAGATACACTTCCATTTTTATCAACTGTAATATTGTATGAAAATTGCATAATATAAAAATTGTATATAATAAATTGTATAATTATGAAAATGTCACTTTGCACACTTGGCATTTAAAAGGAGCTGAATAGATCGGATATGGGAGCAGCATGCCAAACCACACAACTTCTTTTTACAACTGTGCTCTGTGCTACATTACCACCTGAGCCGCTGGTTACGAAAATGCCAAAAATATGCTACACTATGGTCTCATGCCATATTTATCTTAAGGGTGCCTCCAATATAATGCACAGAATTGCAGTAATAAATTATAATCAATAATAATAATAATAATAATAATAATAATAATAATAAACCACTTCTAAGCAGTTCTGATTTTATTCCACAGTCTCTTTGTAATAGATTATAGTGGTGTTTCTTCTGGCCTATTGAAAACATCAACACAAAACAAACTAGAAAATGTTTCTGACATTAGCTGTTACCTTACAAATTGAAGCCAAACTTTTGAAAAGCTGAGATGGCTTGAAGAGTCAGGATTGAAGCTGCCACTAATAACATGGAGTTATCTGACAAATATAAGCCTACCATTTCCTGATCATTCTAACACGAGAAAACTTTCTAGTGATTAAAATGACATAAAACAGAAAGATGAAACTATACTAAGCAGTGTGAGCATTAACATGCTAAAAAAAAAAATTCAGTTTTTATTTTGCAGGATCTTTAGATCATTAGATGCTGCATGTTGTGCAGGTCCAGCACACTAATACAAGCTTATTTAACTTCATGGACTTACTACACCCTTGCAGACCTGCTTTCTAAAGGTTTAGAGGTAAAGCAGGTGTCTAATCTATACTATAGAAAATGCAACTGTGCCATCTTTCGTGGTGATCCAAGTAGACACGGCACACAAGTACTCAAAGGGGGAAAAAAAAAAATCAGCTTCTTGCCTGGCCATTCACTAATCCTCTTTCTGGCCAAATGCTAGGGCAAGCATTACAGTAGTTTCTTTCTCAGACAATCAGAGCCTTGGTTCGTAGTTGTACCCATTCCAAGATTACATGACAGCTGATAGAAGGCTTTCTTCCTATTCGTCTACTATCATTTGGTGATGAAAGGTCTAAAAATGCCTCAAAGGATGCAGTTATTCTTTATAAATATGCTATCATACTAGACATAATAATAGACAGCTGGTTCTCTTGCCCGTTACAGTTGCCCATAAGGGGGGAGCAGGAAAAAAAGAAAAAAAAAAAGAAAAAAAAACAAATACTCTCAACATACCCTAATGGTTATGCATACACATGGTTTTCATATTCTGTATATTGGTCTTTTTAATCAGGAAAAGAATTTAACTGGAAATATGCTTTACCTTAAAGCGCATATTACCTACACATTGCAAATACATACCACCACATAAAATCATAAAATATCCTGGCCTTAAGAAAATTTCAGTGATGTATGATGAATATGAAGAGAAGGCCATTAGCAATAAGAGAAATATGAGGATGCAACTCGAGAGTCTGATACGGTAATCCGAGTAGACCTGTTTCTTTTTTTCCTAGTGGTTTTTTTTGATCATTTTGCAGTTTCTAGATCATTTGATATAAAACGATGTGTTTAGGCATAATGCAGTGCAAAGTGGAAAGAAGAGCTACAGGTTCTTATGCAGGTGCTAGAACAGAAGGCAATGTGGTTGCCTCCAGAAGCTCTTAGTCATACAGCCTACACCAATCTGGCAACTATTTTCATATGATGTCACCTAAAGTTTCTTATGGCCATGTACATAACCCAAATTATAATATTACCATTTCAGCATACCAAAGGATCTGTGGCTGGTATTACCCTACCGGCTACACATTGTTTTACTGTCTACTAAATGACTCAGACAAAGTGTGATAGTTTACACTAAAAAAATCATAAAAATGTCTACAGATTTACTGTAATATTCAGTCTGCACAGTAAACCAAGCCAAAAACCACTATATTGGTTCACCACTGGTCTTGACCCTCATGTGTCAAGCCACAAGACAATATATTTTATCATGATACATAACATGTATCCTGATTTTTAACTTTTCTAAGGTCAGACTAAGAAACACAAACAAAACACAAACTAAACTGCAGTGCTATAATAGGAAATTTCAAAAATCCTATTCATATGAAAAAATAAATTAACAAAAGGGAACATTTTGATGCTCAGTTATTTTGTTACTCAAAGTCAGATATTTATCAAAAACAATATTATGGTAAAATGTTATTATGGTAAATGCACATCAACCAATTCTTGACTCATGATAAAATGCAAAAGTACAAATCTAACCCACAGACAATGTGTTATTTAATAGCCAAAATCTCTAATCCCTAAAGCTAATTTACGACAGCTATATCTCTAATCCGCAGGTTCCCAGCCCTGGTCCTGGAGTACCCTCTGCCCTGTACATTTGAGTGTTTTTCCAGCTCTAAGACACTAATTTCAGCTCAAGAAGAGCTAGTAATTAGTTGATCAGGTGTGTTGGGAGCAGGGAAAACACTAAAAATGTGCTGGGCAAGGGGTATTTCAGGACCAGGGTTAGGAACCTGTGTCCTAATCCATCAACTGTTAGCTAGTGATGATGCAAACAGGCACACATGTAAATGGATAACCAATCGGTCACTGTAAGTATCAGATCACTTGTATTTAAGTGTTCTTAGGTTTTTATGTTGTTGTTTTTTTAGATTTGAGGGTTTTTTTCCCCTTCAACATCAAAAAAGGTTTTTTTTCCCCCTGCCTGTCTTATTCCTTCCTTTTTGGTATAACAGAAAAGGAAGTAGAGACATCTACAGCTATTTTCTCAGAGTAACTTAGTGTTGGTAATATGGAAAACTAATTCCTACTGACCTATTGTTTGGATCAGCTTGTCACTCGTCAGAGAAAAGGTCCTTCGTGCAAATTCATTTTGTGAACTCATAAAACTGTCCCTCTCCATAAGCACGAGTGAACTATAGAGCGTCACGAGTGAACTACAGAGTGTCAGCCCTTCTCCCATCAGAATATTCAAACAAACAGGAAGAAATGGCTGAATCCTAGCGAGATTTATTTTTATTTGCTTTTAGGACATGGTTGAATTCAGGAACTGGCTTTTGCCTGTATCTTTAAAGGACCTGAAGTTTTCTTGGCAGTGAAACGAAGAAATGCAAGTTCAGCCAAAATAGACAGTAGAGCAGAGGAGAGAAACATGCCAAAATGCAGGGGCAACTCAGTCCAGGGGCTCATTTTTCCTAAATGATTCACGCTGGAAAGAAAAGCATTCCCCTGTCCTCAGATGAACTCTTCCCTCCCTCCACTAGCTCTTACAAGGAAACCATGGGGGAGGGGAAAGAGAGCCACTTGCCACACCCCCTCTCTCCTGTTTTGCACACACACATATTATACAGGGGGAAAAACCCTACAATGCATGCTCTTTGTCAAAATGCTGAAAAAAAAGGTGCCATGCTAACTACCGGTTTCAGAGGAGGACAGAGTGGCAAGCTAATAAACACAACAATTTACCATTATCTTTGCAAACCGACCCATTACCTTATTACCAAAATGAGACAATAAGGCTTGCTGTGCACTGAGCCATTACTTTAATGCCTTTAATAAAACATAAAGACTGTGTTATTTTCGTAAATGAAATTGACACCTATGGATTGAACTTCCATTAAATTCCATGAGTTCATAAGACCGTAAAGATTTGAAACGATATCTTTTCCTGTCGCTTGTGTATGTGAGTGAGTGAGTGTCTATGTGTGTGTGATTTTTTTTTTCTTCAGCTTAATCAATAATTAAGTATAGAAAATGGAACAAGTATGTCTGTGACAATATACTGTATTAGCACTGCATCAGGCCTGTTCTTTGGTGAATAATCGTACCAAAGATGTCATTGTTTTAACACCACAGATCAAAAATAGCACTATTTCCCACTGATTATCTAGAATAACTGTAATACTGAGACATAAATATAGACCGAGATGACAGATCGTTTAAATCTGAGACATCCACAGCTAAAATCTTGTGGCAAAAACCCCCGCAAATCTTCCAATACCTGAAAAGATAACAGGACGTCTTTCCTCGTCTGTTTAAGCTCCATGCATGTGTAATATTACAGGAATAACAGCGAGAGCATGTGTTAATAATGCGCTAATAATAGTGAGACAAAAAGACGTTTCTTCTTATAAAATATTTTTGCTCATGCATACCAAACGCACAGCTTCAACTATTGTGATTTTGGTTTCAATTTCAGCTTCACTATTCAGCTGATTATCCAAACAATTTCAATTAAAATACAAAACAAACATATAATAACTAACCTACTACTATTTAAGCAGATATTCTTCTTATTCTTCTTACGTACACCCTGCATGTAATGTTTTCATGCATTTATTGTTTAGTTTATCAAATTATACATTTAAAACAGAAGATAAAAATCTAAAGGGTTTATTTTCATTCTCCAGCATAGCATCATTCCTTCCTTCTTTTAATTGTTAGTGGATTAAAAATGTCTACCATGTGACTAATAATTTAATTGCATTGGCTAAACAGGCATCATGTGGCAATTTTAATGAAGCTGTACTGGTTAAGGTTGTACAGGATAAGGCTGCTATTAAAAAAGATTTCTTTTTTGCTTTATTTTTAAATGAAAAAGGATATATCTGGGTAGTGTATTATTATTATTATTATTATTATTACTGCAATAGAAGGCCCTCTATATTTACACCTACCCTATGTATATATTTACACACACACACACACACCACACAAACATATGTTTTCAAATTTGCTCATTTTACACACCTAGTAAACTCATTTTTTGGTAAACAATACTTTTCTGCAGCAGAACAACTTAATACTGACTAATAATTCTCCTAATTAAAGTGAAGAAAGCTATTTCTACCTGCAATGCTAATATCAGACTCCTACTTGCACATATGTCTTATCCCCAGCAGTGGACCTGTGCTTGCAGTGTTTGGAAAAGGTTCTTCTGCACACAACCCCAGAGCAGAAAGAAACAATGATGACAGTGGCACAAACCTATACAGCTGCTCAGAGTCAGACTTTCCCCGACATTTTGGGCGTCCTTGGTCACTTCTGTTGCGTTGTCAGAAAAAAAGAAACTCGTTGCTAATCTGTGGAACAGCAAAGCCGTGCAGTTGACGCTGTCATTGCTCTTTCTCAGCTCCATGAAGCGCACTGTGGAGGTCAGAGCAGATGGGGATAAGCCGGGCTGCAGTGCACAAGCCTCTGCGCGCGGGTTTTGTGCGCGAGAGATTACAGAGTTCAGCGGGTTCTTACGTGTGCGCGTGCAGGGCGACCGTTACAAATTCAAATGCGGCTCTTTTTGTCTTTTTTGTTAACGGCAAAAAGCTAACGGCTAAAGTCGGCTCTTACAAATATTGATCTCGTGTATGTGTGTGTGTGTGTGTGTGTGCGGTCTGTATATATACACATGCATACATACACACACACACACACACATACATATATATATATATATATATATATATATATATATATATATATATATATATATATA
>CM075011.1:18795388-18814561 GCA_037576675.1 Pangasius sanitwongsei | reverse complement strand
ATAGACTTCAAAGCACTATTGTAAGTCGCTCTGGATAAGGGCGTCTGCCAAATGCCATAAATGTAAAATGTAAATGTCTGTTAAGTAGTGTTATATATGGAACTGGTTCTGCTCGCGTATTTTTGGGGATATATGTCCCTTCACATGTGCAAATTCACATGTGAAGTATTTAGTCAGTTTGAATCAAATCCTGGTGTGTTTCCCCCTCTGGTGTGGCTTGTGCAGGTGTGAACAGTGCAGTTGCACTCAAAGATAATTGGTCTGAGACAATAAGGTAGTTTTAGTCCAGCTCGATATCATACAAGATTTGTGTTGTCCTCACAATGTCTTCCACTGCAAAGCTAGACAGCTAGCTAACAACTAGCTCCCGTCCTCCAATAAAGAATGAGACTAGACTTTTCTCTTTCTTTACAGAAATTGTTTTGGTATTTTTGGTTTAATTTAGTTTAGCTTATTTGTAAAACTAAAAATACAAACCGAAAAATACACAGAGTGAAAATTAATGAAATTATATTCCATCAAACAACCTAACATATTCATACAAAACTGGTTGGGATTGACAGTAAACTACATTTGAATTTACAAATCTTGCCCAAGGCTTAAACATGACAAGAAAATGCCTAGGTACTGGAACACAAAGGAAATTGCTTTCTCTATCACTGATTCAACTGATTCAATTTACTATAAAGGTAAATTATGCAGTTATTCAAGTACAACCAGTAGATGGCAGCAGACAAAAAGAGAAATAATAAAAATGTTTAGCTGTACAAGGGCACGCTAGAATACTGTTCTAGAAAAGGCATCACAAGCTTCCTGAAGCAACATTAAAAAAGTACTGTATTCTGGATATTCAATTTTTAATTAGATTTTATTTGTATAATGCTTTTAACAATAGAGATTTTCACAAAGCAGCTTTACAGAAATTCAGATTTTGATCTAAATCCCTAATGAGCAACCAAGAGGTGACAGTGGCAAGGAATATCTCCCTGAGATGACATGAAGAAGAAACTGTGAAAGGAACCAGACTTAGAGAGAAACACACCCTCTTCTGGGTGACACTGGATGGTGGGATAATGATCATTACAATAAACATTCATACAAAGAAAAGGCAAACAGTATTAAATGTGTTGAAAGATGCAGAGTGGTCAATATAATCGTGTTGTGAATATGAGTCCTGGGATGAGTATGGTGTAGTCTTTATGATCATAGCAGAAGTTCACAGGAAGTGCTAGACTCTAGGGTATTCAGTTAAGATTATCTGAAGCAAGGAGGTGATATGTGTTTCAGCTGTCCACTTGTGATCAGATCACTCAAGACAGATGTTAATACCAGATGTAAACAGGGTATGTAATATACAAAATATACAGGCTAAACATGTAAAAAGACCTTTCGGTAATGTTGCGAATTTATTGTAGCAATATGGGTTTTCACCACTACAGCTAGTAACTGTGCAGTGGAAGGCTTACTGAGATATGCCACATTTTCATTTTGTCCAAACTGTGGTTGTTTGCTCCAAAGAGAATACTCTTGTAGTGGTACTGGTAGATTCTCCCTGAAGTTCAAAAAAAGCAACTTGGCCATTGTGTCTGGAAATTCTCTGTGGCTCAGTGAAACAACTTGCAGAATATTACATTTGTTATTTTATTTTTATTCCAAATTACATGTCTTTGAATGCCCAACAAAGTAAACTAAAGTAAACAAATACTGATTATGAGCCAGGTTATCCAGATATTTGAATACCCATGCCCATCCATAAGAGTGGTATGGCCCTGGGGTGTAGGTGGATCTATAATTAAGACCATGGTAGATGTGGTATGGGTAGTATTTCTGTTTCTCCCTAGAGGCAGTGAGAATCACCTGCATACCTTCTAACAAAGTCATGAAGTGGCATATGATGCAGTATTTGCAATAAATAGTGTTGTCATTTATTGCAGCTTTCCTTTTTTTTCTCATCCTGTACACATATTGAACCACATTTACACCACATTTACACAGGCTTCGTAACAGCTTCATACAATTTCTGATAAAATGCTACAGAATTCTGTTGCACCTGCTAGTTGGCTTTTCATCATTGTCAGTATTGCTAGCCTTATTTGCTGTTCACTAGTTAGCTCTACAAATATCTCTGTGTTGTTGCTCAGTAGTAGCATTTATCTTTCATTCTCCTTGTGGGGTTGGGCTTCGTCCTCCCGTCACCTCCTCTAAGCTTTCTCTTGCCAATCTGTGAACTGTAAATATGTGCCACTAGCAAGGTTGACTCATGCTTTCACTACTGAGCTTGCTAAGTTAGCTGGGCTCGATCTGGTGTTCCTCCATTCTCCGACCCTGCAGTTGGTTTCCACATCCCCCCACTGTCTGACCAGCAAGGGGGCCTGTGGCAACATACCATTATCATGTTTTAGTGGTTTCCCACTAAAGTTGGTAGGAGTTGGTTTTTCCACCATAGCCACTCATTCCCTCACTGTAGACTGAGTGATTAAACAATCCGTGCTGCAAGATTTGCTCTTTTCCAGCCAGTCTCTGAATCCCCTGGAAGCCAAATGCATGCAATTCATGACTTGTCTGGCCTTAGTAAAAGCTGCTATATATCTGCATCTTACATTCATGTGGCAAACTGCTTAGCACTAAGTACAGGTCCCATTATGAGGACCATGAGACACTTTCTGCACATTTAGGAAAAATTTTTTACTAGTTTTTTGTGCTCCCAGTGGCAACCTGTCCCCTGTTACATACACTTTTCAGGTAGAACCAGAAAGAGAAACTTCTAGTCAACTCTGTGGAAAACTCCAAAACATCATTCACTGTATGTGCGAAGAGGTTTATGTCCAGTGTTTATGCCCAGTGCAGGTAAACTCTGAAAAGTTGCAGGCACAGAGGGCCTTTCGGGAACATTAACATCAACCGTATGTTTACCAGAATATGGCTATTAAATCACTGGTTATATAGTCTGTTACATGTGCCACAGGGTCATCCACAGCAGCAGTGGCAGAAATTCATATTTCCCTTCTTCTCTGTGTTGTTCCATGAACGTAATGCACCATAACATTTACATTTATAGCATTTGGCAGACGCCCTTATCCAGCACGACTTACATTTATCTTATTTATACAACTGAGCAGTTGAGGGTTAAGGGCCTTGCTCAAGGGCCCAGCAGTGGCAGCTTGGTGGTGCTGGGGATCGAACTCATGACCTTCCGATCAGTAGCCCAACGTCCTAACCACTGAGCTACCACTTCCATAATACACAGTTAATGAAATTAAAAAATATTGTTACAGCTGGCAATTACAAAGGTTACAAGGCTTGCAAGCTTATTACAATTACAAAAACATCATAACCTATGTGTGTTATATATTAATATATATATATGAATGTATTGTGTGTTATGCTTATGTATTATTAACCAGATTACTGAAATGCCTTGTGGTTAAAATTTAATTTATTGACATATTTAAATGAAAAACTTGCACATATTGTATATGTATACTTTTATAAATACTTCAAATATGTATACATATTTTGGCAGTATTTCACATGTACTGTATACCATATGTGTGAGTGTTTAATACATATACTGTCAGTGTATAAATTAATCTTTTTTGTATATAATTGTGTTGGTATAATGGAGTATGCAGGTATTCGCTACAGAATTCTAGGCTGCAGAGCTGTAAATTGTGTCTGTCTGTCTGTCTGTCTGTCTGTACATCTATTCGTCTGTATGTGAAGCTCTGATGAATGTATCAATCTCTAGTTCATAAATTCACTACTAACAGAGATAACCCTATTCAAGGTGATTAAGCAATGAAAAACCACGTAGTACACAAAAGCAATCTCTCATCATTCCAGTTAAAACTTAAAGTGCTTATGTCTTACTCATATTGTTCTCATCAGTGTAAATGGGCTGAGGAGGCTACTGTATTTTAATGCTCAAGAAAGAACTGCATTTATGGGTGCCACTTTTTCCTCCGTCTCTGCAATCTAATACATCACTTGTGTAAGTTTGAACAAAGTCACTGATATCAGTAATAAAATACATATGTGAACTGTTATTGGGCTCCATATTAGTGATTATAGTGCATATGCGAAAACAAGGCATAGGATTGCTGCATTATATTTTTTTTGGTATCTTTGTGACCATTGGTGCAGGTGGCAACGTGGCGCAGAGCAGTGAAATGTAAAAAAGGTTTAGATGTTGGGTTTAGACGTACACATTACGCCCTCTATCGTCCACAGTCAGCTCCTTCATATCGATTTTAGTGGTAGAAGTACACATGGGTGACAACCCATAAAACTTCTCAGTACAGGACATGATGCAAGATCAGTCCATCCAACAAATACATAAAGAGGTATGTTACAGTAGGCTTGCAGTACATAAACCCCTAATTACAAAGGGGAGTGTTTGAGAGTTCAGTGGTGCAAAAACCACAGACACTGGTCTACAGAGATGTGGAAAAAAAAGTGATATGGTCAGATGACTCATCCTCCACCATATTTCTCAACAAGTGGGAAAGTGCATGTGTGGTGTACACCAAGGGAACAGGATAGGCCTGATATGTAGAGTAGATATGAATGAATATATTGTAGAAAAAAATCCCTCTAATGCGATGATAATATTACAGATTAAAAAGAACTCTCAAATGCATTTAGCAGTGTGTAAGGGGTAATATTATCATCTTGGGATATGGATATATCCCAGTACACCAGAAAATGCACCTGGTCCTGTAAGGACCCGATATTTCTTGGCTGTTATACAATCATGAAAGTCATGCAGACAATATGACTCCAAAGAGTTACATAATGTTATGGATTTACTACCATGATTAATAGTTTAGACTTTTTTTTTGTATGGATGACTTTTATTTGTATAGATCTGTCAGCTGTAACTGTATCAACTGCCTCATGCTGCACTGAATAATACACAGGTCCCTTTTACACTACTGCTAATTAGCATTCAACGTAATATGGATGACATGCTGCCTTTGCAACTGTGATTTACTCAGAGTATTTTTTGGAATTGTTAATTAGTTTCTCACATTATGTACTCTCCAAG
The DNA here is from genome assembly GCA_037576675.1 of Pangasius sanitwongsei. NCBI lineage: Eukaryota > Metazoa > Chordata > Actinopteri > Siluriformes > Pangasiidae > Pangasius > Pangasius sanitwongsei. The sequence goes on along the minus strand of CM075011.1, from coordinate 18,809,514 downwards.
GGTATTTATATGTGGTATTAACTTTATTATGTGTACCAGCCCAATAGTTACATAGTGTAAAGCAAACTTTTATATAGCATAAAAAATCATAGCAGTTTTGATACTTAAGGAGGACATTATTTCTAACACCATGTTCCACAATCACACTAAAATAGTAATCATATTATTCAGTCTAAATCTGACGATATAGGTACACTTCTACATACACCAGCTCTCATCAAATGAACCAGTTTAAGATGACAGTGTAGAAGAAACCCAGTCAGTGTCAAAGGGCATTCTGCTGTACAGAATGATGTGGAATCTTATTGAATAGTGCCCTCTAGTGGTTAATGGTGCCCATGCGCTCTCTTCTGTTCTTGAGTCAAATGAAATCAAAACTTTGTGATGATTATACAATAATTTGCAATTAAAAGTGCATTGATTAATAACTATCTCTTTATCAAGTCTCTCTCTCTCTCTCTATCTCTCTCTCTCTCTCTCTCGTTGTTAAATTGGAAAAAGTACTTGTTTCCTTTTCATGACTGTGCTAAAATATTTCTTTTAAAATACTGTTTTTGACCACCATGTTTAGATGTTTATAAATTGTCCATTTGGGAAATGTAATAGTAGGCCTTATGGAGAAAAAAAAACAAAAAACAAAAAAACTGAATTTATTGCCTTGTGCAATTGTCTGTATAAGTAGCTTTGGGTTTTCTTTCATTTGCAGTTTTCGAGTAGGAGTATATCAATATTCTGTCATGTTACTGTAAGCAAAGATGATGGTTTTATTTGATTTATGGGAAAACATTTAATTCAGGACCAGGATTTGGTCAATGAAAAAGGTTTAATCCTTTCCTGTTCTGCCACTCCCAAGTGCAAAATTGGGCCTGACCAAGGCCAAAGAGTCCATTTTGACCAAAAGCAAATAAATCCTGTGAAAGGAATGAGGACATCTGACCAGAATATAGCATTTCTAAAAATCTACTCTCATCTTTTTTTTTTAATGTTACTTTACTTGGAATAAGAATAGTTCAGACTGAATTTGAATCTAACACTTTAAGAAGACTCATAACATGTAGAGCCTACATATTCATGTAAACTGGGGGAAAAATCACCCCAAAGAAAGATCTGTAAATGTGAATATATAGTGTCTATTGTTCTATAAAGTAACAGAGACTTTTAATAGAGCATTAGATAAAATTATATCAAAGCTAACTAAGAATGTGTGAAAATTATGAAAGGCAAGACTGATTTAATTGAATTTTGTACGAATGGCACTGTAAGAAAATATGCATCTAAACTAAACTGAACTAAACTGAATCCTAGCCCAAATATTGACCATTGACAAGTATTCATGCAAGTTGGCTTGTGCAAATCACTCTAAATTTGCAAGTATGTGGTACAGTTTTAAGTGCAGTGTGATCATCTGTTAATCCAACAAATGAACCAAGAGCAAAAAAAACCCTGGTTGCTCAACAGGGTCAAATGTAACTCTGTGGCTAAGAAGTCTGAGCTTATGCAGCACTTAATGACATTCACACATGAATGTGGTCTAATTGTTTATAAATCCTCTACAACGTCATGCAAACTGAAACAGATTGGTGAAATCATCATGCATTATGGTGAGTTGAAAACCATGTCAAAGCCTCAAAGCATTTGTGTTTGAAAAATAGCATTTTACTGACAGGTCTGAAAATGTCATTGTCATCCACGTTGACAATGAAGTCATGGTCTCATCTAGTCTGATTGAAGACGAACACCTAAATCTTCTTCTTCTCTCTCTCTCTCTCTCTCTCTCTCTCTCTCTGCAAACTCTGTAAAAACACTTTTAAAACTGTGCCTGTGCAGTTGTCACTTAGGTCATGGTGGCATGTCAGCAGACTGCCCAAAAGAGTCACACAGACAGGGAAACATTACCATCAAAATGAGAATGCTGCCCTTTCCATCACATCAGAATAAGTACACAAATACAAGACAGTAAGCACTGGTTTTGCTGCCTCGGGTTGAGACACCTTACATTTTCTGAGTTGGTTCCATGAGCCATAAGACCATAAGACATAAGATGTTTTGGTTCTGGGTTTGCTTTTGGCCTTATTTTTGATTTAACATTGGCATTTAAAGAACTTAATTCCAGGCTAATTCTTAGAGCCTTCCCTGCCACCCTGTGATCTGTTCCTCTTGAAAAAAGTCAGACGTAAACAGAAAGCCCGCATGCACCTAAACTTTCCCATGCTCACCAATTATGCTTAGTTTTCATTACTGAAGCATGCCAGTGTGTTGCTTTCTTCATGCATGCACAATAAATGCTGGTGACCTTTCACATCATATGCAGGTACAGAATGGCTCATGTCAGATGATGATAATAGGCTGCACTTAAATTCATGTCACTTGTATATTTAAAAACCTGCTAAACAAAACTCAAATGTCTGCACCTTGTCTGTATATGCAGGGTTGTTTTAACAATGCTTTCCTCAAATTGCTACTTTGTGTGAGGTTACATTTTATAAAAAAAACATTGTAAGTGCCTAAGTTTAGCTGACAGAGCCTGCAACGGACAACGTGCAGAATATTTTACTACTAACCAACAGTGATATGGTGCTTCAGAGTATCCACTTTGTGGCCTGATAGGGCCAAAATAATGATGTAGAGGATTCAACAAGCCATGTACAGACTAGAATCCTCAAGTGCCATGCTGATGAAATGTAATGACCTAGGATTTTAGTCCTATATGACAGACAGAAAAATATTCTTAAATCAGAACTATGCGCTTTAACAGAAAAAAAAAAAAAACCACTGGACTGAGTAACGAAACTCAGTCCAGTGAGTGCTTGACAAATATTTTGATGGTATTCCATAAAGTGTACCCACTATAACAATGCAAACACTCTTTTACCATTGAACTGCACTTGTAGATAAAGATTCAGTACGTACTGAGCTCTGAGTAATAGTGTGACTAAACCCTGGCAACACCGAATAACTTTAAACAATTGTATGGCAACACACTCTATAACTTGTTTTACTATAATGCCTTATATTAATCTTTAAATATATTGCATACACCAGCTGGCTTGTCAAACCACAGGTTGACTGATAAGGTTAGGGAAAATCAGATTAATAGTGGTTTTTTCTTTGCTGTTTTGGATTTGTCTGAAAAGCAACATATATGGCAGCCAAAAGACCATCTACATTTACAAATGATTCAGGTGATGATGGAGCATAACCCTGCCAAACTAAATGTCTATATATGTAAAAACCTGTTCCAGGATTAATGAGAGCATTAGACATTAAGGACAATAACATAAATTTGACATTGTCATAAACTCACTCAAAATTAACAATATACAAGAGATCCACTTCTACTTATGAGCTTTCTACTTCTGATCTCTGCCGCTTTGTGTTATCATAGATCTTCAACAAAATACAGGATCTGATCATACCTGTGGAGTCAACTCCAGAATTATTGGACCCTTCCTGAAAATGAGCAAAAATGAATATACACTCACCAGCCCCTTTAATCACAGAAACTGGACATTTGAAGATTGGATAAAGACCAGGGAACATTTTTTCCAATCTTCACCTGGCCTTTTTCTGTGAGCATGTGCCCACTGTAGACTCAGGTTCCTGTTCTTTGTTAACAGGAGTGGAATCCCTAACGGGAGTGGAATGTGATCTTCTGCTGTTGTAACCCATCTGCCTCAAGGTTCAAAGACTACATAATGAATGAATAAAAGTCTGGTTTGGGAGTATCTGATTTGAAACAGGTGTGTTGTATTAGTAATTGGTGACTGTGATCTTTTGCTGTATGTCCCACATAATGACACCAGCAAAACAAGATTCTGGAATGATTGGTTCTATGGTCTCCTCTCTGGGACATGCTGTGTGGATGTGAGGAACTGCCTTGAGGTTTATGGATCCAGGACTATAGGAAATGGTGGATTAAAACCACGAGAAGAACAGGCCCATCTAGCTTGTTGGGGGTTAATTGTTTGGCAGTTTTAAGATACTCTAGGTTCTTGTGAATCGTGTAGATGACAAATGGATGTTCTGCTCCTTCCAGCCATTGACACCACTCCACCAAACCCAACTTCACTACCTGTTTCCAATATCACAGTTATGATCTGTTGGAGAAACTTTTCTGGGAAAAGAAGACTATGGGGTGAAGCCTGGGTATGACCCCTGTTTCTGAGAAAGTATGGCTCCCACTCTGGTTTCTGAAGCATCAACTTCCATAATGAAGGGACATGAGGGATCTGGATTTTTCAAAATAGGAGCCATGGTGAAAGCCACCTTGAGCTTGTGAAAGGCTTGGTCTGCTTGAGAATTCTATGTGACCATCATGGACCCTTTGTTAGTAGGGAGGTGAGGGTATTGGAATGGAGCTAAAACTTTGAATGAATTCAAAGAGAATCTTTGGGGGGTTTTCATGGTTTGTGGGACAGGCCATTCGCTGACAGCACTAATTTTGGATTGGTCCAAAATCATCCATGCTAAGGACATAGTCCAGGAGCATGATTTTGGGGATGTGGAGCTCACATTTTTCTCCTTTTACATACAGCTCCTGTTCAAATAGTCTGGCCAGTACTCATTTAACATGGTTCACTTGACTTTCCATGAATGTGGAATAGACCAGAATATCATCAGTGTAGGTTATGAGGATTAGGCATTTGCAAGTCCATACGGTACCACACAGTTCTCATAATGGCCAAAAGCCATCTTCCACTAATTTCCTTGATGGATGTGGATAACATTATAGGCACATCTAAGATTGAGCTTAGACAAAATACAAGCATCTCCTAGTTGTTCTAGAGTGGCAGTGGATAATGATATTTGATTGTTACCTGATGCAAACTTTGATAAACAGTACAAGAGCAGAGTCCTCCTCCTTTCTGCACAAAGAAGAATACAGCTGAGACAGGAGAGCTAGATGGATAGATATACCCTTGTTTAAGGGCTTCAGTGCTATGCTCCTCCTTGGCTTTGTTCTCGGCAGCCAATAGGAGACAGACCCATGATTGAGGCAAAGTAGAATCTGAGAGAAGATCACGGCACAGTCATATAGTCTGTGAGGGGGAGGCCACAGGCTTTGGTTTTTCTAAATACTTATTTTGCTAAATGTTCCTTAACTTCCCATATAATGAAGGTAACATCTAAAATGTTTTCATTGTGACATAAAGGTTAATTAAACAAAAAAAAAAACAGACATTTGTTGGTTGCATAAGTATTCACACGCTGGATCAATAGTTGGTAGAACCACCTGCAATTATGGCTGCAAATCTTCTTGGATGTGTCTATCAGCTTTGTACATCTGGATCTGATATTTTTGCCCATTCTTCTTGGCAGAATTACTCAAGCACTGTCAGATTGGACTGGAGAACATTGTTGAACAGCAATTTTCAAATCTTGCCACAGATTTTCAATCAGACTGAGGTCCGGGCTTTGACTGGAGCATTTTTAACACATTCAGGTTCTTGATTTTGAACCATTCAAGTATAGCTTTGGCAGTATACATAGGATCATTGTCCTGTTGGAAGGTGAACTTCCAACTGAGTCTCCAGTCTTCTGCAGACTGAAACCGGTTTTCTTCCAGGATTGCCTTTTATTTGGCTCAATCTAATTTGCCCTCAATCCAGACCAGTTTCTCAATCCCTGCTGATAAAAAGCATCATGAGGCTACCACCACCATGCTAAACTGTGGTGCTGGTGTTCTCAGGTAATAAGCAGTGAGCGCAATGTTTTATGCCAAATGAAGTGCATTATAACAAGGCCAAAAAGTAAAATTTTGGTCAGATTTTCATCAGTCCAGAGGACTATTTTTCATGTGTTTGCTGAGGCTCAAACATGAGATTTCATATGACTTTTTCAATAATGGCTTTCTTCTCACCACCCTTCCATAAACCACAGTCTTGTGAAGTGTCTGAGTTATGGTTGTCCTGTGAACAGATTTTTCCATCTGAGGTGTAGATCTCTCCAGCACCTTCAGGGTTACCCTTGGCCTCTTACTTGCTTCTCTGACTAATGCCATACTTTTGGTCACTGACTTTTGGTGGACAGCCTCTTCTAGGCAGAGTTGTAATTGTGTATTGTGAAATGATATTCTTTCCATTTTTTAATCATGGATATAATGGTGCCTTGCTAGATATTCAAGGTTTGGGATATTATTTTATAACTATACCCTGACCGATACCTTTCCAGAACTTTTTCCTGGAATTGTTTTGATGGCCTTCAAAATGATGTTTATTTAGGTATGTTCTCTAACAAACTCTGAGACTTCAAAGAGAAGGTGTATTTATATTGAGATCTCATGACACTTTAATTACACACAACTGTACTCCATGAAACTAATTATGCAACTTCTGATGGCAACTGATTGCACTAATTTGGGGGTTTCACTGCAACGGGGGTCAATACTTATGCAATAATGTTTTATTTCGAAATAATTTTGCAAATTATATTGATCCTACCCAATATTATGGGCTATTGTGGTTAGATTTATGACATATAATTAAGTTGCAGTTAAGTCAAATCACTATAAGCTAATATACAATGGAATTACCTAATTTCCATGGGGGGGGGGGGGGGGGGGTTAGTCAGTAGTTCTGGCATCCTATACACACAAACAGCAAAATACCAAAAACATTTCTTATGATGATGTGGACATTTCCCCACTACCAGGGGGCTTTTCAATATATTCAGTGTCACAGTGGGCTAAAATAAAGTTTGTGTTTGCATAAGATCCAGTTCAAACAGCCACAGATGTATGCTAGGTGTGTGAATGAGTTTGTGAGTGATTGTGGGTGGGAGAGAGAGAGAGAGAGAGAGAAAGAAAGAGAGAGAGAGAGAATCAGTGTCCTGTAAGCAGGCCCCTCCTTCGATAAAAGCACACTTTAGTCACTGCACTCATGTACCAACTCAGTGAACTCCACATGGCAAACTGCATGTTCCTGTATATAAAGAAAATATGAATGCAGAGGGTGGGAAATAGTTACCAAAAATCAATATTTACTCTTCTCTTTTTTCTGTCACATGTGGGTGCCTTGTACTTGTTAACTTTACTTCCATCTTGAGTTGCGTAGTTACAGTCAACTCCAGAGTCATTATACTTTTCTACTCAAAGAAAAGAGGAGATACTATTTACCTTTCTTCTAACAAAAATATTCTTGTAAGAAACCTCTATTAAGTAATAGTATTTTCTTTCAAAAATGTGGCAAAAGTATTGACACCCTTAAAGAATGTTTAAAATAAGTGCAAATTAAGTGTGATTGTTGAAAAACAAAGACAGATGGTTGTTGACATGCACATGTAATGGACATAAAAAGTAAGCCATTAAAATCACATCACAATTTTAGAATTGCGCAATTTAGTTTGATTTTTAAGTTTCTGAATTGCCTATTAGATACCACCCCCATAATGACAAGCTGTTTGGGTTGCAAAAAAGAAGCCCTTCCTGAGAGCAACCCACAATATACAGGGCCTGAACTTTCCCAACTGCCATTGGCACTATAATTAGAATTGTATCAGTGTTCTGGTCAACTGAGACCAAAATTAAGGTTTTTGTCCATGAAAGCCCAAATATGCCAAGCATGTTGGGCAAATATTGTGGTCTGTATACAAAGAAAGAGCACCTGATACCCTCTGTGAAATATTTTGGCATTTTGGTGGCTGGTGGTACATGGGTTCATGGATTCTGCTAAATAGCAGGATATGTCAGGGGTTTAATATGTGGTCATAGAGGAAACAACATAATTACTCCAAAAATAGATACAAATGATCAAAGGAATTTTGGCGGTAGTACAAAATCAAACTTTTGCATTAGCCATGGATTTGAACCCTATTGAAAACCTATAGTCTGAATAGACGAGGACATCCACATGTGCAAATGTAGGAATATAAATTAGCCTGAAATGCTCTGCATGGAGGGGTCATCCAAGATCCCTTTACAAGTATTGTTATATATTACAGGAAGACAGTGCTGTTATTCTTTCCAGGGGAAGCTTTATCAAATATTAATAATTATACTTTGTCTCCATAGGTTTAATCACAAAATATCACTCATTGCAAATATTTATTTTGTATATACATTTTTGCTCATTTAAATGAAGGGTGAAAATAATTTGGTAGACTGTATTGTCATAAACTCCTGCAAAATCAACAAAGAAATGTTTGTGAGTCAGCCGTATGCATACAGTGTGCACCAGTCATGAGACTGGAAAGTATTGTCGTTTATTTTGTTAAAACCTTCTTTTTATTATTGTTTTGCGGTTAGCTTTATTGTATTTTTCCTTTTGTGTTATTGGAGTAACTGGGATGTTTTATCTCTAACCGGGAATAGAGTCTGTCTGGTATAGATCTAATAATGTCGACCATACAGCCTTAAAACTGATATAGCTCTTAAATTCTTTAAAGTTCATTACTGGGACAGGCAACAAATTAAAGAAGAAGAAGTCTTTATTTGCCACATATACATTACAGCACAATGAAATTCTTTTCTTCATATATCCCAGCTTGTTAGGAAGCTGGGGTTAGACATGATACAGTGCCCCTGGAGCAGAGAAGGTTAAGGGCCTTACTCAAGGGCCCAACAGTGGCAGCTTTGTGGTGCTGGGGCTTGAACCCCTCACTTTCTAATCAGTAACTCTGAGCCTTAACCATTGAGCCACCACTGCCCTAGGTGAAAACAACATAAACTGTCTTAGTGTTGAAGTGTTGGTCTCCATGAGGCGCCTGAACAGCTTCACTGTGCTTTGTAATAGATTCTGTGGAACTGTCCTGGAGAGATGAACAACATTCTTTTAGAAGTATAGCCTCAAATTGGTCTTTTGATGATAATGGTAGTGAGTGCTGTCTAACATATCACTCCATCACTCCAGCTCCCATAGGTGTTCAACTGTGTTGAGTGTAAAGTGGTCCCTATAAAAGCCTTAGCATACTGTAATTGTGAGGGAACTATTCTCATCATCAAGAAGGTGTATGGAAAAACTCATTTCCAATCCAAATTTCATCTCTTCATTTGAAACCATAGTGCTCTGATGTAGTATTTTAAATACTGAATTTCATTCTTTTCCAGTAACTGCTTTATCCGTCTCAGGGTTACAGTGGATACACACTGGATAGGAGTTAATCACAGGGCATCTCACACACACACACACACACACATTTGCACACTAATTCACACCTACGGACAATTTAGAGTCAACAAGCCACCTACCAGCATGCTTTTGGGAGGTGGGGGAAACCAGAGCACTCCCGAATGGCGCAACAGAAAAGCATTGACCTTATTGTCCAGTGATCGTGAATTCAAATCCCAACAATGCCATAGTTATCTGTGGCTGGAAGCCAAGGGAGCACAACTGACCATGCTGTCTGGGAGGGAGGGATGGCATACTCTCTCTTCCCTGTCAATTACAATGACACTAACCAATAGTGGGTGCCTGTGGGCTCATGTATGCTGAAGAGGGCAGATAGAGCGTTCCTTCAAGTGTGTTACACTGCCTTGTGATGCAGCATGAACAGCAGTTTGAAGAGATGTGGATGGCTGGCTATTTGGTTAAAGAACTGTTGACTCTAAATGCTTGTGAGTTTTAATTGGTTGTATTAATTTGATTTCTTTCTTTCTCTAGCCTCCATTAATATGTGTGTATGTTTAGCAGCAGCTGGTTTTTAATGTAGTGAGTCTGCTAAAAGGATGGGTCTCTAGTTTACCGGCTTGAAACTCAATCCAGCCATTGAGCTCTTATCTCCAATACCCTAGCATTCTCATGGCCCATGGCCTCCCACTGTGCATCACACAGAGTACTGGGATCTTTCATAAACAGCAGTTTTGCAGTAATGTCACCATGTCACTGGCACAGGAACAGGTCAGGAGGAAAATGAAATCCCTTTACTCAGAGATAAAGAGGTACAGTAGAGTTTAACTTTGAAGCCACAGAACTGTTCTAATCAATCTTAGTGGTTTCTGGCAAAGCATCACAAGCCCTGTTTGAGAAGGGTAAATCGAAGCAGACATGAGCCATGTCTGGGGTTGCTTGGGAAGTTAAAAGGCACATACATGACAAGTTAACTCTTTGCTCAAAGGAGTGTGAGCCATATCTGAAATGGCAAATGCAAATTAGCATTTGTTTTTATGTGTGCTTTTATGTGAGCAATCTAAGCTCATGTATTCATGATGTGCCACTGACTTTCTGCTGGAAAGACCAGATGCACCATTTACATCTGGATCAGCCAGATGAGGAGGAATAGCAGATACAGCTAAGATGCATTTGCTTATGCAGCTGTCTTAAAGCCACAGTAATGCATGGCAATAAACAATGGGACATGACTGGCCAAAAATCATATCTGCAGTGTTAGCTTTAAAAACTCTTTGTTGCATGCTGAGCACTGCCGTCTATATCTAAATTACATTTTCATCTAGTCTGTGAGGCACAAACAAACAAGCAAACAAACAAACAGGAAAAAAAGCTGAGATGCATGCTGGAGCATATTTCAGAAACTGATATGACACCAATTTCCTTTCTTCTTGAGCAAAGATGTCTCTTGTATAACATTAACTGACAATACATTGATTAAAGAGTAATTCATATTTCTAAAAATACTGCAGTCAAAATCACTAAATACTTTCGGTCAAAACAGAGAGAGGTTTTCACTGGTGGATGCGGGAAGGAGTGAATGGTTGAAATGGCTGAAATGGCGAATCTCTGAAATTAAGTGCTAAAGCTTTAAGGCTCCCTACATCATGATGTAAGAGGCTTGGAGGTGGGGGTCTCCAGGCCCTGTAGCACGTGTGGCAGACCCAGATGTCTCTTCTTGGTTTGGCATACTTGATAAATTCATTCCTCTTGCCTGCTGTGGCTGTCTTTCCAGCTGAACTAACTCCCACACAAACACAGCTATCCCAGTGGCCTTTCTTATTTAGCTGTTGGTCAAGACTACTAAATAATATTTAACCTGATAGGAAGACATATCTACTATAACTCAACCAAAGAACTGTAGTGACTACATTGTAGTTATCATGTGGCGTATCAGTAAAACGATTATATTATATTATGCAAGAGTAGAAGCACATACAGTGGTTATAAACTATGAGTTGGGTTGTGTATTTGTATTTGTGTTTCAGTGCCAAATACACAAATTTGTGTTTGTATCTGGTGAAGGTTGAATTGTTGAATAGTTTAGGTGCCCATACAGATCACGTTCACAGAAATTACAGACTCAGTATGCCCTAATGGCCTATCAGTTCTACAGTTATCATCTCTTCATCTTTAAGGAAATGTTTGTCAGGTGCTTTTTTTTTAACATATTAACAGGATTAGTCTTGAAAAGGCATTCAGTCCGGGGGGGAAAAAAAAAAAACATCTGAAGACTATCTGAAAACATGTATACACAAGTATGACGTGATCTGGTATGGTATAAAAGTACACAAAACTAACACATGCCCTGACAATAGTGCTCTATAAAAAGTCGCTCATGTTTGAAGAGTTTAATTAAAGCAAATGAGAAAATCCCCACCCTTTGTCCACAGGGACAAACAATACCATCTTTTTACAGGAACACTTCAAAAAACGTGTCTGTTTAAGTCCCTTGTGGAATTTTATACTGACATTTAGTCATACCAACAACCATCTGGTATTAGTAGCCTTATTTTGAAGGTTTTTTTTTTTTTAAAGAATTATAAAGAATGGGATTTAGAACAAAGGCCCTTTGTTCTTCAGTTTTTTTACATCGACAGTGTCTCATTGACTGAGATGAGTGACATGCAATAAATAGAAGACACAGAAGAAGGCACTGGATTTTTATTCTGAGCATCCATGTGTTTATATTGATGATTTTATTGACTTCTTTATCAGGAAGAACGATTCCTTTTGATTATCATTGACACTATTAAGTGCAGGGACAAGCCTCGAGAATCTGATGTATTCATTAAAAGGAAATAAATATTAAAATAAAATAAAAACAAATGTGCACATGGTATATTCAAATATAACATCATGTTTATACAAAGGTTTAGCAAAAGTAGGTTACAGTAAATGCAGCTACATAGCCCTTTTTTAGCTGGTTGAGTTGATGAAGTAATGGTATGGTGTATTAAACTGCTTCTTTAATACAGGTTGCTGTGGTTGAAAGTCAGACACGCACAGCTGATTGTCTTTAAAGAGCCGAACGAATGGAAAACATTCACGAAGCCATCTCACACACTCCCTTACTATAGGCGCATATGGGCATGTCTCTCTTCTCACAGCAAACTCACACTATGGAGTTAGGTCATGTTTGCAGGCACCTTAAAAAGCTTTCGTACAATAATATTCATAAATGTAACCCATTTATGTGATTTCACTGCTGTTAGAAATGTGTGCATACCAGTCAATGTCAGATATGGAAAGGCATCACCACTTTTGTAATAAGAAATTTAAGAAAACCAAACATGATATGCCAAGCATGAAGAAATTTATATTTCCTGTGCTGTCTATAACATAAAAATTGAGAAATGGCAAGTAATAATATCATTTTAATAGTATTCTTATCACAGTAGACCTTTGTCATTCTCTGAGATTATACTGTATGTAACTGTTAGTTGGAAAACTTTAATTGTTACTAATTGGTTAATTGTTATTAATCTTTTATCATATTGTTAAGAATATTTCTGTAAAACTCTGAACTCCCAACTTTTAATTCATTCATTCATTCATTTGTACGTTCATCTTCATTAACTGCTTTATCCTGGTCACAGTAGACCCAGAGCCGATCCTGCAGAAAGCAAGAGAATTCACCCTGGATGGAATGCCAGTCCATCACAGGGCACCATGCACACATATATTCCCACATTCATTCACGTCTAAGGGCAATTTAGTGTAGCCAAACCACATACCTGTTTTTAGGAGGTGGGGGAAAACCCATGTGAACCTGGGGAGGACATGCGAAACTCCGCACAGTCAGTAACCTGAGCTCAGATTTTGAACCATGGACCCTGAAACTGTGAGGCAGCAATGCTGCCCGCTGTGCCACCGTGCCACCCATCTATTATTCAGTTATTCAGTAATTACTATGAACTTTTCTGTAACTACAATGAAACTAACAGAAAAGGTATGAGTTTAGAGTTTGAGAGATTAATGTATCTGAATCCACACAGAGGTCCTGGAGGTTTATTCTGTTTTTCGAAAGGTGGTATATGATTTGCACTGCACAAAGCTTTCACTGCCTTCATAAACCTAGACATTTTTAAAGACAAGCAATTACTTCATTAAGCAGGCTAACCCAGGCCTAGCATTGTGACCATGGAACTCGTGCCACTTGTCCTGCTCTCACAGCTTATGTAAACTGTTTCTCCCACAGTTTTTGACGGTTTATCCTTCAGAGCAATACCAACATGATACACTAGAACTATAGAGCACACAGAATACATTTGCTCTGAAACAGTCTATTCAGTTGCTTCATGAAACTAGGCTTATAGAATTCTAGAAAAATTAGAATTAGTTTAAATAGAAAGGCTTAAACCTAAAATGGCTTTGTTACATAAGGAATAAAACATGACAGGGCATGCTGTTATAGGGGGAAAAACTAATGGTTGGTGTATTACCACCTCCAAGGTTGATTATTATCCTATAACAGCATATCCTGATGTATTTTTTTCCTCTTATACCACAGCAATTTTCCAATGTTTACAGTTTTGTGTCTGTTAAAGAACAACACCTCATACTTTTTTCTAACCATTTATAGTTACATGTTAATGTAGTGCAGCATCAGTAAAAGAAGCTAGTTCCTTACCTTACAGCAGCTATTAACAATCATTCCCTTCCCTTCTTTTGAAGTTACTTACGACCAATAATGCAGCTTGTTACAGAGGAACTGTAAAAATCCATCCTTAGACTTTCTCATGGTGAAAAACATAAAGGATTAGTTTTACTTCTCGCCTTTACTGTCATGGTTGTCTCTATTGTTTTGCTGTTTTCATGGCGATGAACACCATGTGCTTGTGCTTCCGTTTGCATTCTTGGCCTGTCTCCGCCCCAGTCTTGTCAATGGTTTGTTACCGGATTGTGCTCACCTGTTCTGTGTTAGTCCTTGATTAGCTTGTCTATGTGTGTGTGTGTGTATGTATGTATGTATGTATGTATATATATATATATATATATATATATATATATATATATATATAT
>CM075011.1:18757001-18790411 GCA_037576675.1 Pangasius sanitwongsei | reverse complement strand
GTCTCTGTGTGTGTGTGTTTTTTTTTTTATGTATTTCTGTATATATATATATATATATATATATATATATATATATATATATATATATATATATATACATATACACACACACACTGTTGTTGTTGCAAAGTCTTATTGTGCTTTTGTACTATTAAGTCCAAGCCTTGTTTCCTTTGTTACAATGTACTTCCTGGTTTTGACTCTAGGTCCCATTCCTCATTACATTATGGATTGCACTGTATTAAGCCTGTCTGCCTGCATTCTGACCTTTGCTGTGCACTCTGAATTTGATTGTTGGATTTGCTCAAATAAAAGCACTACAGTGTAAACACTTGCATCCTGCCACACTCTCTACACACCTCATGTTACAGTTACAAAGTGCTGACACTGAAGAGTCCTTCCAGTAAATAAATAAATGTCTCCTTCCAAAAGATTCACCATTATTAACAGTTAAACTTTTTTTTCTTTGTTAAATAAGAACATGTGTAATCCATTTATTATTACTCTTTATTATGTGGTGTATCTACCTTATAAGTCCAGTTTGAATTAGCTGTTAATATTAAAATGGTAACAAATGAATGCTTTAATATAGTGAGTCGCCTTGCAGCTGGCACTAATGTTAGAGCCACCTATTTACAGAAAATTAATCAACATCTTCTGACCAATCAGATTAAATAATTTAAGAACAGGTATAAAATACATTAACTACTTTGTAGAAGTTATTGTTTCATAAGTTATACAGTCAACTTTACACTGTAAAACATTTACTGTAAATTTTATAGTAATTGACTGGAAGCAGAGTTGAGAATAAAGTACTTTAAATTGTAAAACATATTTACAGTAAAGTACTGTAATATCTTACATATTATTTTTAAAGCAACTCACAGTTGAGACAGTATACAACTGAGCAGAAGGTTAAGGGTCTTGCTCAAGGGCCCAACCTTTGGTGGTCCTGGGATTTGAGTGCATATACTTCTGATCTGTAAGTCAAAGCCTTAACCACTGAGTGATAACTACCTAAACTAGTTTTTATTGATTTATCTGCCTCCACCACAACTAGCTAAACTAGCTTTTGTTGATTCAACCACCTCCATCCCTGCTGAAAAAAAAAAATAGAAACCATCACAGAAATTATAATAGTTTCCACTACAAATACCAATACAAACCATAAACTAACTGTAATGGTATCCACTAGACATAACAGGGACTCACAGGGACCATTACAGTTTCCATTAAAACCAATACAATTCCCATTATAACCATTAAAACCATTACAATTTCTGTGAGGGTTTCTATTTTTTTTCACTGAGTTAACTCACACTAAATGATGAATTTCAGTGCTTTACTAAACCAGTTTTTTCTAGCATGTAAAGTTAACCTCAAACAGGGTTTGTATTTACCTAAGATTTTCACTTTTGATTACAGTATCCTGTAAAAATAACAACAGTATTTTGCTGTAAAATAAATACTAAAATAAATTTACAGCCATTTTTAGAGTGAAGGCTACCAACTGTGTAGTCGTGAGCCATTTGTGGTTTAAATACTGGGTGCAAAACAACAACAACAGCACGTGCAGCTGATGAAGTTTGTCCAGCGCATACAACAGCGGCGAACATGAACCATGTGGGCGTGGCTTGAGACACCTGCCTTCGCCTACCTGCGGACAGGCGGAAAGAGCGTCAGATGTCGTCAGGACACCGACAGCAGCCGTCGATGCGCTGTGGAACCTGATAGCCTCCACCTTCGGCATTCCGCCGGGAGGGAGAGGAGGAGAGAACTTGAGGAGAGAACTTGAGAAGCAGGTTCACCTGACGAGGAGAGTACAAACACAACTCTGGTCCGCTTTTGAAACAAAGAGCGCGACGGAGGGAAACGTAGCTTTGACCACTACGACAAGGGCTAGCTTCTCAATTTGCCCTTGTGTGTACAGTACATGTATGTGTGTGTGTGTGTGCGCGCGCGCGGGTGTGTGCACGTGTGCGCGCGTGAGTGCGTGCGTGCGCGTGAGTTCTACTCCAAACAAAAGACTGCATAGCATCTATTAGCTTAATTTTAACTTTCACTATGGGTGTCGGATTCCCGGAGCCTTTAAAGGAACTCGGAGCACCTTGTCGGCCAGACAGATACAGTTGCTTCACCTGTAGCTACACGCTGAAGTGAAGTGCCAATGTGAGAGGAGTTTGTTGAGTTAATGGCCCGGGCACAGCGCTTTTTAACACCATGCCCAGATCCCTAACACAGTGGATGATTAAAGTGCTGCTCTGTTTCGCCATCGTTTATTTGCGACTCGGGTGAGTTCTTTATGAGCACTTTATACAGTGCGCATTTTTGGGTCATGTTTAGGTCACAGGTCATATAGGTTGTTTACTAAGTAGTGGGCACGTGCATACCGATATACAGCATAACCTACAAGCATACAACATAACCTGCATAACCTTATAATGCGCCTGAGCATTAGTTTGTTGACACTGTGGTAAAAATACAGGTTGTTTCAGTGACTCTAACCACAGTTTAACACGGTGTAGCACCTGTAACCGGTATTAGTACATTTCTGAACTGCTTTGCATACACTGCATACACTTCTGGGCAAAAAAAAAAAAAAAAACAGGCCAATTCCAAAATGGCAAATATGAAGCTTTTGATGGTCTTAACAACAAATCATTGGTCAGGAAATGAGCAAGAATGAAATAAATACACTCCTGAGAGCTCCTGTGAAGCCATTTGCTCATTTACTTTTGCTGTTTGGGGAAAAGCTAGAAACAGGGAAATTCACTTATATGGTCTACTTATACGCAAAGATAAAATTATGATAATGATTGAAATGTTTGATGTAAAATTCGAACTAACACATGTCTGGGTGTACAAAATCGTCCAAAAATATCTTCTGGGATGTTTTTTTCCCTTTAAAGATTGGTCATTATTTGGTTCTCTGCCACACCTGATGCAGCCCATCAAGAGCCACAAGGCTTAAACATTTAAAGAAATCAAAGGGAAAAGCTCACATACTAACTTCCTTTATCTATTTGTTTAATTCTTGCTCATTTCCTGACCAATGATTAACAACAGACCATTAAAAGCTGAATACTTGGCACTTTTTTCTATTTGTCAGAAGCATGTTTAGGCCAAACTGCCAAACATGTTATGTGGATCATCTGTACATTCTCTTTCTCTCTCTCTCTCTCTGTCTCTCTCTCTCTCTCTCTCTCTGTCTCTCTCTCTCTCTCTCTCTGTCTCTGTCTCTCTCTCTCTCTCTCTCATACACTTTTCCTAACCCTCATTAATAACGGCATGGCTCGAGCTGTATTTCCACATTCCTTCACTCACACGAAGCAGCGCTGTGCGTTTTGCAATCACCTCACCTGTAGTCTCTGAGAATGTATGATTGTAGAGAACTGATTCACTTAATAAAACAGTCATAATAGGAATAAGGAAACTGCACACGTTTTTTTTTTTTACAGAAGTTACAAGCATGTACCTGTTATTAGTTGAGGTATGCCATAATTACATCCTGCTTAAAATGCTCTGCTCTAGACCATATGCAGTACTGTGTAAAAGTATTAGGCACGCTACATTCTTTTGTATTATCTTTTTTTTTTTTTTTTTTTAAAGTCTTCTGCATTAGTGTGTCACTAGAAAAGACCCAACATTCATTCTAAACTAAATAAATAAATGCATAAACAAAGAAACAAACAAATACATGTTGGGCTACATAGACAGGTTTTTTGCATGCCTTTAAAGAAAGGAGGATATTAAGTAACAGACCGCTTTTCAGATAACATTGAGATTGAGGCTGTCTGGAATTACCTGCAGAAACATAAGCAAGTGAGACAGTCAAAGTCTACAAAGAGCTACGGCAAGCTCTCCAAAATGCTTGACATAACTTACCAGCCAATTTCCTTAAAACTACACCACGGTGTGCCTAAGAGAACTGGCACAATTTTAAGGGGTGGTCACAATGAATATTTATTTAATTTCGTTTTCACTAATCACTGCTGATTGATATGTAGAAAGGTTTCATTTAGTTATGTTAAAAAGCATCATTGCTTCATGGATTTTAATTGCATGTGCCTGAGCCTTTTTTTTTTTGCCCAGTACTTTAAAACAACACATTTGAGAATCTGTATGATCTATTTATGCATCATTATTACTAGTGTCGTTATCCATGTGTACCTCATCCCTGAAGAGAATAAAGACCTGCATGACGTCTAGTGTTTTAACAGGTAAGTTATATGCGGAGATGAGCCGAGCAAACCCTATCAGACATCTCTGATTTATCAGGCCAAACCTGTTTGCTTCCCTCAGGCCCTCAGCAGCTAGTAAAGAACCCACCAAGATTGTAGCGCTCTTCTGCGATACAAGACAGCAGGTGATGACAGACAGGCTTTCAGGTGCTTGTGCAGACAGATAACTTCATTCAGCCTGGGAATAACAGTAGACTATAGTCTGGCTCAGCACCCATCCTGGAGACCCCCTATCCTGTTTCATGTTTTTTTTAAAATCCCTAATATTTAGTTAATCAGTGTGTTATCAAGATCTTTGAGTTGGATTAGGTAGGTTGGCATGAACTTTAGAGCGTAGGGTAATGCTAAAACTGATAATCCATCGCTTAAATTGAAACCTGCTTTTTGGTGAGATAGGGGCATTGGGCATACCTGTTGTAGACGTTGACGTGTAAACAAATAGAGCATAGGAGTGAAGCATGCCAAAGCATAGCCAGAATCAGAGTGAAGCTGATGTTCAAGGCAGGCATCCACGATCTATTGAAACTGGACTCAGGGTTGCCCCTTTTGTCAGAAGTAAAGTGGGCGGACAGCCGCGCATCTACCCAATGGCAGCCCCCGAATCTGGAGAGAGAAAGAGAGAGAGAAAGAGAGAGAGAGAGAGACGCTTTTTTCCCTGCCATCCGAAAATCCTTAAAACCATCATCGTTCCAGTTTGGCAACCACATGGTAACAGCCTCGCCCGCGGAGACATGACACACTCGCTCTCCGCGCTCGCTGCTGCTGCTGCTGCTGTTGCGCCGCGTAAAAAGCTCGCGTTGTTCCACGAAGCAGCTCCAAACTGCGGACGGACAGCTTAACGCTCGACCCAGAGGATAGCAGGAGATCGCCTTTCTTTCAGTCGGTCTGCAAGCGGCACTTCGCTCAATGTCACCATGATCGTGTTCTCGTCGCGCACTGTGCTGCTGTCAGTCTACTACCCTCAGATCTTCCTCATCCTCACCAGCGGCAGCTACCTGTAAGTGCGAGCATCAGAGCACAACTGCTGATTTAGACCACAGAAACTCTGCTTCACCACACTGGCTGTCTTGCTGCATACTCCTTTAAAAGCAGGATTCTGACGGCAACTTATGTTAAACTCTCTCAGCTAAACGCGCAGCACCAATGCGCACGACTCTAAATTATTGCGTCTGAAAATAGTTCAAGCTGCCCTTAGACATAAACGTTCAAAATCAATAAAACATTGTTTATAGGTTTGTGTATCTCGTAATCAGGTTCACGCGCTCAATTAAAGGAGGCTATATTTCCAGCAAGCCTCTGGTGCCTGTTAGAATAAAGCAGTCGACTAATCTCTAATCATATACTCGTATAAAACGTCTGAAAATGTAAGTCTGTGCAATTTCGTCACTAATTTCTGCAAGGCACTGTTGTAAAGTTGATACGTGATCCGAAGAAGAATAGATCTCATTCGGCCACTGAGTGGCAGAAATGTTCAGGGAGATTGAGACGCCAAGGGCTGCTGTTTCGCACAGGTGCTATCTCATTTACCTAGGGTTCCTGCAAAGAGGAAATGTTAAACTGCTATAGTTATACCCTAGTGGGACCTCACCTGAAACAGTGAGATGTAGAAACATCTTAATGTATATATATATATATATATATATATATATATATATATAAAACAATATGGTCTTTTATGCAGTCACCTGTTGGTTCCTGATTGTCCCACAAATCACTGATTTTTAAAAATCGCCTTGGGAAACTGTCAAACTGAACTCTTACATTTGAAAGCCGGATATCCCAAATCCGAGGTTTAAATAGATGTGGCTTTTGGTCCCAGTGGCCCAATATAGCCTCGGTCTGCACATTACCAAGCGACTTGTCATTGTTTGTTTTTGCAATTTGAATCTCCTTTATTCAACATATAGTAAATTATAGTAAATTCTCTTTAAAAATTTTGATTCACTAGAGTAAAAAGTCTACAGGTTGTACTACATGATAACATAATAATAATATTAGTAATAAAACATTAACAGCAGCATAAAAAACAATAAACCCAACAATATTAATAATAATAGAATAATACTTGATTAATAGTAGAATTATAGAGCAATATTGCAACTTAATAATAATAATAATAATAATAATAATTTGTTAGTCAATATTGTGCAGTTTTCTTTTTACTACTGAAACCACCTTCATGTCAGTACAAGTTTTGTATTGTTTATGCACCAGGCCTACCATGGTACTCACAGAATCCCTATGTCAGCACAGTCATGTTTTAACATAAAATGAATATAGTCATCAATATAATCATCAACAGATTTACAAATTCATTTTAATCAAATGGAAACCATTTTTTTCTTCCAGCTCCCTTTGTGCAAAAGTAAACTGTAGGAACTGAGAGAGGTTGTGAGGTTGAGATCTGAGAGTTTCCCGTAAGCATCTGGTGCCAGCCAGTTCACATTGGTAGTTTTGAGGTTGTTTTAGTCAGATTTGTTTTAAGTGGACACTGAACTGCATGATATCGTAAGCCAAGCACAAAGAGACCATTTATTTTCCCTTGTTTAAATGTAGAATGCATTTACTTGTCTGCAGGATTATTTATTTATCATTTACCCGAAAGTCCTGCTCATGTTGAAATCTTTCTCATGGTACATGTTTGAGTTATTTCGCTATATTTTCCATCAACCACAATTCCATCAACCACAATTCCATCAACCAATGCATGGGTTATATGTAATGGTTCTCCAATTAAATTAATGTTTTTACATTCTGTTTATAGAACTACCAGAAAAGTGTGTGTGCTTTCTACCAAAAAAGATCCTCGATCTTTTGCTCTTTTTCTTTCGCCATGAAGCCCATGAATCTAATAATCCTTTCAGTACTGCTGAGCCTGTACTAACTTAGTGTCATGTAGCGTCGTCTAACTTCCACCTTTGCTGGTCTGTGAAAACCACTGTAACTGAATGGCAGAGGTGGTGAGCGTTACACTGTGTACACACACAAGGGTTTCCTGAAAGCCTCACCACCAGACCATGACACGATCAACAAACAGTGTTGACTCCATGCAATGGTAGGGTGACATCACCACAGACCTGCCAGCCAGTGATTGTCTCTTGCCCCCGCTTTATTCCTCTTCCTCGTCATAACCTGGCCTGAGGTAGAAAGTTTATATTCAGCTTGTTAAACCAAAATCACCACTAAGCAGACATGTCAGTCAGGGCATAATACTTGCTGGAAAGCTGGCATGCCATTATACATAGCCTTTAGTGGACACCACATAAACAATAAGAGGGAATGGTTCACTAGAATAAAGTGAAGCTTGTTCCATAATAATGTCAAGTTCATTTCTGCACAATTTAGAAAAGCGTATTTACAAATGAGGTTGAAAAGGGATTATAGCAGTGTACACTGTTGCAGAGTGAGCTTTTTGCAGTTTGAAAAGACATATGCAGTCCTGCACTTTTTGAACAAGATTTTTGTGTTTTTCCAAAAGTACAAGAACTTCAACGAACATTTATACAAATTTAAGTACAAAGTTGCACATAAGTAGAAGTGAACAATTACCTAATAGCTCAAAGGCACATGCTAAAGGAGCATATGCCCTGTAAGTATAAATCTATACAGTATATTGACCAGAGGAAGATAAGTGTTAATTTCTCTCAAGGTGTCTTCCAAATGTACTTTGCAATTCTTTTCCCACTCTGTTTGTCTCATTTGGCTTGCTCATTAGGAGTCTGCATTTTCTGAAAGCTGCTCTGACAATAACTGTATAGGGACAAGCATTTTGATGTGTAATTGTCAAAACCTGAATGGTTTATTTATTTTTTGCAAGAAATACTACTTAAAATAAGGTTGAAAAAGGTTTTCACACTTTTTTTCTGTTATAACTCGCTTAGTCACATTAAATCTGGAACCTCTGGTGGTAACTCCAGGGAACCTTCGGTAGTTACAAAGTTAAGGTGTCTTAATATGACATAATATCATAGCCAGTGTCTGGACTAGTGTGAGAATTTCATTCAGTTTCTCCTGCTCATGTTTCTCAGCGACAGGAATCATCATGCTAAAGTATGATGCTTACAGAATGTGGTTCAGAAATTTACATTTGTGCCGCATGATAGGTCTAGAAAATATGGTCTTAAAAAAAAGAAAAAGAAAAATGTTAAAAAAGGAAAACATTTTTTGGGGCTAGAGAGATAGGGTAGAATATAGGGTGTTTTATTTTTAGTTAGTGACCAAAAATATATATTTTTATTAGTTGTTATTTTTATTTTTTATTAGTGGTATTTTGGCATATCTTTTTCCCTGAAGTTAATATTCAGTACAGGCAGTTACAACTTAAACTGAAAATACAACAATACAAATAAAACTCCTTTGAAGGGAAGTGCGTGGTCTGGCGGATGGCTTGGGGCAGGAGTAAGTGTCCACTGACTCATTCATGATGTGGTCCACATTAGACAGGTCATAACACCATAACAGCTGTATTTCTTTCTTTTATGCACTTTGTGCAATTTCCTGCTAATATATATCTTAGGGTCCTACTGCTGCAACACCTTAAACTTTTCCTTAAGCGTTTCAGTTGTACATATACTTTACCTGCTTCCATTTGCAGTCCAAAACACATGGATTTGATTCTCTGCAGAGACGAGAGATGTATCCCAATCTTGGAGCGTAGGACACGTTTGTTGGTTCCTCATCTCCGTCTTCATTGCACATGTGGTTTTGCATTTAAGAATAATTCTTAAGCCTTTGTGGACATGGAAATGCAACTAAAGTAGGCTCAAGCCAACCATATCCAATTTCCAATGAACATTCCCTCCCTTTTTTCCCCACTTTCATGTGTTTTGAAAGGGAATCCATAAGTTGTAAGTGCCCTACCCCCACCCCCTCCGCTCTTTTTTTTTTTTTCTTTTTGCTGACACACAGCTTGCATGCTGCAGCCTGCCCTGCTTGTGGTGGAGTCCTCAGTGGTCGACGTCATACTTCAAAGCTGGCATGTGCTTCCATGGGTTTTTATGGCCCTTGTGTCTGATATGTTTGAAAGACATATATCTGCGTGGGTTAGATGGTTGTAAACAAAAGGGCTAGGTTGTTTAACGCTGCTTTTTCACAAGCACAAACTATGCCCAAAATACCCAATGCCTATTTGGGAATGATTGTCAGGACTGAATCAACAGAAGAACAGAACACTGAGTAGAGCGCTGATTTCTGAATATGCCACTTGAGAATTGTGTAACGTGATCAAATAGAACACCTTGTTGAGCTTTTCAGGCACCTTACTATAAACTATTCTTCATTACCTGTTATATAAGCTGCTTTTGAAATGGAGCTTGATCAGTGTTTACTGTTTACTGTATTTATTGTTAAAAAGAAAAGAATATATGAAATGATATATTGACCATCCACATTTTATATGTCTGAAAAGACAGCAGATTTTGATCTGTGGTACCTTTAAACATCAACGAATGGTGCGTGAATCTCCCATGAACTCTTATTTGTGTCATACCATCTCTGTTTTGTAAACACTGTGAGATCCCAAATTAAAAGGAATAACATTTATGGTGACTTCAGGGTCAAGATGTGAACCACTTCTAAATTTGAGAAGCAGAAATTACAAATCGTGTCGTTGCCTGCGGCATGCCTGGCGTTGGTTAGGTCTGGAAACAATTCCAGCTATGTTACCTAACAATTAGTGTACCAACCCAACTTACTTTATCAGGGACTTGTGCCAAACCATTGTGGACAGACCTCACCCACAAGCAAATAAACAAAATATCATTTTCTGCTCTAACCATTCTGACATGCATTGTCAAATGTTTGTCCTTTATACCTTCTAAAATATATAGTGTAATCTATTTTTTTTTCAGGAGATTGTGATGAGTGGCTATAAATAAACCCTGTTCTTGCATTATGTATCTACTGTCCCTTTATTAATGTCTGCTAAAATGCTATAAAATATAGGATAGTTCATGATCTTGATATTGAATTGAATTAAAGATATTGAATCAAATAATTACAGTAAAATATTTTTAGTATTTCATGCTGTGCAGTGGCCTGTATGGGACAGTATGAATTGTGTTGCATCAGTGTAACATTTTGTAAAATACATACCTTTATTTTAGATTTTGTACTTCTATATTAATATCTTACATGCACCATACGTATCAGTTTGCTTCTCTACCCTAATTAACTGTGTCTCTGCTTCTCTTCTCCCTTTAAGGGCCCTTTCCTCTGTGGTGGCCCTGGGTGCCAACATCATCTGCAATAAGATCCCAGGCCTGGCTCCTCGCCAGCGGGCCATCTGCCAAAGTCGCCCTGACGCCATCATTGTAATAGGCGAGGGGGCTCAGCTGGGCATCAATGAGTGTCAGTACCAGTTCCGCTACGGCCGTTGGAATTGCTCGGCCCTGGGAGAGCGTACTGTCTTTGGCCAGGAACTCCGAGTAGGTCAGTCTGTGCTAAGGGCTATTTTTGGTACACTCTGAGAAAGAAAAAGGTCAGTTGGAGATCTCATTTGATGTAATTAGAAGAATCTCTGGTGATTGTATAAATCATTCTTTGCAGCTTTATTGACATATTGTTATTCTGATAAGGACTGATAACAATGGGCTTTCAGCAATTCTTTTTTTTTTTTTTAAACAACTATGTTTTGTGCGCATTTGGTGAACGTTCTAATTGAGGGCTATATCCTGTCAGAGAGACATGGAAACTCATTGAGCTTCACTAGGATGAGAAACATTTGCAAGCTTTACATGCACTACATGATGCTGTCAAAGCTGTTGAAGGCTTAGTTGTTGTAACTTGTAAGAGAAAGATTATATAAATATTTTCAGAGCCAGCTTTCACATTATGCAAACTTTATTCATGCTCTAACCAAGTCAATAAGCCTGCTACTAGAACTTTACCTTCTTACAAAACCACATTTGTAAGTTGGCTGATATAGTACCGCATTTCACGCAGCCACCGCACATCCAATCACGCAACCACAGGCCTAATCACTTATATTACTTCAGTGATTTTTATTGCCTTGAGAACATTTGCCAATTAAATGAAAGAACAGACGTGACAGTTATATCTGCATCGAGTTTAGGACAGGAGACCTGCCACAGAATCCTGGTTCATTGCAATGGTGTAATTTAGAGGCAAGATCCTTATGAAAAAAAGGTAGCAGGGATATTGCACATGAGGCACCTATATAGTAGTATATAGTGCACATTGTGTCAACCAGTATGTTTAAATCTTTATAAATGGTTGCTATTCTGTCTCTCTCCTCCTCTTTCTCTCTTCTTCCTGTCAAAATGAAGTACAACCCAACACAGACTTCCATTGCTTTTCATTTCAGCGTGACATTCCAGGGAAAGCCTTTTTATATATTTCTCTTCATTTAAGAATGCTTTGTTGGTGTTAAAATATGGGGAGATTGAAAGTTGAAACCCTTTGCATTGTTAACTATCTAAATGTCTTGCTTTGTTTAGTATTTCTGCACAAAGGCACTTTTTAACAGTCGTTTGTTTCCCCCTAAAATAAGCGAATATGGCTAATATGCAGGTGTACTTAAATTTAAATAAATATTACGATTTGTTAGTTTTATATTACTTATCTAATCAGACGTAGATGTATTTTTTAATTTGCTTGATTTAATTTGTTTTGTAATAAGCTTTAAAAATAACTTACTACAAATTACTGGCAATAGACATAATAACAAACATGGCCAAAAAATCATGGGCCAAAATTACATAGAAGTTAAATGCTGAAATGTAATAATTAATCAGGACAATATTGTTACCGTAGACATTTAAAACTATTGTCAGTTATTAAAATGGAGTGCAGAACTGTTTCTCCAGTTGAGGAATATGTTAATTGCAATAGTAATATAACTGCCAGACTCTTAGCTATAATTTTCTTCTGTTCTGCTTTCTGTTTTTGCCAGCCATATTTGTGGTTTTTATAGATTGTTAAAGGTTGTTTCAACTGTAAAATTGTATTTTGGTATGTTAGTTAGTTTTTTCTTTGATACAAGGTCTAACATTTATTTATTAGGGCTAGAAGGCTTTTTCATCTAAGGTTAAAAGCTAGCAGTTGACTGCACATATTTTAACATCACATGCAAAACATTAGAAACTATGTGTCATGATGCGGGCAGATGGAACTAAATGCATGTTTTTTATTAAAACCAGTTTAGCGGACAAACAACAAACAACAGGGCCAGGCAACATGAGGCAGGCTAATGGTCAAGCAATCAGATCAACTGGATAAATGAGACACTAATCACTAATCAACACTAATCAAAACTTTCTTCCTCACGTCACCTCAGGGAGTTTTTGCTTGCCACCATCGCCTCTGGCTTGCTCATTAGGGATAAATTTATACAATTCAAGTTTAGATCTGGAATTTATATATTTCTGTATAGCTGCTTTGTGACAATGTCCATTGTTAAAAACGCTATACAAATAAAATTGAAATTAATTAAAAAACAGGCAAATTACTAAAGCTTGGACTCATCACAGACGCAATGCTGGAGGGAGACTTGGCAAAGTAACACTGAGAGTTGGGGTTATTTGAAGGGAGTAGTGTGATAGCAAACAGGTGAATTCTGTTAGTAATCAGGTGCCCATGAAGCAGGATAGGAACTGGACTGGAAGTTCAGCTTTAGCTAAATGCCACGCTTCAACATAGGCCAACATGCGGTAGTCATTTTCAAATACGGTATTGTGATAGTATAGTAATAGTATAGTTATAAATAAAATAAAATGTTAAGCATCATTATTTTCAAAATGTAATATCATTATATTCATTATGAGAGGCTATCTGTACACATCGTCAACTGAGTTTTCACTAATAAGCTCTTTGGTACTCATTTGACTTTGGCCTGCACTTTTCACTATTGTAAAAAAAAAAAAAAAAAAAAAGAGAGAGAGAGAATGTTTTATTAGTGGCTTGAGAGAAATTCAAATGTTGAAGTTTAACTGTTCCATAGTCAAGCATGTCCAAAAAACACAGTTTTTTTTATCTACTGAGTTTTTATCTACTGAGTTTTGAGCCTCTTAACCATGCAAATAATTTTACAGCTGAGGTTAAGTTGTTTGTAATGGCTTCAGTGGGTCTTTGCACATCTTCTGTTGACTTGGGTCTGATAGATCCCAGTTGTTAGTTTGACACTAATTGAAAATATCCTTCTATAAATATGCTTCAAGTTATAGTTACTTTCAAGAAAAGAATTCCTCCTTATTCCAGTTACCTTATTTTTATTATGTACTGTAAGTGTTCCTATTCCCATCCAGCAGTTTTCCTTGAATGGATAGTGTTGTAACCCAAAGAGTTAAAGGTCATATAACCACAAAGCTGATTCGCTCTCTGCTTGGCCAGTCTCAGTAAGCTTGGACAATCTCTGGACGTTTTATTTTGGCTTTCCAGTGCGGCACACATTAATAGCTGGGTTATTGGATATTACTGAGCCCCCAGAGATTTCATTCAAGGAAAGATTCTGTTTCAGAAAATGGTCAGGTAATCCGATCCGCATTTCAGTATTACCCGGGAAATATAAATATCTGCGGAAGGAAAATGGTGGCTAAGAGTCTCTATATCCTACTGTTGAAAGCCATAACTGATACATTAAAACGAGGAAAATGAAAAACGTATAGATAGCAAAAGTTTATAGTCTGTTTTTAGAAAAATGGTTGCGATTTAACTTCATAGCAGGTAACTTCATACCAAACAACTTCAAATGAAAAGGAAAAAGTTTTGAAGTAACTGTGAATTAAATTTAAATCAAGTCAATAAACCTCCACTCTTTGTGTGTTACAAGTGTCATCTATGTTAGCTATGAAAAAGATCTCGTAATCTTGTGTTTGAAATGGGATTAAAACAAAGGCTTTTCCAATCTCCACTACACAGCAGAGGTGTTGAAAGAGTACTCAAACTCTTTTGCATTTACCATTCTGTCATCCTGGTGATTCAGAGTATCCATGTGAATAGAGGTTGTCACTGAGCTCAGAGAAAAATTGCTTCAGTACAAACTTGTACCGCCCTTACTCACTTCACCGCAAGGCCAGTAACAGGGCAGGTGGATGAGAGCTGTAACATGGGTGGTGTGCTGCCATGTCCTCCTAATCTATACTGCTTTGCCTAAAGAAATTGGTCAGATCAGACTCAACTCTACGCACAAACTGGGGCAGTATTAAGAGTTGGTCAGTTAAGTCATTGACCTAAATTCGAAAGTTATGTCAATATTTACATAGGTAAAGCTCTCTGTGTTCAGAGTCAGCATACACAGCTACATAGGTTGAATTTCAGGGAAGCCCATTCAGGCTAGTAAAACTCGCTGTGTGTTTTTCACACCCCTGCGGTTGCCAGCTTTTTCTTGAGTAGAGGTCTCAGAGACAGGGTTTCTCAATAGCATCTGCTATGTATGATGTAACATAAAGCAAGATAAACGAATAAAAAGAAAGGCTGATATAATTATAATATGAAGATGGCAAGCATTCAAATGACCATCAAGAAGGAGTATAGCCACATGTAAGCTACTTTACCATGCTTATAATTCACTGTTTTGAGCTATTGAAATAAAAATAATGCCAGTATTTTTGCTATTATCGATAGGCTCTCCTATTTAAAAAAAAGTGACTTTGGTTTGAAGGATAAGCTAAACAAGCACTTGTCTGCTCTGATGACAGCTCACTTTAGTAAGTGTTTCTTTCATCTTCAGTTACAGCTTTATCCTGGTCAGGGTTGTGGTGGATCCAGGGAACACTGGGCGTGAGGTGGGAATACAACCTGGATGGGACACCAGCCGATGCGTGCACACACTCACACATACACACACACACACACACACACACACACACACACAAGTTAGAGTAGCTAATCCACCTGCAGCATGTTTTTGGGAGATGTTAAGAAAGTGTAGTTCATAATTTTAGCCATAGAAAATTCAGTCCTTGAGATGATATTTTCCATGGACTTCACAAGAAGGATACAATTAATTAATGGTGTCATATTTATGTATTTAATATTGCCCTTGAATGGCATTCCATTGTCATATGAGTGCATTCACAGCCCAAACAATACCTTTCAGTATGACATATTGTGGTTACATCAGACTGTCAGGCAGTGGCGCTGGACTGCTCCCTCGCAGTAAATTTCAGCGTCAGAATCAAGCGTAACTGAGATACACCTCTGTTTTCAGCAAACACCAGCTTGTGCACAACTCCCGTGTTACTGTACGAGTACAGTAGGATAGTAGGTATTTTTCATGTGAATACCCCAATGCACAATGTAACTATTAGATTAATTAATTAATTAAATAATTTATTAATTACTTTATTTATTTCCACTAGAAACAAATTGCACGATGACTTACAAGGTTGCTGAATGAATTCTAAATAGTGTTAATCTGTACACTCTTTTCCTGAGAACGCAGTTTATTTATAAAACTAGCACTTTATATTGCATTTTCTGTCCTTGAGATCATACTTATTTTGTCCATATCACGTGAATCATAACATGAGTGTTTTGAAAGAATAATTTTTAAAAAATCAGATTTTCCTTTGATGCAAATGGATATCCTGAAAGTATCTGTTGAATCCTTCTGTCTGCAGCAGAAATACATTTTCACAGAGCCTGAACATTCTTGCTTCACAAAATCTGAACTGCAAATTCCTGTTTGTTACAAGTAACAAGAGAGAGCAAGTCTCTCTCTCATGCTAGAAATCATACCCATCTGGTTTAATTTATGCCTCTACTGACTCGTAGTGTAAGTGGAATAACTCAAGAGAAATGTTGTTGAACAAACTTTGGTTTATCTTCAGTTGAATTGTGATGTCACTCAGTTGGGAGGGCCTGTCAGTAATATGAGAAACATTATTGCCTTTAGTGCCTACAGTTATTTATATTTCCTTCTAATACTGGGCCACCTAGAACAAGGGACCCAGTGAATGCACAAACTTCAGCCCTAAAATTCAAGTAAATCACATCACTGACATCAGATATCCTGGTAAGGAGCTGTGAGAATTTTTTAATTTTTAAATTTTTTAATTAATTGTCAACTCAGAGACTGGGTTGGATGCTTAAACTATACTTTCCAACACTGTTGGTGCAACAGAGGGAAACACAGTTCCTTTCTAGTTTACAATTCCCTTCTTTCCATAATTAACAACTAACATTATAGTTATAAAGACCTTTAAATTACAAAAGTATATATGATAATTCTGCCATAAGCAACAAGTGCCACAAAAAAACTCAGGTGGTGGGCAGTGTGGTGGTGCATTGGGTAGCATTGCTGCTTCACATCTAAATTGCCAATAGGTGTGAATGAATGTGTGAATAGTACACTGGGATTGGCTTAGGTATAGTTCTTTTTAGTGTACAACTTCCTTACCATTCTCAATCACTTAGAGATAGTGAACCGTCTTCATGGAAGCATGAGGGACATTTATCAGCAGCCAGACCAACACCAGAAATTAAGTGTCCTGGTTATGGAGTCAAAAGAAATGGAGTTATATAGAGCTGTATGGAGATACTGAAGAAAGAGATAAGAATGAATATGAATAAATGGAATAGACTAAGGAAAAGGACTAAGAAGCTTGGAATTTCTTACCCAGCATTGGCTCCACTCAGAACTAATAAACATAGGTGAAAAATCAGAGAGAGAAATAGTGACAGGGAGCGCAGTGAGAGACAAGAATATTTTGTCTTACAACATTACATGCATGCTGTAATAAATGAGACACATATACTGTATATCCAGCACATATATTTACCACCTTGTTCTATTCTCTTTATATAACAATTTCCTCATGGCTACCCTTTCTTGCAGGTACCATAATAAAGACTGAATTGCACACATTAAAAGCAGACAGTTGTAATGGCACTAATTATTCATTTGTCCACTTAAAATTAGCAATAAAAGCAATGCAGTTTCTCTCTCGGTTGAGTACTGAGCTCCACAAACGCTTCCTTATAAAGAAGCAGTGAATAACTTCTCATTTTACCAGCACTATACAAGACTTGCACCATCTTTCTAACTTACTGGACTTTTGCAGTATAAATGTCCAGATCTTTCATTGAAACAGAGGAGAAAAATTATTGGATAGTGGTTTGTAATCAGGTCTATACATTCACACAAGGGATGGGTGGTACCACTCTTCGATTCAGTACCAAGTAATACCAAGTTTAGTGTACCGATACCAATACTGATATTTTGAAGTCTTCTTGTGTATATAAAAATGGGAAATTTGCAATGTTTCCAGTGAGCATGTGTCAATCTCAGGAATTATATGTAAAATAAAAAGGGAAAGAAGGTCCAGGATGACAATGCCCCTGTGCACAAAGTGAGCTCCATGAAGACATGGTTTGCCAAATCTGGTTTGCCAAACCGCTTTTGCAGTTGAATGGGCAAATCCCCACAGCCACATTACAAAATCTAGTGGAAAGCTAGATTCCCAGAAGAGTGGAGGTTATTATAACAGCAATGGGGGACTAAATCTGGAATGGGATGTTCAACAAGCACATATGGGTGTGATGGTCAGGTGTCCACATACTTTTGGCCATATAGTGTACGTTTTCACTCCTTTGTGTTTCTGAGTGCCTGTTTGACTGAGTGTATGTGTGTGTGTGATTTAATTTTCACATTCTGTTTGATAAAACAATAAGCACACAAAGCACACACTACTGCTATTCTTATATTAAGATCGATTTTGCCCACCCTTTGTTCAAAGGAGTGTGTGCTGACGCAGCACAGTTTCCCCTGGTTAACCTCCCATCCCTGTTAGCCAACAGAGCCTGATAGCCAAATGGACAGTTAGATGGATGACTGGGTAGGAAGTATTATCAGTCTAATCTGTATCCGCCTCTGGTGGCTCGGCCAACGTAGGCGTGACTGGAACTTTGGAAGGACAAATGGATAGATGGATGGGTGGAAGGACAGATAGAGGGAAGGGTGATAGTCTGTGTTATCAGGCCGATCTGCATGCCTCTGCTGGCCTGGCCAGTGGAGGTGTTGAAACAGGATGTTAGGAGATCAGATTGCTCAGCTTCACACAATGCGATGAATACACTGCATTGATTGGAGAGGGAGAAACTGGCTGAATTCCTGTTAAAGTCTTTTTCCCCTTATCACATTTACTTTGAATATATATCCCGTTGTATTTTCATACACGCTAAAAGATCAGATGTAAACTTTGTATTTGATCTTTTAGTACCAGCTGGGCAAGGTAATAAAATTCAAGAGCATTGAAAAGTAATAGGGGACAAAATCCTGTTATACAGCCACTTTATAATTCCATTATTTATTACTTCATAATCTTTAATTGCATGCTCATATTGTACTGTAATTTTTCATAAACTTAGTCTGAATCCGGAATTCTGCTGTGTCTGCATTGGAATAATGCCTGAGTTATTAATGTCTAATTAATGTCTGAGTGGCATTAAGAAGGCTCTGTAAAATGTTCTGAATTTGAGTTGAATGAATTTAATCACAGTGCTTTATTTGAAGGCTCATCTGCTTAACAAGTATATGTATAAACATCGAGTAACATATTGAAACACTTACTGAGTATATATACCTTCTTCTGTGGTTAAAAGAACACACACAGACACACACACAAACACACACATATGTAAACACCTGTCCAGGTCTTCTGGCAAAACTACAGTATTTTTTGCCCAGCAAGAAGGCATTGCTGCCTCCTCTAACTGTAAAACTCATGAACCACAGCATTGTCTGTAATTTGATGGGAACGCATGTTCAAGGCAATGTGACATGAAGCCGAATGGAAAACCAAAGTGCACAGTTCATTAATCAGTTTCTCTACTGTTGCTATACAAAGCAGGACCTAGTTTTGCTTCTGCTGAAGCAAGCACCAATGGCTTATTCCATGCATGCATCTTACATATAGGACAAAAAACCCTGCACTAGCAAGTGAGAAATCATTTTGCTCAGTCCTTATAATGATTACGCTTATCATAATGTGCTAATCTACGTGGTGTGTCTGTGAGTATGGCTTTTAATGGATTTGTTTTGTAAAATTACTGAAGCTTTATTTTAACCTTGCAAACTCTAGTCCTGCAGCACCCTGCAACCGCCAGTGGGTGCCACTTTTTTCTCTTTATTTATTCAAGCATCAACAGGCACCTTGTGTGAGTAACTGGTGGAAGTGGTGCAACATTAACTACATGCAGACACATAGAGGCAAATGCTTCAGTGATGAATAAACATTTGAGAAACCTCAGACCTAGGGAGGGCTAGGCACAGTGTAGTCACTGGGAGTTGCCTGTAGATCAACACTTGAACCCTGTAGGCGTTTACTGCATACATTGCTAAGTGTGCCCAAGCCTCAAGGTGCAAGTGTGTAAGATCCCTGTGTTTCTGACTAATATGTGTTACCACAAAGTGCTCCATTGCTCTCTCAGATATAATTTTGAGGCAGAGAAAAAGATCATGGTGCAGCTTTCCCACGTCATTTTTCAGCAAATGTATACTCTGCCAAATTCAGCAGGTACTGAGATGGCCTAATGGAGAACAAGAAGTTATAAGTGAATCTCCTGAAACCTTCCAAAAAAAAAAAAAAATACACCTCAATTATAGCTACATTGCAGAAGCCCAGGATAATTACTTTGTCACTGTAGACTACATTAAAAAGAACATGGAAGCTACTTGAAATGTTTGTCTTTGTTTTATGATGTAGTGCTCTCTTGGTTAAAGCAGTGTCCTTAAATGTCTTCAGTTTTAGAAGTATGAATGAACTGTACGTTTCTACATTGGAGAGCCACAGAATGCATCCTGGGGAAAGAAAGACTGCGTGTTTTAGTACTTATTGTTCTCTCTATGGTTGTAAATCTGATCTGCTGTTTCATACAGGGTTTCTTTAGTGGTCCACTCCGCTGTATCAGAGCCAAGTAATCACTTGTCACAAATGCCACAGACACACGTCTATCTTTTCCATAGATAACGAGGTAAATTGAACCTATGTATAGGTCAGAGTGGGAGGGAAAAGGATCTGAAGCATCTTTCCCTTCTCCTTCTCATCTTGGACTCTTGTCACAGACACTTGCCACTGAACCCTTTAAGCCACGTGGTTTAATAATGCTGTGTTATTCTCCCTGGACTGCTCCAAGTCCATTGAGGTTTTCTGGTCAGTCCAGTTTTCCACTGGCATAGCACAAGGCTATCCCAGGGTGGTTCCTCCTGGAACAGAGTCACAACATTGGAGTTGGACTCTTCACATATTTTTTTTTTTTTTTTTTTTTTTAATTCTGGATGTCAGGAACCAAACTACTGCAGAATGGGGAAGGGGAGAAAGTGAGAGACAGATGGAGAAAACTAATTCAGCCATACATAACTCTTTTACGTTTTTCCTATTATCTTGTGCTGATGAAAAATATATATAGTCTGCATAAACAGGTTAAAACACACACACACACATATATATGCGTACACACACACACACACACACATATATATATATATATATGTGTGTGTGTGTGTGTGTGTGTGTGTGTGTATGGGTGAACAATGATATATGGAAAGAAAGTAGTCTATCCTGGCCGAGGCCACAGAACAAACACAGAGACTTCTGTCTCTCTCACTCTTTCTGTAATGTGCTCTCATTACCAGCTTCAACAGTTCCAGACCCAACAGGGGGTGACAACCCACTGATGCTCCATCATTTCCCTTGTGCCTGTATGACTGCAGTACATGCATGTGTTTTTACCATTATGCTGGCACTGTATATGTGGTGAGCTGTTTGTATAAATGTTTAGCAGGGTGCATGTGTATGTGTGTGTGTGTGTGTGTGTGTGTGTGTGCGGGTGTGAGTGTGTGTATAGGTTTGTTTAGGTTACCACAAGCTGACTGTACAGGGTTTGAATTGTAACCAGAACAACAGTGAGTAGTTGGTTGTGAGTCAGTGTCCAGTTGTGTCAGACATTCAAGGGGAAAAAAAACAAAGACGAAAGAGGACAGGAGAAGAAATGCATCGTCACCCATTCTAGTGGGGAATGGGTATTGTCTAGGTTTCTAATCCACTGGAATTGGATTAGACAGAAGATAAGGCTGATAGTCTTTACATGGGCATGCTACATGCTATATGTAATTTATTTTCTTCTATATGATGTGATCTTTTTTGTTTTACTGGCCTGAACACAGAGTTAGCATGAGCACAGGGTTCTGATTGTCATACAATATGTGTACCATTGGAAAATCTATAGTCATCTTTGGAGACAGAGAGGCCTGTGGACCTTTTCCTCTTTCATGTGGCTAGTTTACAAGGTGCTTTGCTTGAGGAATTCAGCACATTGGACAGCACCTGCACTACTTTCTTGCACTGTCAGTATGCCATGGCTTGGTGCTTAAGCAGCCTGTTTGTTAGGCCACAATGTATTTGATTTAAAAGATTAGTTTTTGATATGAAATCTAAAAAAAGTGAAATCCCAGAGTTTTGTTATCAGTGCCATTATATTAAACTTGTTCACAGTTCTTAATACCAATCATCTGCCAATTTTACTTTTTAAATAAGCACAACTTAGATAGTGAAGTATAGTGTTAGCAACAGGGCTATAGGTTCCAGTCCAAATTCTACTGGCTAATTCCAGCCTTCCTCTAGTTGATGATTAGTGACATATAGTGTTAATGAGTGAAGCAGATATCACAGGCTAATCTCTCTTTCCCCAGGCAGCAAGGAGGCTGCATTCACCTATGCCATCACAGCTGCCGGAGTGGCCCATGCAGTGACAGCGGCATGTAGCCAAGGCAACATGAGCCACTGTGGCTGCGATCGTGAGAAACAGGGCTACTACAACCAAGAGGAGGGCTGGAAGTGGGGAGGCTGCTCCGCTGACATCAAACATGGCATCGAGTTCTCCCGGAGGTTTGTGGATGCTCGGGAGATTAAAAAAAACGCCCGCCGACTGATGAACCTGCACAACAATGAAGCAGGGAGGAAGGTAATTTAAAGAAGCACTTGTTCAGGCTTTATCCCTATTCTTATTTGTTTCGATTCTTTAGTCACTAGGAATGTAGCGGCATCAGGTATGGCCTTGCTTGCCTCACATGAGTGAGTGTTCTGTCCTAACCAGTAGGTAATTATGATGCTTAAAACAATTCAAGTTTGTTTAGCATTTGCACAGTATGTCAGGACATATGTACATTAAAATATTTATGGTGAGGCTCAGGTAATTTGCTTAAATATTATATACATAATATGCAAAACACACACACACACACACACAAAAAGAATAAAATAAGTACAATACACAATATACAATAGGGATAAGTGGGGAAGAGAGAAAAAACATATTAAAATACAGAAAACAAAGTATTGCACTGTGCAAACTAAACAAGTGTAAAGTAACAATGGAGAACGTATGTAAAGTGACACAGTGATTTTGGGAATGGAAATGACCTGGCCCACAGGCTGTTTAGGGGCCTAATAGCCCACAGGTATAAACTGTTTTTTAGCATGATTGTCCATTACTGGATACTCCTATAGCATTTGCCAGAGGACAGTCTGGAAAACAGTCCTGGGTGACTGAGGTCTAAGGTGATTTTGTGAGCTTTCTTCAGGCACCATGTCTGGTAGATGTCTTGTATCACTGGAAGTCTGTTGCAATTTGCGGTTTTCACCTGTCTGGCGACCCTTGTGGTTGTGGATGGCACCACTGCCATACCATAAGGTGAAGCAGTCAGTGACGATGCTCTCTATGCTACACTGGCAGAAGTTGGTGAGGATGTTAGGGTCCAAACTTCTTGATATAGAGACTGTAGAGACTGTGTCAGGCAGACCTTATGATCAGGTGATCGGTGATGTGTACACAGAGGAAAATGAAGTTTCTGACTCTTTCAATGACAGCTCTTTCGATGTGTGGGGGTATGCACTTTACCCTCCAGATTCCTATACTCCACTATAATTTCCTTTGTTTTGCTGGCATTAAGAGGGAGGCCAATGTCAAAACACCATTCTGATAGAGCTCTGGTCTCCTGATAGGCTGTCTCAAAACCATTAGTGATGAGACCAAGGATGGTTGTATCATCAGCAAAGTTAAACATTACATTGGAGATGTATTTGTAGTCATGTGTGAACAGGATGTACGAGAGGCACCTATGTTCAGAGTCGGTGTGGAGGAGGTTAAGTTAGCTATTCTCACCACTTGGGGATCCAGTTGCACATGTTTAGCTCTTTTAGCTCTTTAAGCTTCATGGTCAGTTTGGCGGGAATGATGGCATTAAATGCCAACAAAGAACATTCTCACATAGGTGCTCTTTTTCTCTAGATGTGTGAGAGCGGCATGCATCGTTACAGCAAAGGCTCTGTCCGTAGATCTGTTGCAGTGGTATGCTAAGACTATCATAATTAGCCAATAAACATCTTTATATTATCTACTTGGTAAATGGTCTGAAAAACTTGCTAAGCACTTTGTGTGCACACTGGAGTGTGTATGTGGTATAGTTTGTTGGGGTTAGGCATGTGTAGAACAAGGTGAATTACATACAACCCTGAAACATACCAGCAAAAAGAAGCATCACCCTACACAAAGGCTTACAGGGTGTGAATTTGGAGACGCTCTGGCTGATAAGTAACAGTCAAAACATATTTGACAGCTTGTTTTCCTTTAGCCAATTACTGTGCGTTTTCCCTCCACCATATTGTGGCGTCCTCCTGATTCCAGCACTGGTTTGGCTTGGCTCTGCTCCTCTTGGCCATGTTTGTTTGTTATTAGTCATCCAAGAACATAAAATAGCATGCACCCTAACAGCACAGCTCTTCTGCTTCAGAGTGCACTTTGGTGGCAAATGGATCTAATTAATAACGCAGCTCTTTATTGTGTGTGCTGGAAGAGCCAGGCTGAGCCGAGCGGAGCCCAGTCTGCGGTTGCCAGATGGAGCCCCGCCAGTCCCCCTCCAGTCCATTGCATGGAATCATGAAGTGTAAAGTCAGTAACAGGATATTATTGTGAGCCTCTTTCTACTGCACTGAAAACACAGTATTCGCTTCACTGCATCAAGGTTTTTTCTGCCTTTTATAAAGAAGCCATCATGGTAATAGTTGAGTGGTGGCATCACAGAGTGGGAGGGGAGGTTGGGAGGATTTTAATTTACCATGTGACTCTGCAATGAGCAGGAGCACTGCTGCTTCTCTGGAATTTCAATTGCTATCAGGCGTGTGTGTGGTTTGAGCTAGCTTTGAAGAACGTCGGGCAAAACTGGTGTACATCATCCCATTAAATGTAAACGTATTCTTTCAAGTGTGTACAGCCATGCCAGAATTAAGGAAAAAGGACTGATGTGGAGTTAAACTTTATAGTATGCATTGGATCCGCTAACTAGTGGTGAAAACAAGCTGAATAAAGATATTCATTTTTAGAAGACAGTGACAATGGAGGTTAAATCCAAACAGTCCCTGCCAAAAAAATTTAAACATTTTATACAGTTTTGCTGTAAGAATTTATACATACAGGTAGTGCTGGGGACAAGTTTGAATTAATATGAGGCATTAATCAATAGATTGTATTATTGGTATGTTTATTTTAACAAACAATTTCAAAAGAAATACAAATATAACCAGTTAAAAGACGTGACTAGATGAATGACCCACATTCTTGGTAAATGACAGTATCATATTTACTTTTCCTGTCCTTACATGTGGTATTCACAGAGTTAGAAGGAATAACAAAATAATGTATTATGGCTAAGTACATTTATTTGTTTGTTTGTTTGTTTGTTTGTTTGTTTATTAGCAGGCATTTTATGTATTTCTTTCAGTCATACAAAGTCTTCAGTACACCAGCAGATTACTAAATCAAGGTTACATGAATGTGTTATGTTATGGTCTACATAACACATTTATAATATCTTACATAAACACTTAATAAAGTACTCATGCACTTTATTATCAATAATCATGACATTCATACTGTAGATAAAATGAACTACTAATACAATCTACTATGTCATAAGCTTAAGAAAATCTCTTTGAGTAAAATGACATGGTAGACTATATTAATGAGGTACCATTTGCTTGGATATAACTGTTACTGAGACATGCCCTATATCTTTAACACTGCATATGCAATTACACATGTAAATCAACAACATAATCTTATCATAAGATCATGCTGGTTAATGCTCTCTTCCGATTGCTCTGTAGTAACCTTTGTTTACACTGTTGCCCTCAGGTGCTGGAAGAGCGGATGAAGCTGGAGTGTAAATGCCATGGTGTGTCGGGTTCTTGCACCACTAAGACATGCTGGACCACCCTTCCGAAGTTTAGAGAAATAGGCTACGTGTTGAAGGACAAGTACAATAAAGCGGTCCACGTGGAGGTAGTTCGAGCCAGTAGACTACGCCAGCCTACCTTCCTCAAGGTGAAGAAAGTGCATGGCTATCAAAAACCCGAGGAGACGGATCTGGTCTACATTGAGCGTTCACCTAACTACTGTGAGGAGGATGCTAAGACAGGCAGCGTGGGGACCCAGGGTCGTTTATGTAACAGAACATCACCACATACAGATGGCTGTGACCTCATGTGCTGCGGCCGAGGATACAACACTCACCAGTACACCAAGGTGTGGCAGTGTAACTGCAAGTTTCAGTGGTGCTGCTTTGTCAAATGCAACACCTGCAGTGAGAGGACGGAGGTGTTCACCTGCAAATGAACAAGTGTGTATCGAGGACATGTCAGAACAGTTTGGGTGGAGGACTTGCTGACTGAGAGAGATATCATTTTTTAAATATATATATATATATATATATATATATATATATATATATATACACATATACATATAAATAAAAAACAGAAACCGAATGGGAATTATACAGTCTTCAGCTCTTCACAGCATCGTTTTGCACAGCAGAATGTTTATATTTGCTTTCCCATAGAGGTTAAATGCTAACCTCAGTTGGTACCAGTCCAGAGTTTAAACTCCCAGAAGCTCATGCACTGATGTATCCTTACTGACTCAAGAAAAAGGACTGCCTGATGCATGCCATGCCCTGGACTATGCATGCATTCTGGGGACTGTATTTCTTCCGTTTAATTTGATGCTGATAAATAAAGGACCAAAAGGAGGCTATGATCATTTGGATATTAACGGGACCCTTCAGAAAGAAATCAGAAAGGATTGGTTAAGGTAACCTCACTTAGAATATAGGGCTAAAGAGAGAAGGAACATTTTCACTCATGATCCTAAACTCTGTAAAGAAGAGAAGACAGTGCAGCCTGAAAAACTGAGTTAATGCTACAAGAAACCTCCTACTGCCAACTGGAACTTGGTGGGATATGTTAGCTGTCCAGTCACACTGGAACTGTATGTTTGAACACTGAAATTGTTTATTTATGTTATAGTATCTTAAAAAAGCAAAGCACTAACGGGTAGAAATGTCTTATTTTGTACTAAATGTAAATAAACAGAGAAAGATGGGGGAAAAAGTTTGTATAAACTCCTGACTGAAAGTGACTGACAGACTTCTCAAGAAAAAGCTCCCGAGTCCTGTGACAAATTTCTATTTTCCTAAAATGATTTAACCAGTAATAGTGTATTGACTTCAGAAACCACTCTTTAGCACAGTTTACAGTTTACATATTTAACATTGGGTCTACTTTGCTGTAGCCTAGCCTTAGTGTGCAGTAAGGTATGCACTAAAAATTTGAACATTCTAATTTTTTTTTAAAACTTAGACAATAGCTAAAAAGCACTCTTTAAATATCTTTTCTCAACTTGCTGGATATGTTGCTGCACTGATATTTTTTCTATTCTAGAAACTAAATAAATATGCATTTGACTGACTTTGGGATTTCATTGCAGAGAGAGATTTTTTTTGTAGCCCAAATATGTGACCGTGGTTTGCTTTTATGGAAAAGTATTTTATTTGTATGTTTATGTGGATTGTACTAATGGCAATAACTGAATAGTAACCATTAACATCCACTTAAGAGAGAACAATAATATGTGCTGTACTACAATACTCCAGTATATATCTGGTGGATTTATACCTTTAGCTAGTATAGGTTTATGTAATGTTTAATAACAATCATAATAGATAGGTATATTTGAGGATCCATAACAGAGAGGATATCCCACTGATTTTCCATCTTTAATAAATTGTAATATATTGTTTTTTTTTTCATTCTGATGCTTCCAGTCAAAGACGACCACTTTGTTTCTCTTGTCAAAACCTGCTTTCCACTACCATGCCTTGAGACCTTATTTGGGATTGTTCCCTTAAACAAGGCAATAATATTCATCATGCAACATATCTAAGCCAATTCTTGTACACTGAGAAAAGTCCTTATTCAGACGTTCCAACCACCTCTAAATACGACCACTGGCCATGTGGATGAAACATAAATCGTTAAAAACATCATAACACAATAAATCTGTCAACTTGCTGACTTGGACCTTATTTTGTACACACCACATGGTCATAATAACCTGTGGTCAAATCCCTTGATTATGGTATGCATGAAACAAAAGTTAAGTTATCTCTGGCAGAAAAAACAGGAGCCCATCTCTCAGTGAGTTGTAGGAAGAACCATGGGAAGGGAGCCCTACCGTTTTAAAGGCGTAGTCCACAAGTGTTTGTGACTCTTTGACAGTATATAATTTTTAGGTGTTGCATAGTTGAAATGATTTCTGCAGTGCTGACATCCATCTTTCTTAGGATTCCAGTGGGCACAGGAAAAAAATCCATTTTAAATAAGAAAAGAAAAGGGTTTGGCAGTTTGGCAAATGAATATTTTAATGAGGTCCCTCAGATGTTCTTATAACAACTTTTATTTTTAAGAAGTCATAGTGAGTTCCCGGATCAGTAGGAGTCTCTACTGTGTTATGTTCAAACAACCAATCTGTACTGGACAAAGCATGTGTACATAGCACCACATTTATTTAAAGTATGTGTACATAGTACCACATCCTTTATACCAGCTATGTCGCAGCTCAGAGGTCAGCACCTTTTTTTCTCCACACTATATGACACACCTGGGATTCAAGAATGGGAATGCCCCAATATAATCTCCCTCTGAAATCACATTTTGAAGATTTTTAATTGAACATTCAAGTAAAATTGTTGGCGGCATCAAAGGGAGTCTTATCCTTTGTAGACGATTAATGTTACTGATAAGGATTACAGCATTTATTATGCCTGTATTCCTGTTTCTGCCCTGATGCACT
The DNA here is from genome assembly GCA_037576675.1 of Pangasius sanitwongsei. NCBI lineage: Eukaryota > Metazoa > Chordata > Actinopteri > Siluriformes > Pangasiidae > Pangasius > Pangasius sanitwongsei. The sequence continues at coordinate 18,762,023 of CM075011.1, read as the reverse complement.
GATACGCCAAAAGGAAAAACGTTACAAACATTTGCAGCTGGTAATGCACACTTCGTATAAACGTAATTGGCTTAAATACTAATTCAACTCTTTCAAGAAATTATGCAAGTAATGAGAATTAAGGATGCTTGCAGTTATATATTATATTATATATGTTTCCAAGGATAATGATGTTTTAAGGTCAAAGAATCACAGGCCCAAATCCTCAAGAGATTAAGATCTAAAACTTTTAAGGTACTCTCTGTCATTTTAATTGGAATGCAATGAGTTACAATCACTTAAACTCAATAATTCACCTAGGCAAAGTTCATCCAAAGGATACTTTCTAAAGGAATAACAATAGAAGGCAATAAAGCATATCAAACAATTACCCCTAAAAAATAAAAGTCATTTAAGAAACCTCTCTGTGTCCATAATTTATATACACACACAATGTATATAATTATATATATATTTGGAATTTGGCAAAGTGTCACTATTGCCTGACAGTGGCTCTGGGCCGGGCTGAAAAGCATTACAGACAAGCAGCAAAGCAGAAGTAAGTGTTTTGTTAGTAGTCTGAACCCTGGTGCCCGGAACCACTTAAGCTCCTGTACTAAACCTGGATTTGACCAAAATGATTCCATTTATTTCTGAAAAACTTTTTGTCATTAAACATATGAGAGAGAAAAACAGACCCTGCTGCATGTGTTCATTTCTAAAGCACCTATTGTCAAGTTGTCAGGATCATTATTTGATCATGGGTTTTATTCTGCTAGCTAATGCCGGTGGTCTTTTATCTGCAGTGTGGTTTCAGAGCAGGATTGCACCGGCCAGGCAGAAAGCTTACAGGAACCCGGGATTAATATTGTACCCTCTAATTATTTTTAGCAACTGTTCTGTTGTAGATCTAGTTTACTGTAATTTTTTTTTACCCAACCCTAGCGATAATGTAGCATTCACAGTTTTCCAAAAGCATCATAAAATTAGAAGACAGTGAGTGTTCAACATCTTTAGTTTTTATGCTGTGATACTTTTGGGAAACCTAAGATGAATATGGTTGAAAGCTCTCTTACTAGTGTAATACTGAATAGTTACCGATTAATCAACTGTAGCACAAAGGTTCCTATTTTGAATACCCGTTCTGATTGCTTGCCTTAACACTCTGATTAATTTGAGAAACTGGGCTCAGATCCTCAATTCCTTTTCAACAGCTTCATGGGTGGTTGGACTAAACAACATGGGCAAGACAATCTGTTAACTCCTGCCAGTGGTGTACAAGTGAGACAGTCCTGATAGGAAACCACTTTAAAATGTTTATTCCAGAATACATTTAGCATGGTTGAGTAAGCAGGCAGTTAAACAGGTAAAATGTGAGTAATCAGGGAGGTCTGTTTTGTGAAGCATTTCCGACTCCAATAAAAATAGCTTATGTTAAAGTGCATAATGAATAGCCAGATGGTTGCCAACTATCACTTAGCTCCCATAACCAACTCTTAGAGGGCAAGAACACGGGAGGAAAATACAATCCAGAATCTTCTCTTGAGTCTCGGAGCAGATGCTATTGATAAAATCCTTGCCTGTTTCCTGGGGTGATTTGGCTCATTGGCATCGAAAGCGCTGCCCATGGTTTGACCCATCTGTGCTCTCTCTCATCCTCACACAAAGTCCTCTTTCAGGCCTTCAGGAAATGGGCCTCATCAGTCTGCTTCAATGAAGCTCTGGCAGTGTCGTTGAAGCCAGTTGCCAGGCATCAGGCAGACAGCGGGGTATAGATGCTATGAGTGTATGGGCAGAGGGCAGTTTGTGTAGTCCTATTGCTGGGCACTGAGAAGAGGTTGAGTGAGTTCACATGCTTTGTTGATGTGTCTGAGCACTTTTTTAAGGTAAGAAAGGCTCATATATTGTGGGGACCTTTCTCTTGGGCATAAACTGAATAGATATGATGATTGGGGGGGGCAATAACATATCAGGGGGCCCAAAATTCCAATTGGTGCCCCTGATTGTAATAAATAAGATTATCATAGAATGATCAAAAAGTGAGTGTTTTCCCTGCGCACTAATTTAAGGCCCCAGAGGCTTTAGGTACGTGCATATATAAACGGGATGCCACAATTACAGGCTGCACTGCATCTCTCCCTCTCTGTCTTCCAGGACTCTGCGCAGCTTTCCAAACACATTTCCAAGGTCGCACACATATTGCACGTGCACACAACAAAGCTACAGATTCCGCAGTACTAAAAAGCGGAACAGCAAATCTCCCAGTAATCTGTATGAGACCCGCAGCCTTCAGACAAGCTGGGTTTTGCTCACTGGAGAGATAATACACAGCTGTGAGGGGGAGACTCACAAGGGTGGTGAAAAATAAATTACACCAAAAAAAAATGAGGAGGGAGTGATGGGTAAAGTCAAAGAAGTCAAGGGGTCCTTTCAACTGACAACTGAAATTTACCAGAGACAAGTGGTGAAGAAAGGGCCGCTGTCCTGCACTCACTGCAAAACCTATTTTGGAGCTGCTAAAGCCCCTACCCCAGCGTGTGAAGAGGAACCGGGAGCAATGCATCACTTTGTATGCCTTTACTTATGGCTTTTATGTTTGTTATTCTGAATGTATTGGCATTAGAGGGAGTGATAAGGTAGAATTTCACTGGACTATTATGTTTCACAAAGAAGAGGATTCACTGAATTGTTATTCTGTCAGTTTTGTAGCACGACATTGTAAGCTGTAATGCTCTGCTTTGCTTTGAGATGCTATGGCTGACAAACCGACCAAATGACATGTGCTAGATCCCATTTAGAACAATCTAATGAATCGACCTACTGAAGAAGTGGCCTGATTTGGCTCATACCTGTATTTCTAAATAGTGCAGCAATGCATCATCAGTGGCATCCATGTCATAAAGATTAACTGCCACAAATGTAACTGCTTAGTGAGTCATTCCGGGCAAGGTTGGGAAATCACCAACTACATTTGTCTTGCATTACATCATTACATGTATCAAAAACATATATCAGCATGTGAGTGTTGAATGTTTTCAATCTCTATTAACTTCTTTGATGGACATTCAGTCAAAATGGTTCATCTTTAGTTTTGTTAAAGCTATAGTATTTTCAACATGTTGTTTTGAGTTGTTTAAATTCACAGCTCTTTGAAATATGAATAAACGTAACACCTCAAGTTGAGTCTTTCCCAAATTCGGTTGACATTGTTTAATACTTCCAAGAACTCAACCCAGCCTTGAGCCACAGAATATGCAGCCTGTAGCCTAGAGACAAATGCAAAGCTTTGTCTGGAAATTGTGCCTCTCATCATCATCATTGTTTTGACTGCTTGTCTCATTTAAAGTCTATCATTCTGAGGTTCCATATCATCTGTTTAATATTAGTGGTAAGAGACGCATAGCCATTCAGAGGCACAGGACTGGTGACATCATACGTGGTAAGGTGGTAGGGAGTGAGGCACGCATGGTAGATGGGTAGGAGGAGGGTAAGAGGAGGGCTGAAAGGAACTGAAAAGAACTACCTGAATGTCCACACACACATCCACACACACTTGCGCATACACATAGACATATATATATAGATACACACATAAAACAGGCGAAGGAGAAATGACTAATAAATTTTCAGTATTTAAAACAAATGTACTTTATTACAGGCCCTTTAAAAGTTGGATAATAATTCTTTGACATTTCTTTTATAATGTCTCTCTTTCTTCTGCTGGTGTATTTGGACAAACAAACTCAAGAAGATAACTGGAACTATTCATTATGGCTTGTTGGAACTGCTTTCCACTACTGGGAAATAATAGATTTATTACAAATTCTCCCTAGTGAGAATGTTTAATAACTATGCTTTAATAACTATCTGTTCTTGTGCATAACAGTAACCCATAAATAATGTTGAATAAGCAGATATTGCAGGGAATATATGTACAAGGCAAAGGACAGACGAGACAATAGAACAGTAAAGAATTGCTCTCAACTTGGCCAATGTATCTATTTGTGTTGGCTGGGTTGGGCTAGCAGTACTTGCAAAATTCAAGTGGGGTTAATGTGTGTGTGTGTGTGTGTTGCCGCCCTCCAACCTCACACCACGACTAGCATCAGCAGTCTAGGAGGGTGGGATTGTAAAATGGCCAGAGGAAGAGGCTAGTGTGTGTGTCTGGGTTTGTGTGGTTGGGTGTGCATATGTCTTTGGTGTCTTATGCAATATGTGTGCGCCTGCCTGTTGTAAAATTGTTTTCTGTTGGTTTCTAAGAAACCTGTGCATAAGAACACTGGTAGATGTCACTCGTGTGTGTGTGTGTGTGTGTGAGTGTGGGTGTGGGTGTGGGTTTGTACCCATGTATTTCTGCAAGAGAAAATTTTCGAGGACGGCCCACACACGGATGGATCCCACAGCCACTCAAGAATATTTTCACCCTCCTCTTCTACACTCATACTAAGCAAATTTCATGATGTACTCTTTCTATGATTCCTGTCTCTTAGAGACAGAGCTAGGGCTAAAGTCTCAGTAGATATTAACTAGGGTGTAACTTCTAAAAAATGAAAGTTGAATTTGAATTTCTTTAGAGTTAAAGTAATGGTTTTACTCAGGTATGTTTTTTCTCCCACAAAAAAAAAAAAAAAAAAAATCATGGTACCACTTTTCCTGAACCCTGCATCATAATACTGGCATGATGATGTCACAAAATGGCATGAAAGGTGTTATAGAATGCCATGACATAGCAGTACTATGTTAACGTAAACAGGTTTATATGGAAGCTGCTATAAACCTTTTAATGGCATGATAACACATGCTAATTTTTCTAGTTAGCGTAATGTGTGTCTAATTACGTGACAACCTTGAAGAATTGCTTTAGAACTTTAGAATGACTGTGTTGCAAGTCAGGGTGTAATTTGTATATATACAGTCAGGTCTGGAAGTATTTGGACAATGACAGAGTTTTTGTGATTTTGCCTTCATACACCACCACAATGGATTTGAAATAAAACAGTCAAGATGTGATTGAAGTGTAGACTTTCAGCTTTATTTTAAGAG
>CM075011.1:18735912-18756901 GCA_037576675.1 Pangasius sanitwongsei | reverse complement strand
ATTGTGGTGGTGTATAAAGGCAAAATCACAAAAACTCTGTCATTGTCCAAATACTTCTGGACCTAACTGTGTATATATATATATATAAAACAATGTCAATTAATATGCTTGTTTGCCATTTTCGGACTATTGGCATTAAGGTTGTTAGGGTTCGATCACATTTCTGATAAAACATCAACAAGATGTTTGGGAGTTAAGCTGCAGAAACAGAACTGTAGCAAATTCTCCATGAGACCTGGAACAACCTACCCACCAAATTCCTTTAAAAAAAGTGCACTACTTAGTACCTGAGAGAAATTATGCAGTTTAAAATGGAAACATGCCATTTCCTTATTTGTTAAGTCATATTCTCTTTACAAAATATCTTTAGATGCACCTAAGACTTTTGCACGGCACTATATATGATTTGGCCCAAGTTCATATTAGCCATGCCATATTTTGGTCAACTTTGCCTGATGACAGCCTCATCTGGCCAAAATGTGCATGCTATCTCCATGCTTGATGTATGAAACTTACAAAGCTAAACAAGCATTTTGTTTTTATGCACAAATTACAACAAATTGCATAAAATTTCTTTTAAATATTCATAGGACCACCTCCATCACTGAGTTAAAAACCAACAAAAATATAGATATATACACCGATCAGCCATAAAATTAAAACCACCTGCCTAATATTGCGTAGGTCCCCCTTGTGCCACCAAAACAGCTCTGACCTGTCGAGGCATGGACTCCACAAGACCTCTGAAGGTGTGCTTTGGTATCAGGCACCAAGACATTAGCAGCAGATACTTTAAGTCCTGTAACGTGCGAGGTGGGGCCTCAATTGATCGGACTTGTCTGTCCAGCACATCCTACAGATGCTCGATTGGATTGAGATCTGGGAAATTTGGAGGCCAAGTCAACACCTTGAACTCTTTCTCATGTTCCTCAAACCATTCCTGAACAATTTTTGCAGCGTGGCAGGGCGCATTATCCTGCTGAAAGAGGCCACTGCCATTAGAGAATATTGCTGCCATGAAGGGGTGTACTTAGTCTGCAACAATGTTTAGGTAGGTAGTACATGTCAAAGTAACATCCACGTGAATACCAGGACGCAATGTTTCCCAGCAGAACATTGTCCAGAGCATCACACTGCCTCCGCTGGTTTGCCTTCTTCCCATAGTGCATCCTGGTGCCATCTCTTCCCAAGTTAAGCGACACACACGCACCTGGCCATCCGCATGATATAAAAGAAAATGTGATTCATCAGACCAGGCCACCGTCTTCCATTGCTCCATGGTCCAGTTCTGATGCTCACCTGCCCATTGTAGGTGTTTTCAGCAGAGGATGGGGTCAGCATGGGCACTCTGACCGGTCTGCGGCTTTGCAGCCCCATACACAGCAAACTGCGATGCACTGTGTGTTCTGACACCTTTCTATCATAGCCAACATTAACTCTTTCAGCAATTTGTGCTACAGTAGCTAGGGTGTTGGATCAAAGTTGCTCAGATCCTTACGCTTGCCCATTTTTCCTGCTTCCAACACATCAACTTTGAGAACTGACTGTTCACTTGCTGCCTAATATATCCCACCCCTTGACAGGTGCCATTGTAGCGATATAATCAATGTTATTCACTTCACCTGTCAGTGCTTTTAATGTTATGGCTCCTCGATGTATATTTTTTACATTTTGTATTTATTTATTGATATTTTTAGATTTCTTTGTTTTTCTCTGCTTACATTTTAATAACTATTATTTACATAAAAATACAACTATAATTGTACCCAGTGTACCCAAGACAATGAACCCAAAACAGGGTTTTGATTTGTAGTTTTTTTTCTGGGCTTCCTAAGCACCATAAATGTAATTTTATGTGTACATGTTATATGTTTTATAGTACCCTTTTTATGGGAAAAAAAACATTTATATAATATTTTATACAATTATCATTTTGTAAAACACTTTGAACTGCTTTTTGTCTGAAAGGTGCTATATAAATAAAGATTATCATTATTATTTATTATTATTATTTGGACATTTGGGCATCTCTTCAGGAGTAGGCTTAGTAGTAACAAAGAATATAGAAATAGTGCAATATTAAATATAATTTCTCCTTGATTTTTTTTTCTGTCTGCCCCTGACAGTTATTACCAAATGTCCTTGATATCCAAACCATACTTTGTACTTTTTGTTCTGGTATGACTTATTCTTATATAATTCAGAATGATATTGAGATATGCTAATACATGTTTCTAATACTTGAAATTAACTGAAAATGCAAGATGAAAGATGTCACATCTGATAAGAGTTAATCCTCTTGTCACCTTGTTTACATATACATGACAGAATAAGACATCTTTCATGAAATATGTTATATTTTTATTACATTTATTACATGGTTATGCAGGTCATGTAATGACTAAAGTGTTACAGACATGGTACTGGGCTTTTAGTCAACAAAGTTTTGAAAATTTATAAAGTCAGGTTCAAACAGTAACTCTTTTGCACAATTTTCATTAAAACTAGAAATATATGGAGGCATTTAAATGCATATAGACCTTAAGTAGTTCAGGCAGAGCTTTTGCATTTTGAAACTGCGTGTCTGAATGCCATGTTCTGAATACCACTGATAAAGCTTCAATGTGCAGCACAGCTGAGACCACAAAACTTGATACCCCAAAGCAGAAATCCCAGGACATTTGGAAAATATTTGCATTTTCAACATCTTGGTTAGGTCTCAAAGCATGCATGATGTTGCCAGTAAAAAAAAAGACATTCTAAAATATGTTTGACATATGAAGATGAACATCCTGTAAGGAATTCAGTCTTTATAGCAGATTATGGGGCACAAGAGTTGGATCAAATACAGAAATGGATATATATGATACGACCTACATTTAAAACAAATCTGAGATCCAGTACGTTTATGGTACAAATCCAAACAGTTTCATCTCTCTGTATTTCATGTTTATATTTTCCAGTTCCAGATCTATGTGAATGGGAGAGTTTTGCTAAACTGGTTAGCCCTCAAACATTACACCTCAATACTCCTTCCTCCTTACAGCCTCCTCTACAGCATAATATCTCACAGTGTTTCATTTTGGAGCTGCAGGTAGGAGTCACGCTGATTTTGCACAGCTATCTGATTGAGTAGGAGAGTCTTTGCCGGTGTGTTCTTTATCTCTAATTGTGCTCTTATGTTTTTATAACTCAAGTCCTTGTCAGCTGACAGAGAGCCACTTTGTGTTTAGGACAGCCGGCAGCACATGGCATTGGTTAAGCTCATATTCACTAGATTGTATACAAATATTTCACATTCTAGTGATGATTACAGACAAAAAAGGAAGTGTCTTTTGGGTGGGTGGGGAAATCAGTACTTTGTATAATAAATTTTGTGCACTTGTGATGAAATTATTGGTTTTGGGTTTTATCTCCTTTGATCATGGATATCATAGTTAATTTAGGCCACAAACTATTTAAAAAAGGCAAGAACTAAAAGGTTTAATACTTAGACTATTAATTATGATTTCTTGTATATATCATTTATTTCTTTATTCCTCTTCAAAGTAAACTCAGGCATTTGAATTCCTTTTGGAGCAGTATTGTATAATGAAACCCATGAATAAATGAATGCATTAGACTTTACTGTAAAGAACCCACAGCAAGTTATAAAATGTATTTTTATCTGTGTCAGCACACCGGCCGGACACCACATCTTCAGCTGTCATCACCCCAAGCAATAAACCATGCACTAGAAGCTCAACTTTCCTATTCTGAGTTTATATTTACACACTAAACTCTACAGCTATGTTCATGCATTATAGTGTTAGAATGCATACGTATGCTGTTAACTATAGGGACAATGACATTTCCTTCAGGCCAAAAGGAACCAAGTACATTACCAAGCGATATGTCTTGCAGGTCAGAGAAGAAAAGCAATGTCAGGATTTAAATTGGAATATTACACAACTATGTCTCGTTCTCATGTTATCAAGTGCAAATCAAAGACATTAAACATGGGCCATATTCAGAGTTGGTAACTCAGAAGGGCACAGGTTTTTTCACTGATGCCAAATCGACTCATTGTTGATTGTGGCCATCCTTAGTGGAGCTGGACAGCCTGCTGAGTTAGAACTCACTGGCTCACAACTGGCCTTCCTATCTACTGTACACATTTCTCCTTGTACTGCTGATTCCGCCCACATAGCACAGGTTAGTGAAGTACTTGAAGTACTTGTTGAGTGCATCCCCATGGATCTGGTAAGGCCGCTACCATGTTCAGAATAGGGACATGAAAGTTACTGCCAAGAGCATCACTTGTATATTGTTGTTTTTAGCTGGTTGAACATGCCCAGAATGATTCTGTATGTTACTACACATATGACCCCACATCTCTCTCTCTCCCCTACCCTCTGACAGACAGGTTAGTACAGTACTTTCCCAAAACATTAAAGTGAATGTTGCATTAGGTGGTAGATGAAGATATGTGGGACTATGACCTCCTGCTCCTTTGTGCACTGTGCACTAAGGCAGAATATGGAGAAGGAAAGTTCACTAAATAACAGCCCCCACAGTACCACTTGATAAGCATACATCTACAGATGGAAAAGTACATAGTGTGAATTAGTCCCTTCATGCAAATGCACATGTTGGAGGCCCAGCATCTAGAGACACAGGAATTCTGACCTTCAAATCTGAACCAGAGAACTGCTAGAAATGGAAGAGATGTGTAAGCCTGGCTCTTATATTAGGTAGCCTTTCCCACTTGCATGCCCTCTGGGCATCTTCTACTGACTCCCTGGGTATCCCTGGTCACTTGGTGTCACTACAGCCAGGAAGCTGACTCAGATACCAACACATGCAGTGAGCATAACAATAACAAATGCATGTGAATCAGAGTGGAAGGAGCCACAAAGCACCAATGCAGTCAGAAATGTGAAATAAGAGCCTGCAAAAATAATAGAAATGTTTGGTTCTTGCATTAGCAAAATCCATATCCCACACTATTCCAAAACACTCTCTTACCTGTTCACATTCCTTTTCTTCTCCTCACTGTGCACACATGAATAAATATACCTCATGCTCATAAGTAATTAACTTGCCAACATTGCATATGTGTGTTCATGCTTTGCCCTTAAGCCGGACAATGTCACAACAAACAGATCATTAGGGTTAAGAGATTTTAAGAGAGCAAACTAATCTGACAGGATGTCATTAGGAGGACCACATTCATTAACCATTTTAATGGCCATAGGTGACCTGGGTAATTGGATTAGTCTGCATATTTTGAAAACCATAAATAATAATAAATATAGTGGTCTTGTCTTGGTATTTGGTAGATCATAAGACGTAAATTCAATAAATAGCAAGATGCGAATGTGCAGTTGTCCAAAGAGGCTTGTGAATCTTGAATTCGGTAAAATGCATAACTTGCATTGGCATGGCTCTGGGAACATGATACAAACATCCAAAACCCTACAAGTAGTAATGATTGTGCCATTTCTGTGTGAAAGGATAAAATGAAAGCATATGAAGAACAAGGTCTATGGGATTTAGTCTTTTGGCACTTCTAGTGTATTCTAGATTATTGTGGTCAGAGATAATAGGGAATAAGGATGAGATGCTTGGCTCTTTCTAGCCAGTGTCTTCATTCCAGCAGTGCTGCCATAGTTATTTCAAGGAACTCTCATGGCATGTTTAATTTTCTTATTAACCAGAATGTTCATTAGATAAACTGGGAAACACAGAATCAAGATAGTCAAATGGAATGTTCGTGAGGCACTTTTATGTCACCTTATTCTGTTTCCGTGTTACGATACTGACAAAGGTTCTGTCTATCTCAACAAGCAGGAGAATTCAGCCTGTATTCGTATTACCTGCTGAACTGCTAGTAAATCAGCAGACCTCACCAATGTGGACTGCCTTGCTATCCTGAAGACTGTAAATGATCTGTTTGCATGTGCATTTTACATTCTGTTGTTTTGCTTTTTCATTAGACAACAATTAGTGAACTGTTCCCTGACTATGCATCCTGCACTCTCTTTAACAGAGGTCGTCAACTGGCGGACCATAGTCCAGATACGGACCCAGCAAAATGTTTCACCAGAGCAAAACAAGCACTGAAAAAAAAAACACTGTGGCAGACCTGATAAATGTATGGGAAAAAAACTGGTGGAAGTTCAGTTTTCACAACATGAGCCATCATGTTTCTGTAACAGATCCTTTATGGCTTATCCAATCACATTATTATGTAATTTATTTAGAGAGACTAGCAACAGAGAGAGCTAAAGAGGTCAGAAATGGAAGGTTTTTTTTTTTTTCATTTCATTTACCCTTACCAGTCTGATTAGTAAAGTGACGGCATAACATCACTAATCACACCAGACATAAGTGACGACCTAACTTGTAGATGACAAAAACATAATGTTTAAAGACGAAAGGACAGAAAGGTATGTATTTATTCCCCCTGCATCAATTTTAAAACAGCAGTTTCTTATCTATTCAGAGTAGAGGTGTGCATCAGGGAAAACCTACCTAACTGCTCTATTCTGTTCAGAGACATTTGTTAATATTGTGGGAAATAGAACCAACTAAGTGTGTTAGGCAATATCACAGGCAGGTGCAGTCCAAAATGATAACTCAGGGAGCTGTAGGGATTAGTCAAGATTTCCATGGGAGTGGGCTTGAGTGGGCTTAAAACTAAAATAGTCTCTCTCTCTCTCTCACACACACACACACACACACGCACACACACACCTTTGATCCATAGTTCTAGTCAAAAGTGGTAAAATGAAGCACCACTGTGAAACAAAACAACCACTTAAAATGGTCTTATTTAAAGCCATAAACTATATAATTAATAGTTGAGCACTAAAATGTAACTGTTGTTGCATCAAGTCATGTTAGTTGCTTGTCTTACAATATATGGCCAAAAGTATGATTACATCATCAGATGATACATTGCGAGTTGGAAGTACATAATTGTATTTGTATGCTGTAGCCTTAAGATTTCTCTTTAGTAGAACTAAGGGACCTAGTCCAAACCTGTTCCAGCATGACAGTGACACAGGGCATAAAGTGAGGTCAATAAAGACATGGTTTGCCAAGGTTGGAGTGGAAGAACTCGAGTGTCCTGCACAGAGCCCTGACCTCAACCCCACTGAACAGCTTTGGGATGAACTGGAATGCAGACTGCACACCAAATCTTCTAACTTGACATCAGTGCCCAACCTTACTAATGTTCTTGTGGATGAATGAGGAAAAATCCCCACAGCCATGTTCCAAAAGGTAGTGGAATATCTTTATAGCAGCATGCTTAGTTGAATAAGAAACATCAATTCAGAAGCAAAATTAATTTATACTAATGGTATATTGGGAATAATGAGTCTACATTAAAATCTTTTTCATATTTTGGGTTAATCCAAATTTGCAGTGTTTATTTGTGCAAATTTATAAATTATAATAAATTATATAAAATATAATTGCTCTTTTACTCAAAAGTTATTTGGTAATTTTGTTGAAATTTTGCAGCTGTTTCAAAGAGTAGTATCTTTGTAAGATCACCATGGTTATCTGTTTACATCCATCTTGACCACTTTCACTATAAATCTATGATAAATTTACTGTTGCCCTATTTCATTTTCTTTGGTTGATTTCCCATAAGTTACTGAATTGCTTCCCCTAACACATGTCCTCTCTGCTTCTACAAACCATTAATTAATGCCCAGGAATGTTCTTTTAGTCCAACACCAAGTCAGGTCAATAGGGCCTGTGGAGGAATGCTATCCTGAGCATTCCAGTGATAATCATCCTTAAGGTTGTGGTTTTGGGGAACTGACCTGTTTAGCGATGGTGCACAGGTCAATGGTTTGCTCTTTCTCATAGGCCTGGTGGTGTGAACTAAACATTCCAAATGTTAAGGCAACTCTTTGTGGTCATGGCCCCTTACTATGATTTAAAAAGATTCTAATTTAAATCACGAGGTCCATCTATTTCCCCATCAATCAGCTGTGGTTAGACATAAATTGCTTTGACATTCCAATGCCCATGAGAAACTTCTCTGACCGATGCCTAGAGTTACTCATCTCCTACCAGAAATCCGCTCAGCTGCTTTCAAATGTGCCTCTCATTCTGTGGCGTTCACCTATTGTTAACCCCCTTCAACAAGGATGCAAAGGCTTTGCATCAATTAATCTACTATAGTCGCTCAAGTGAAGGACCTTTTGTGAAGGGACTTTGGAAAAAGAACTCCCTATCATCCTATCTCAACTGCTATATAGTTCCACTGTCTGCATACTCCAAATTGAATGGTAGAGACAGTTTGAAAATGGAGAAGACCTTTGTGAAAATTACACTATAGTCAATAATGTCTTCTGGTTCTATTTTTTGCATTCCTGTCCCTTATTTAAAATGTATAAATAAAAAAAATGAATAAACTATGAATAGTTGGACATTCAAACTCATAGTCATAATGGGAGCATGGGTCACACAGAGCGAGGCATGATATTTCTTATACAGACAGCAAATCCAAAAGGTATATGGGTAAGGCATAATAGGCAAGGCAAGGGTTACACAACAACAATGGCAATCAGGGTAAACACGGCTCAGAACGTACACAAACACTGGGATTAGCAAGACTTTGTGATTAGACAATGCAAGTGTTGACCTTACATTCTCCACAAAGTAGGAAGTAACCTGGAAGTAGTAAATTAGAACTCAGGGGAGGGAGACCGCTGCTGGGGAGATGTAATGTCCGGGGCTGTTATGACAGTGAGACAGTGATTAAGGTCTGCAATGAGGAAAGGATCTAGAATGTCCTTAGCAGTGACCTATGTGACAGCTGTCTGCTTTTGTCTTTTGTTGTGGGGGTTTTCCCCGACCATGACAATAGTGGCGGCTAGTACCTGAGTACTCACTGGAATGGGGTAAGATCTGTGAAGAAATGTGTGAGAGAGTTTTGGGTGTACTTGGCCTAAAGCTGTTGAGTCATTCATTTAACATTTGATTGCAGGTGGTAGCCTGAAGAGAGGATCGCACTGATGTTTTCTGCAGAAAGCTTTCCATACACGAGATGTAAATTGTATACCCCGACCTGATGAAATATAGTCGAGAATGCCACAGTGTCAGCCAGTAGCTAGCTGTTGCCATTACATGACAGCTACCTATCAGGGATGGTGAGGGCTACCACATGTTTCCTCTGAGAAGCGTGGAGCCAGCCACATTTTTGAACTGCTGCTCATCGTACACAATTCGTTTTGTGCATCTCTACTTCCTGGTCATCTATAATGTACCCAAGGGACTTTTCAAACCGAATCAAAAGCTAGTGGAACTCTCATTTATTCTATGTGATGTACATGTGATTTTCCAGTAGCTCGGTTAGGACTTGACATACATGGTTATATGTTCTTGTTATGAAGCTGAGAAGAAGAGAATCATTAATATATGCTATGACAAAACAGTTAAGAAACTCACAAAGCACTTTGTTAACAAAAGCTTTGAAAAAGACAGAAGGAGCACTGACCAGCACAGGTCCATAGTGCCCTACTGGGTTACTGCTGCACTTCCTCCGAATACCAAACATGGTCAGCAGTAAAGCTTCATTCAAACTAACAAATACTAAACTTAGGTTTCCGTCATCTGTCCTTTTGTATAATTTGTACTTGGACATGTGTGCTTAGTCTATCTACAGTTAGTTCCTCCTCCAAAACCATTTTGCGGAAAAAGGATGATAGAGTAAACAATCCACCTCATTCATGTGCATTACACCTGCGACTGTATTTCTGATGAGCATTTATACTCGACAAACAAGGAAGTAACCTGAAAGTGGTAAGTTAGGACTCTGGGGAGATAGACCTCTGCTGGCAGGGAGGTGTAATGGCCTGGCTAGTGTTATGGGAGACTTTTGCACATCTGACTTATTTCTTATTTTTTTAAATTGCATATTATATTAAAATTATGTGACCAAGTCAAATGGTTCAAATGTGACCAAATCAAATGAGTCTGTCCAGAATATTGTCATATTTGCTCAAAACACTTGTTGCGCAAGATCACATGTATAAACGTACAGAGTAGTCATTTGAGAAATTTTTGCACATCTGCAGAGAACTTTTGGCCATTTGCTTGGTGGAACATGATCGCTCTGACTGTATTTTCAGTGAACAACATACGTATCTTTCTGTTGAATAATATATTTCAATAAAACCCATACATAAAGGCACAGTCTCTAGTATAGGGAAAAAAATCTTGAACGTATTACTGTATTTACTTACTTTGGCTGAGCCCTAGACATGTATGGGAGGTCGTTGTGGCATTTGTGGGCTTGTGTTTATTGTTTATGCAGTTTTTTCTCCTAATTAATGCTATGATGACGACCTCTGTCAAATACATGACCAAAAGACATCTGAATCTCACGCAATGTACAGCTGAATCCCAAGGCTGCGGCTTTGAGGGTTGCGGATGTACTAAGCCACTAGCTTTGAGGAAGACAGATGTGAAATAAAACCACATCCAAAACCAACACATCCAAAAACATCTGTCAGAATCTTGTTCAGTACTACCTGCACAATTACATGCACACATACACAACCATGTGCACACATAGACAAACCATTAACAAATAATATAATGGCCATATATGGTAGTAAGCTGGCTGTCTTTCTCCCTAAGATTGTCTAAGAGTCACTTACACACTGTTTCCATAACTAAACAAGTCTAACACTTTCAGAAAATATATTCCATTGGTTTGAGTTTGTTTATGAGGTGAAAGAAGTCACAAAACTTTTTTAATGGCTTTAAACTTGCAGATATTATTATTATTATTATTATTATTGTTATTATTATTTAAAATAAATTAAAAATCAATTTAATTTATTATCATTATTATTAATTTATAAATTTACTTGTAATACACAGATTATACCCATCTCTGAATCTCATCACTGAAAGGATGGCTTATACAGATTTAGATCTTAATTTACAAATATAGTTAGCAGAAGAATGCATGAAGTCTTTCTACATAAAAACCTGCCCACCAACTTCCCTTGGACTTCCATTTTTAATGAGTTGCAAGCAAACAGGTTTTCTGTTCTTTCTGTCATATGGGGAAATGTTTCAAAATTCTTGTGTAATTACTCATATACCACACATGTAACCACTGGGAATTAGGTTGAAAAATGGGTCTTCCCTTAAGGGTATGTTTTATTTTCTGATTCCTAATCTGTAAGTGATGTGACATGTGATTAAAAAAGAATAGATATATTCTTCTACTTTGGCCAAAACATGAATTACTTTGTACTACTGCATTAATAACCTAGTAAGATTTTCCAAAGCAAGCCACAAAAACACACATTTTCACCTGCTATTTCTCTTTTCAACTTTATCTTTTATTAAGATGAAAATGTGCTGTGACATACACTTCTGATTGTATACTGAAACTGGCCGTCTTAATGCCTCGCTCAGTAAAGTCATTATAGACCCCTGCGGTTTTCTCAGCCAAGCATGTTCAGTTTCTTCTGGAGATGTTGACTCATTCATATCGTCTCATTTTAGTGGAATGGCTTAGCCAGAAGACCCTAAAAAACCCTTCAGGGAAAGTCACAGTTAAAGCTCCATATTTTTGCAACAGGGTCAGAAAAGTACTATATGGGACTAAAGGGTTGGGCACTATCAGAGTATATTAACCCTGGCATGGTTGATCTATACTGTATAACTGCCCTTTACTTCTAGCAAGCCTGGCAATGCCCACGTTTAACCTCCTAGAGTTGTGGTTTGGGTGGTGCACAGCCATTCATCCAGATATAAATGTTTTTAACCAGCCCCCTAAATAGCACACAGCATACATCAGCACCTGGAGCTTCGCAGGCTTTCTCCTCTAAAAAAAAATATTCCCTTTGAAACATTGCAGATGGGATATAGTTATGTACTGCATTCTGAATTCAGGTATGAGCTGTGATGGTATGGTCTACTTTGTGTTTAAAGGATTCATTGTATTAGTAATATATTTTTTAATTACTGTGTACATTCTAAGGGTTTCTAATCATATATCCAAGTTATTCAGACATCTGTGTGTGTGTGTGTGTGTGTGTGTAAGAACAAAATGTCCCCATAATGGTAGCAATGCATGGCAATTTTTTTTGTTTCTCACAAAACAAAATACTTTTTTATTTTAAAAATGCAGGTTTTATTTGAAAAACTAAAAGAGTGATGACTACAGTGAAGGAGAGGCTCTGGTGTCCCAGACAGGGTCAGGGCCTTGGGGTCAGAGCCACAGGAACAGGATGTGGGTATCCACTAGTCTGGAAGCTATTATAAAGGGCACGCCAGCATAGTGGTCTATACTAAACATTACACTGACAGTGATATTGGGAGCTATTTTTCTTTTTCTTTACTATTGTTCCTAATTTATACACATATCTTTTAATTATGCTTCCGCTCATTACACTAACATCCATCTCTGTCCTGTGTTAGATGGTCTGATGAGAACAGTTTTCCTTCCACTGTTGTCTCTGTCTCCATCTCTCTCACTGTGTCATAAAGCCCACCACATATGCCCAATATAGTTAAAGCCTCACTCTCCACACTCTTTTTACACCATTGCTAAACAGTAATGATTTTTCCTGACACACAAGCAGAGAATGTGCGTAAGACATGACCTTTATTCTGTTCCTTCAGTGTGTCACCAGCAGAAGCGACATGAAGAAAATCGCCTCTGAAAAAAAAAAAACAGCTGAAGAGGACTGTATTTTTAGATTCTACTGCACAGGGCTTCCATTTTTTAAAGATCACCAAGAGGCCTAAATAATTTTGTGGGAAGGTGATAAAAATGAAAATTACTCTGCAGAATGATATCATAACACAATATTAGTCCTCAGCATTTATATATTTCAGAACAAAGTAGCTTTCAGCTTAATATTTATTTACATAGTGTATCTTCTTGGAAATTGCTTTACATCTTAAAAAATACATAAAGCTGTTGCTTGCACTAGTACTTACAGCTTTCGTTCTTGCCATTTGGTCTCTGTAGATTTCTACATATGTCTGTGTTTCTCACCCCACTAAATATTTCAACAAGTATTTTAACTTGCAAGATCAGGCATCACTGTGTGATACAATGAGACAAGTGTTTGCATAGAAACAGAGAAGGCTTTCCCCTGAGTGTGCATGCTGCCAGTATTACAAGTGACTGGCACTCTGTTGACTGGAGCTCTTCTCATCCCAGACCTGGCCACTTCTTTTGTGCGTTCTGAGTGGGGCTCTCCAACTGTGGGATAATAGCTTACTGATACAACCCTCCTATACCCCTTCTTACTTTGCCCGATTCAGCAGTCTAATTGCATTCCCTAGGAGTAAAATGGGAGAAGAAGAAGAAGAACACAAGAAAAAGTGGCAGCACATAAAGCTATCTTCATTTAAGTTCATTTCATTAAAACTGTGTACACGCTTATGAAACAAATTGAGATTCCATTTTAAGGCAAAAAAAAAAAAAAGCAGAATGGTCAAAAGCATTTGAGGGTTAGACCATAATTTCTCTGATTTACACTGGATCTGAGATGTTTTTAGTGCCTGATGAGGTGGAGGTTTAATCCCCCTGTGGTATTTTTAATGGAAGTCTCTTCAGGAGATTCAGTCATGTGGGGGAGACAGGGGAGCTGTTGTACTGAGGGATTAGACCCTCATGTGGGAATTAAAAGCCATTTAACAATACAGTAATCAGCATGTTTCCCTCTGAAAGAGCCTCTAGTTTCCCATTTTAGAAAACGTAGAGTATTACTCCCTTTCTACATGAACACAAAACCCTTTCAGAAGACTTGTTTAGAGGAAATGGATTAATCCTGTGTGTTTCATATGCCCCACTAGAAAGAGATGGATAAAAGAAAAGGTGAATGAACGAGGACACCCACTGTTAGAATTCTTCGTTCCGATTTTTCATGAGCTATCATAGTTTAACCAAAACCTTTCTGCAAGTATTAACAATTCCTCAAAGGAGAAATAATAATTAAAGTTTATATCGCAGGGGTTTGTGCCTTACTTAATGAGAAATATTGTTTGTTAAATGTATATTTTATCAAATAAATGATTGGATGTATCGGAACGGAAGAAATCAAAACAGCATTCACAAACAAACAAACTACTGACTGATTAAATGAATGATTGAATGAATAAATTAAGACATAGCACAAATGATTGGCCATATTCAAACATGCCACCATACTGTATGCCAACACCACACACATCAACTGGCAAGAAGTTACTAGATTAATTTTAATGACCTGGAAAATGATTTCAGGCTATGAATTAGATAATTACTGTATTTCTCAACAAATATGAACCTAATGTTTTGAAACACTTATAAAATTTGATGTTGAACTAAAAAAATGCTATTAGTCAAGCCGCAGTCAAGCCTTTGATGATTTCACTACATACACAGACTCAGACTTATATTTCAAAACAAATTTTATTGATTATCATTTAATATAAATAAAACACATGTGCCAGACTAATAATAAAGCGCTAACATTTATGAATGTTAGGTTAGCAGACAGGTTCGGTAAATATACATTTGTACTGAATGTCTCATCTTGAGCAGAGCGTTTCATTTAATACATCTGTGAATAATCATGGTTCAAAGACAGCAAGCTCTCCTTTGTAATCTGGTCAGACCCAACTTGATTTGTCTTTTTATTTTTCCATTTTTTAAAATCTCATTTTAGACTAAACAGCTGGTCTCACATTCACCTCAACTTTTTACGCTCAAGCATTAAACAAACCATTATACCATGAACAAGTACAAGGAATAAAGTAATTACATTTTTTGCTAGATGCAGGATAATTCCTTAAACCTACTTAATTTCTTTGGTAAAGTAAAAAAAGTTATTGCGAGCTACTTGTGGAATAATAATTTTTGAAATGTGGTTGTGCAGTGCTGTTCCTCACTCCGTGGTTATATCGTTACATCAAAGTGACTGTCATCGACAGAGTCCCAGATAAAAAGCATAATCTCTCAACAAGAGCTTGCCTTTTAGCTACCATCTGCCATGTAGCTCTAACTGTGACTGCAACAGTTTCTATCTAGTTCATTCTGCAAGATGATAAACAGCACATATCCTACAGAATGAATCAGTCACATAACATGAGTTATACAGCTAAAATATAAGCTCTGTTTGAAGTTAAGCACTTGCACCAGACTAGAGTGAATGTAAGGGTTTTCCCTGAGGACCTGTGCATCTCCAGGGCTGCTAGATGCAAATAGGCTGCTAAGTCTAGCTAGCTAACTAAAATATAGTGCTGAAAGACAAAACAAAACAAAACAAAACAAAACAAAAAAAAAACTACAATGCCTACTTGTTTCCAGTATGCAGTATTTTTTTAAAACCCTATTTGATTTCTCCATGTATTTTGCTATCTATATAAAAACTTACTCTCACACAGTATGACCAAGTGTGAAATGCTAAAATACAGAGACATTCACCAACACCTCCCATTAGTCACTAGCCAGCTATTATGAGCCCCCTAGCACAGCAGCTTTTCAGGTCCACAACTAGGATAGGTCTTCTGACAGTGATCAATTCACTAGATTCTCACCAAATTAGAGTACAAAGAATTGCCTTACCTGTTAGCTAGGGGGAAAAAAGTGAAGCGCCATTAGTGCAGAATAATATTGGATTTTCATTCTCTCACTTTTGTTTACACTCTCATGCTCCTTCTCTTCCCTGATTGGCTTACAGTATAGGTTTCTTGCGATTTGTCTTTCTTTATATACTAATTTCTGAGGCTGAGCAACATGAACTTTAAATCATCTGCCGTAAAGCATGAGGTAATGACTAATAAATGCTGCTGGCAGCACAAGTGATCATACTGTATATGACAGATATGCGCCTCTTTTCTTCACTGTGTTCACACCTCCGAGTATTACTAGAGATATTTTGTTTTTATGAATATCAATTAATCTTTTATCAACCATCACCTCCTCTGCATTCCAGGCTGCCTCCCACTGCATTTTGCAATAATCCTTGCCTCAACCTTCCACCTAAATCATGCCTATGTGCACGGCTGAGAACTTGTAGTGTGCCTCATGTCTCCCTGAATTTATTATCAGTTTGGTAAAGCAGTATTAAGAATAAAGTAATGTCATGTATGTTATATATAAAGGAAGTGAAACAGAAAAAAAAACCCAAAACAAACAAACAAAAAAAAACAATATAGTACAAGTCTCAGAAATGTCCTTTATCAGCTGTACAAGCGATAAATAGCTTTCTCAAAGAAGGCCTGTTTTTCTAATTAAATTTTGGCAAAAGGTGAAGTCCCTGCTGAACTCCATGTCCTCCACCCAGCTAAACCAAAATAAAAACAAAACAGACGTGCACAGCCATGGTCTTGCATACCGACAAAGCCACGACAAAGGCTTTCCATACCTTCATGCATGACAGAATCCAATAACCCCACAAAAAGCGAGGGGGGGGGGGGGGGGGGGTTGTTGGAATGAATGAATGAATTCACACAAATCACAGCAAAGCAGTGTTGTTTCCAGGCTAGTCTGCCTTCTCATCTCACTGATGACACACAGAGGTCAAAGTTCATGACCACAGGACCTACAAAGTTCTGTTCACTGAGAGTGGATACATTAAGGGAAGCTGGGTTTTA
Source organism: Pangasius sanitwongsei (assembly GCA_037576675.1). NCBI lineage: Eukaryota > Metazoa > Chordata > Actinopteri > Siluriformes > Pangasiidae > Pangasius > Pangasius sanitwongsei. The sequence continues at coordinate 18,740,281 of CM075011.1, read as the reverse complement.
AATACAAATATTTAAAAGAGATTTTCTAGAGATCAAGCGAGGTCACGACTTCTGCATATATAATTAAAACAAAGAAAAGTGATTGTTGTTCTTCTAGGTTGCAGATCAATTTCTCAAGTTAGAAAAACTCAAGTTACAAAACAACCCCAATGTAACTAATTTCACGTAGTAGACAGAGAAAAAATAAATCATAAAACTACAATTTTATTCGCCACATGCAAAAAAACCTATCATAGTAATATGTGCATGTCAAAAGTCCTAGAAAAGGCATGCATGCATAAACAAACAAACAAATAAATAGTCTATTTATTAATTTACTTATTAATGTATTCTTGGCTTTGTGTCCTGGAAGCACAGTTCTGGAAAAGAAAAACATCCTCAAACTATGCCAATACAAACACCAGCAGGTCCAAGGTTATATCTCATATTATTTCTGTCAGACCAAACATAAAAAATGTAGCAAAGCTTTATCTCATATCGAGTTGGATGAATATAAAAACAATACTTAAAAACAGAAATGAATTATATAGAGCTTACAAATTACAAGTCAAAGAGCACAGTATTGCTAACTTGTAAATACTACATAAATAACTAGTAAAGTAGCTCTTAGACAATGTACATAGATCAAATGGGCCCATCAGATGTAGAAGGGTGGTGCACTGATAAAGACAATGTTAAATGCCATCGGGTGCAGGTGCATTTAAGTTCATTTGATCATTTTTTTTTTCTCCCACTAGAGTTAAAGGAAGCCATTTGTCTGAGCAGTAGGCACTACATACATCCACACACACATAAACCATGCCACAAAAGTGTACACAGTCTGTCCAAAACCTTTTAAATATTACCATTTGTCACCATTGTGCTTCAGAATGGCCAGGCTCTGGGGATTTATCCGATCAGGTAGAGAGAATGAATCTGTGAGCTCATCTTGCTGAAGAAATAGGTTTCAGAATTGATCACCAAGGCTTGCATGGGTGCACTCTCATCCTGTTCCAGTTCTCAATGCATTTAGGATTTCCATTCTTCAGAGAGATCAAATAAAGTTTCTGACACAAATAAGTGAATCTAGATTACGATAATCCACAAAACCACTCTCTGAGAATACTATTAATATGCTCACTGTTAAATTGACAGTGTGCCTTTCTTAGCTGGGAGGGAATTAATCCTATTCATATCCTTAGAGTGAAACAAAGTGTCACCTAGAAATGTGCTTTCAATCTAGTGAAAGCTTTAGCTGACTACTCCACATAGACTTTCACATTGAGAGAACCGAACAAAATGTGGTTTAGAAAAGATTTATGCTAATTTTATCTTACAAAGTATTTATGATGCATTTATGAGTATTTATGATTAAAACAAATATGGAGATAGACCGTGCCTTAAGTATTAAGCATGAATAAAAATATAAAACCATGGTTGTTTTTACATGGTGGATGAATATTGTTATCCATGAATTGGATATTGGACAATTGGATTTGTTCAAAGTTTTCTTTTTTTTCTTCCTCCTCTTTCCCCACAAAAATTTTGTTTGTGCAGACCAAACAAAATAAGGCATCAGAACATGAAATTTGGCAAGAAATCCTCCTGTTACTCAGCCAAGGCAGTGAACTTGCATTGGCCTTATGTGGCGCTATGGTAGCACATTTTGACCCATATTTTGACTTGATCTATAAGTGGACATAATTATCGATAAAACAACAAAAAATTAAGCTGGGAGGAACTTTAAAATGTCTGTTATTTTGCAGCAGCCTCTTGGAGGGCTTTTCTTTTTTTGTTCCCTTTTCCTCTCTGCTCCACCTGGCTGCTTCTTGTCCATTCTTCAGGGGATCTACATTGCTTTCTGTTTCATGCAGCTTTAATTAATAGAAGCCGGATGGAGAGGAGGCGAATAACGACCAAGACTAGTGGGTTCATGACTAATGGACCAAACATAATTTCTAGGAACTGCAGGATTTGCCAACCACTTGGTTTGGAATTATGATTCCCATTTAGTAATGCTCCAAAGTACAGGAATATTTTCCTGGAATATGATAGCAATCGATTAATATGCTAACAACCAAGTGAGATTTCTTAGCGTCTACTCAGCTACACCCTAGCAACTGCCTGGAATACCAGAGCAACCACATAGCAACACCCTATCAATGACCTAGCAACACCCAAGCAACTACCTGGGATACCCTGGCAACCACCTAGAAACACCCTAGCAACCACCTGAGATAACATAACAACACGCTAGCAACAATCTGGGAAAACATAGGACCCACCTAACATAGCAATCCAATAGCAACATAGCAACTACCTGGCATACCATAACAACCACCTAGCAAACACCTCAAATATCATAGCAACTGATTAGCAATGCCCCAGCAACCAATTGGCAGCACCCTAGCGACACCTGGGATACTATAATAACCATATACCAACCCCATAGCAACCACCTAGCACAGCCTAGCAACCACCTGGCATATCAACCTCCATAATTAACTATGTTTTAACCTTTAAAATTTTTAATCATCAAACATAATTTTTAAAATATTTTTAATGTTTAATCTTTTAACATTTCAACCTTTTAGCCTTTTAACCTTTAAATATTTAAGCTTTAATTTTTTAAAATTTTAAAGTCAATAACAATGACACATTGTAGTATTGTTTAACTCTTTTAGTGTGTTCAACAGCTCTGTCAAGCCAACACAAGTTCATTTAACTTTAGCTTTCTAGTTTTGCTTTGTGTCCCCAGTCACTGGAAGAGCTGTGGCTCTACCATATCATGGTCCATACATCAGCAGAAGATGTTAGAGACAAAAGGGACAAAAACTCACACAAAATCATTTGTCCTACCCGCAGACTCAGTTAGCTGTGTTTGACTGCAGAATGTCTCTTTAACAAGCAGAATTTGTGGCTGGTATTCACTAGTAGATACTATGTAAAGTAGAGGAAATCCCATAGTATAATGTATCATATCACTAACCCTGTTTTGGGCATTTTGGACAGATAATTCCACTTAATAAACTCCACTTAGTTTTCCATCTAGGTGAGTACGGCATGCACAAAGTGGAAGTTGATACTCAGTGACTGCTTAGGAAATGATGGCTGTCAGCACAGGTGTGCTCAAGGCTTTTATTGCTTTCACTCAAGCACAATACACACCCTGCACTAGATGAGTTAGATATTAGCTCAGGTCAGCTGAACATATCAAAGGTAAGTGAGGAGAGGGGTGGATTAAAGAAAATTGTACGTGTACTCTACTGTGTACACTAAGTAGACACCCTCTATTGATCTCGCTACTTCAAAACCAGAGCATAACAATGGTGGTTTGTTTTTTAGGCCACGTTTCAACTGTCAGCATTCAAACCTACTATAGTTACCAATCATATAGCTTTTTTTGTGGACAGACAGCCTTGGACAAATTTGGGGGGTTTAGTTGAAATGTGTCATACAAATGAACATATTCACAAGCCTTCTGATATTTTTAGAAGGTCTCTTAATTGCTGAAAATATATCCAGTTATCCAGCTCTAAGCAAATGCACTCTAATAATTTGTAGCTGAATAGTGTAAAATGGCTTTGTAACTCCTGACAATTAACTTTTGATTATTTGTGACAATAGTGGGCAATGAGGATAATCAGATATATTTTTTGCAATAGGTTGTTGTTTTTATTTTCTCTAGTGGACGAAGTCTGAATATACAGTATCTACAGCATTTGGTTTTACCAGTCCAGTTTCTATGTGGCAGTCTACAACACAACATTAAGTATTCTGCACAATTCAAAATATGAGGCCACCTTACAGAAACTGTGAAAAAAAACAGCACATAAGACCACAGGCCCTGTCATACTCAAAGAAAGGGCAAAGGCTTACCATGGTATTTCTTTCTATCCTATCCCAGCACACTCACACACACACACATTATGGAAATCCCACAGATTACAGACCACTTTTCACATAATTACTACTCCGCAAACCAAAGCATAATCATGCAATTTCCTCTGTGACGCATTATCCAACAATATCTATATCAAGTCAGTGGACCTTTAGGCAGCTAATTTGAGAAATTGAAGCAGTGTAAGATAATTAGTAAGGTTAAATGATGTCCATATACTTTCCACAATGCAAAACCCTGAAAAAAACAGCCCCCCTTCCCCCATATGCTAATCTGCAATTAGAACACATACATAACATGAGGAAAAAATAGGCAGGAGAAAAGAAAACAAAAGGAAACAGGAACAAAGGAAAAGGAACAAAACTAAGAGTATTAAAGATAGGTCAGGCATGCCATTTTGTGCACCTGCTTGTATATATATATATATATATATATATATATATATATATATATATATATATATATATATATATATACATATATATATAT
>CM075011.1:18665380-18718382 GCA_037576675.1 Pangasius sanitwongsei | reverse complement strand
AGCCCCTGAAAATGGAGGTACTTTGCTGAAAATGGCTGTAATTCCTAAATGGTAAATGCCATATTTTTGTGGAACCTTTTAAAACAAAGCTGAAAGTCTACGCTTCAATCACATCTTGATTGTTTTATTTCAAATCCATTGTGGTGGTGTATAAAGGCAAAAAAACAAAAATTCTGTCATTGTCCAAATACTTCCGGACCTGACTGTACATATATAACAATCCAAAAGTTTCACTTTGTACATATACATCAATTGTCTAATAGTATATACATTAGTACACATATCATGAGTAAACTTTTACAATGTCATTCAAGATTTCAAAAATTTCAGTCATAGATTGAGGAAAATAAATTACAGAATTAGTTAAAGTTTTAAGCTTGTCCAAAGAAAGCATTTCCTTTTCTTACAATCTTAAGTTTTGAGTCTTTTTAAATGATTTATAATTTGTTTAAATACAACATCAGCAGGTATATTACATTGATTGATGACCATTTTGCATCTTGTGTTCCATATTTTGCAGTTCACAGTACAAACAACTGTGGTACACTATCGAATATCCCATACATAACTGTCCTTACTGTAATATCTATGTTTAATCTTATAGATTTAACTTTAGTCCAGATGTCTACAGATATTTCACAGTGTATTAAAAGGTATTCAATCATTTCGTCTTGATGACAGTTATGTATGGGACAGTGGGTGGCTCTAACTGGGAGTCCACCTACTAAAATTAACCAGATTGTGTCACGGGTGTTTTCTGAGAGATTTTTTTGACAAAACATTTTTAATACATTTTTTACTTTCTTTACTGGTTAGTTGTTTGTACTGTGGAGTTCCACCATGTCTTTGCTGGAAGAATTGACCCAGTCAATGTCTAGTTCTATATATTTAGAAGTAAAGCTGCCGTATATGAGTTTGTAGTAATTTACATATTGTCTTGCGTTTTACCATGTTGTGTCATTGGTTTGTTACCCATTGTTTTCACCTTTTTGGTATTAGCCCTTGATTAGTTTGTCTATATATACCCTTGTCTATCTATGTCTTATTGAGAAGTCTTGTTGTATCATTCTTGTATCATGAACCCTGTTTTCCTTGTCTTGGTTTCTCATGCATTCCAGTTTTGACACCTGCTTCTTTTATTATTGTTGATCATGAATTGCTTTATGTTACCTCAGTAACTGTTTGTCTACATGAACTGTTTGCCTGTGATTTGACCCCTGCAACAGAAGTCAGACAAATAATAGGGATCTTGGTAGGTAGTTCAATTTTGGACAAAAGTGGGGGTGAAAATACAGTTGCTTCAAGGGATTTGCAATGTTGCACTCCACCCACATCAGTGCAGGTGAATTCAGAAGTAACTGAATGAAATTTTTAAAAATTGTCTTACACCCAACCAAAACAGCAATGCATCAGAGTTATTACATTTGCATCTGCAGAAAAATAGAACCCTTTATGTCTAACTTTGTCTAAGAGCTCTATTATGGTAGACTTAGTGTTTACCATTGATAAAGCTGTGAATATAGAGTTTAAGAATGCCTAAGTAAGAGTGCTATTTAATAATAATAATAATAATAATAATAATAGTACATTCCATTTCACCCCACCTAACTACCAGGGGAGGTGTTTCAACACCATGGATACCTTCTTTGTGCACATATATTGAGAGCTTTAATATAAGGTCATGTGTTGATCTTTTGAAACTATTAAATGCCAGTTTTAATGGCTGATATTCTCTTTACTTCTTCTCACCTTTGTACACATCTTGAGCATTTATCAGGCTATCTAACAGCTTGTGACTACGGCTGGAACTACGGGTAACTCGTACTCACTTGAGCAGGGGACATGCCTATAGAAAGGGCCCCCTGCTGCTAAGGAATCCCATGGAGGCCAGTCATAATAGTCAGAGGCTGCCAGTCAGAAGCTTCACAACTGAGAACATTGCTTGCTGGGCAGCAACCACCTCAGCAAACACTCAGACCAGTAGGTCCTGCCACTCTGCTTCATGATTCAGGAAGAGGAGAGAGATTTCTGTCTGATTCTATATTTAAGGGAAATAAGCTGGTTTTTAAAAACCCTGGCATTCCACATGGTGAAATTGTCAGATGTCCATGTAACTGTGCAACCACAGTTTGGTTCATTACTGTCGATATGCTTAATGCATGCTTTCATGTTCCCACTGATCCAGAAAACAGATATTTTCTAGTTTCCTATGTTCCCTAGTACCAAGACAGGTTGCAGACTTTACTGGTGTGGAGCTAGATTCTGTGAGAATGCTAGCCACTCTGCATATCACAGGAAACAGGGAAGATCCATAGGACTGGAGTAGACCATATGAGGCAGGGAAGTTTGATGCAGGGGGAATGCTAAGTACCCTGTTACCCTAATGTGTCTTACCAGTTAGGTAGACTGCTATGGGTGGCTTCAGTGTAGGCAAATATGCTTGGGCAGTTAACTGCAGCTATGCCAGTAACCCCTTCATGGTGGAGGTAAGAAGTAAAGAGATTTCACATTAAATTTTAGTCAGATACATAAATCACCAGGGCCACTTACCCACCAGGTTAGAGCAAAGGGGCAGCATTGTCACTGTTGAAGAAGTGCATAGGCCCAGGAGAGTGGTGCTTGTGCACTGAGGTAATGCAGCAGACCTGAGAAATTTACCTAGGCACACCTCTTTATCAATGCTGAGTATGATTCTCCCTAGTGAAGCCAAACAGCCCTCTGGGACATGGCACAGTGGCCCACAAAGGACTTAACACCCTACTGTATGCATTCCCACATTACTGATTCTGCCCATACTAGTTTTGTCTATAAGAATGCCTAGCCTACTCAAAGCCCTGAAAGGGCAAATGCAACCCTAGTTGTCACTAGTGGTTGGTTCACCCTGGTAATCTTTCCCCAGACAGACTCTCTGTCACGGGATGAGCAGAAATGTGTAGCACCCCTGGGTAGACTATCTTGATGTGAGTTGAGGAGTGCTAGAACCCTAGCAAGAAGGCTTAGTATGCTAGGCACTTTAAACATAAAAGCACTGTTTGTGAATGGAGCTATGCTTCACTTCCAACTCCCTTCCAATTAGTCTGAGGTTGAGTTGATTCCTCTTGTCCTACTGGTATAGGTTATCCAGGTGTTGAAGCACTGCCCCTTGCAGTTAGGAGGGGTGAAATTGAATATTAGGTTACACATGTAACCATGTTCTATAAACTGTGGATAGGTGCCAAGTTTCCCCATCACTTGGAACCTATACCTAAGCCTAAACTCAGCAAGAAGATTCCAAAAAAAAAATTACAGTGTCACATGTGGACAGAAAAATGGCTTATGCTCTGATATATTCAAGCTTGTTTGATATTCTCAGCAATGAATCCTGTAGTGTGAACCCCTCTATGACAAGTAGCAAGAACAGTGATGAGAAACAGTGAGGGAGATTCCAAGAGGAAATCAAATGGTCTAATCTTTGTTATGTCGCTTAGCAACCAAAGCTTTCTGTTAATAGACTACACTGTGTGGCAGATGAACTGTTTATTGTTATAATCATATTTATTAAACACTGGATTTTATTTTATTGGTTTTGTCACCATTTTATAAAAGCAATAAGCCATGAGAGGGTGTGTGATACAGTGATGTTATGCTGGATATTATCATATTGGTTTTGTCACCATTTTATAAAAGTAATAAGCCATGAGAGGGTGTGTGCTACAGTGATTTTATCATGGTTAAGGGATTTAGGATTCCTGGATATAGGTTCATACACACAGTTCAAACCAGAACATTCCAATGGTCACTATTGCTTCAGTGGCCCCTGGATCAGCTAATAAAGATGGTATCCCAAAGTAATCTCTCTTGTGGCAATTGTGTGTCTTGGACGTTACAGAAAACCCTCATGGTTTCATTAAATTAAAACTTGCTGCATGTCAACAAAATTAATTTATCTGGAAAATTTATCTTGTTTTGTTCTAAAGGTGAAAGAGGATACCACAAATGGGATCAACAGCATTTGACTTGGAGGGAATCTTGACAGTGTACCATGTACAATATGTGAGTTGTGTGAAACAGAAGCCCTATCCAAAAGCCTTATCTTACCACAGAAAAAAAACAAGAAGGGTATGCACTACAGTTTAAATGATACCCTCTCACATTGAAACTCGTCCCTCCTTAGGTATTCTTAAGCTGATGAAATTCCCACCTGCTAACTTTTGATGTATATAAATGGATCATTTCCTATGCTTGGTACCTCCTATGCTAAGCAAACTGAGTGCTTGGTGTGAATCTTCAAATAAAAAACAGAAAAGTGAAAATGTGGGCACAAACTGGAGGAAAAAGCGGTGGGCTGGATGGCCAAACAGACCAGAGCAGGATTGTCTTGGGTTTTGGCTCTTATGTTACAATACTAATTTGCTTTGTCTGTAGTTGTGCCTGGTTGTTTGTATGAGGTAAATGCTCCAACTCCTGAGGTTTTCAGATTCCTGAAAACCAAAACTATGCCTACTTGGTGTACCTCAAGAAAAAGTATTCCTTGACTTTATTTCTAAAGGTCACCACATTTAAATATCTTTCAGATCCTGTTATCATCTTGACAACAAAACATAGTGAGACTTCAAGAACTATACTCCAATGAGTTCCATTGTTAACCCAAGTTCATTTGGACGGGTTGTATACAGTTAAAGTATAAACATTAATTCATAGGCTGTATTGAAGCCAGTAAAAATAAACCGCCTGTATTAAGTTCAACTGACCTGTTTAGATTTGACCATAAGCTGATTTAGGGTTCCAAAAAAGGTATTATTTAAGATGTGAAATATAATAATTTCAATTTTAATGGATGATTACCACATTCCCAAATAAATGGATAGCAGTTTGTCTGTCAGTATAGATGTCATTAGAGCCCATTAATGGAAACCATCCATTCTTGTCAACTGTCAGAATGTATGATTAATGCTTCAACAATTTTCTCAACTTACACACTTGATCAAAATTCCTGGCACAGAATATAGTGCAAAAGTATGTTTACATGGCCATAATAATAGAACAGAATGGATATATTATATCTCATACATAATATGTGTGGTACTGACTTGGATAGGTTTGATTGGAAAGATATCAGCTGTTCTGTTTTTCTATCCAGCACCAAAATGCTGAGGACCTACAGAAACTTAGCTGTGTTCTGGGAACGTAAAGTATTGTCCTAAACATTTGTTTAGGTTTATGGGAACATCTAACAGAAAAAAACCAAACAAGAAATAAATAAACAAATAAGCTCTCTGGGGAAGCATGGTGGTGTAGTGGATAGCATTTCTGCCTCATAGCTCCTAGGTTCAATCCTGAGCTCAGGTTACTGTCTGTATAAAGTTTTGCATGTTCACCCTGAGTTTGCATTGGTTTCCTCCAGGGTCTCTAGTTTCCTCTCACTGTGGACAGGCTATGCTAAACTGCCCCAGGTATTAATGAGTGTGTGCATAGTGCTCTGCGATGGACTGGGGTTCCATCTAGGGTGAATTCTCCCACCCCATGCCCAGGGTCCCCTGGATTGGCTTTGAAGCCACTGTAACCCTGACCATAATAAAGTAGTTACTGAAGATTAATAAATGAATGAATGACTGTTTGTCAAATTTTCAAATTGTTAAAAACATTAACAAGCTGTGTAAGCAACCATAAGTAATATGTAATAATTTGTTTGGGCAGTAGAGTCCAGTAATTACAGCTTATTTTAAAAAAGAAAACAAACACAGACATAATACCATCAGTGTTGTTTCCGTCAAACAGGAGATAACATCTATTCTGTCCTTCTGATTAGGTTATATGATATTTTTGGCAATTTTAGTACACAATGGGTGGAGCTGTCCAAATATTTGAAGTGATGTAAGATCACAGAGTATTGGGATGGAGGGACAGCTGTGGGATGCTAAAGCTGGAGATCCCAGATACTTTCTTCCTCAAGACCTCTGACCAGAAGGTCTGGATATATGGACACATCAAAACAATTATTCAGTGGTTCAGTAAATATGACAAAACTAGTCTGTGATTTTTTACACAAAAAAGTTAACAATTAGAATTATTTAAATGCTTTAAATTCTTTACTAAACTAATTAATGTAAATATGTGGCTAAAACCCAAAGTGTATATTTTGCTTACTATATTGGGTTAAATTTTATTATTTTGCAAGTTCAAAACTAGAAAAAAGTAATGTTTACTTGAACCAATTGCGTACTAATTTGGGGGCTTGGTTTTTGCACTCAATTTGTACATACATTTGTGGAACTATTAACTGATTTAATTTTAACATTGCGGAGGTGTTATTTTCAATATTTCTTGTTTTGTATTGGCTTTAAGGCCTTAGGCTTTTGTATTATGAAATGTTTTGAAAGATCAAGTGTTTTTGTAAAGTTTTCTTGCTTCACCCTCTTTGCATTTCTCAGTCAGGTTTATGGTTTGTGTGTGTGGAGGCAAGTTATTTAAGTAGTCATTTTGGTTTTTGCCAGCTCAGTCTTTATGAAGGCTGATGTAATTGCATATACCCATGGGTGTTTTATTTCTGGTTGAAACTGTTAGGTGTTAGTGGCCATTAAGTAGTAATGATGAGAAATGATTTGCAAAGTTGAGGTACTTCTTTTACTGGTTTAAAAGTTAACAATTTAACTCAAGTTTGAGTGAAATTTAATTAAATAAGAAAGAAAATTGTTAGTTAAATTTGCTTACATTGTTTTAATGTGAATAATCCTTGGTGCCATGTAAACCTTAAAATATGCTTAGTTAAATTTACTAAGACTTTTTTTTTCAGTGCATGACCAGAGTGCATGAAAATGATCTATGGAATATAGGTAGTCTTTACATTTTTCACAACTGTTTAAACCAATTAAGTAAAATTTATGTGTAGTGGTAAAGTAACTATGTAAAATCTTAAATTGTATTAACAAGACTTAGGGTTAGATGTGCATATAATCAAAGCACAGCGCAAAACACAACTTGATGCAGTCACAAAATGTGCTTGCATTGTGTCTGTAATTAACATTCTATTTAAACCACTGTTATGCTGATACTCAACTTGTGCTATTCTTTCCTCCCTCAGACAATATTTCTGCACAGAGCTCAGTATGTCTGGTGGACATCTTGCCATGGATGGCGGCTCATCACCTGAAACTAAATCCTGGCAGCTGCTGCCAACTGAACTGTAGTATATCCCTTGTGAGGCATCCCCATGTCAAGATCATGTGATCTCCCTGGAGCTCTCGGAACTCTCGGATCACACCATCTGACAATGCACACAACTCTAGGGTAGTCGCCTCACAACCAACAATTACACAGATCTGAACACAGTATTCTGCAGAAAAGAGAGAAATTATTTACAGTGTAAAGTTCTTGACATTTATTGTTTCATTACAACTGTTGAATATTTCTTTTTTCTTACAAGGAAAAGACATGCCAGTAGGTAGATTGGCTATGCTAAATTAGCCCCAGGATGTTAATAACTGGCATCTCATCCAGGGTGTATTGTTGCCTCGCACTCAGTGTTCCTGGGGTAGGCTCCAGATGCACTGCAACTCTGACCAAGATAAAGTGTTTACTGAAAATGAATAAATTAACTATCTTAAAGGCATTAATAAAACAAATGCAGAAATCATAATATAGGATATAATATAAGATAGGTGAGAAATTAAAAGAAAAAACTGTGCCTTGGTTATTCTGTAAGTGCATTACATTTACATTTATGGCATTTGGCAGACGCCCTTATCCAGAGCGACTTACAATAGTGCTTTGAAGTCTGTCAAAAATACATTCTGATATTGGCTCACTAGGTTACAGACTAGGAGTACCATCAACCCAAAACTCTGTTGGGAGTGACTGATCACCTTTGTCCTATTTTGAAACATGTTTATCCTGATGGGAGAGTTCTCTTCCAGGATGGCAATGTAAAATAAAATTTATATTTAACTTTACACTACAATATGTAATTTTCGTACTCACTATTTACTTTTGTCGAACACCCAGAAATGTCTTTCCATTTCTTTGTTCCCATTTCCACTAAAATGTCCAGTATTGCTTAGGGCTTTATAATTTGGCCATGGCATGTGGTTGCTTGAGCCAGACCAGGGAGAGGTAAGGTGGGAAACAGAATTTGTGTGCATATAGTAAGTATTTGAAGAAAGCCCAACCACATCAAAATTGAATGTGTTATTAAGAGAAGGTTGATCTAAACTGGTTTAGGCAGAGAAATGGAATGAAGCCATATCTTCTTAAAAACATCCCACATTTCACCTCCTTTGACACAAAGATTAAAGGAGGAAATATAAGAAAAGGTGTTAAAAAAAACCAACAGGCTTACAGGGCAAAATTAGATATTTGCATCCTCTGCCCTAGAACAGTAATAAAAGAGGTGCTATTTTCTAAAGCTATATGGTAACGCTTAAAATAGGGCTCTTTAGTAACCCAGTAACTATGCAAGAGAAAATAAAAAATGCAATAACTACTTATTAATTAGCGTGTTGTGATTTATTACTAAAGAATGAACATAAAAAGGAATTGTTTGTTCCCTCCACAGTTAAAAAAACAAAACAAAAACACACAGACAATTATGAAACAAATAATAGTAGCAACCACTCCACTGGCTGTATTCCAAGTTAAGTTACCTCGTTAGGAAGGTTAGATAGTTAGAGAGTTAGGAAGCTAGATAATTGAGTTAGAGAGGAGTCAATACCAAATTTGCACACATGGTTATTCAGATATTTACACAGCAGATGCACAAAGCGTGTCTTGGTTACTTGCAATTCTGACCTTGAACTTAAATGGGTTTTTCTTAAGACGATATCAGCTTGAGTGAGGGAGCAATGAGTGAATGAGAGTCCAGGGTAATTATACAGTCTTTCATTTAGGAGTAAATGATGTGTGGGTGCTAATTTGGGGAGTGCAGGGGTGTGCTTCTTTTTGGTCCAAGGTCAGTGGATGCCTTGGAGAGGATGGGTTCCAGATTTTTAAGACGTCTATAAAAAAAAGGATGTCAAAATATAATAATCGAAGCCTGTGTTTGTGTCTTGATCCACCATAGGCTGTAGATCATACAACTTTAATCAGATACAGAAGAATATTGTTGAGAAGGCTTAATAACTAAGCTGCATCCATCTTGGTGTATCTAACTTTATGGTTAGTACTTACATAATCATTTAACCATGCTATGAGGCATCCCTCAGGATGTCATCAACTTGTGCAGTCTGTGAGACAAAACCAGCCTGCACTCAGTTGTGGTGAAGAGGAGCTGGTGAGTTTCTTTCTACTGAAACTAAAAGAGACTAAGGAAGTTTAGGCATACATAATTTTCCAGCCACAGAACAAAAGGCTGCATACCAAAAAAACTGTCCTGGAATTTGAGAAATAACAGAATGTCTGAATTGTTTTAGGGGACTCGCCTACATGAATAAACAGATGTTGAAAACAGACTTTGTGTTTAATTGAAATTGCAGAGGTCTCTACTAGACCTGAGAATTAAGAATAGATGCAAAAGATCTGAAAGACAAATGGCCAGACACTAAATCAATACTCTCATGTGCTAGGGTCCTTATTTTGAAATAGAGGTCTGACATCAGTATCCATATATAGCACAAAAAGACATAACAATACTGCTGTTAGTTCCCTTGCCTGGCCAGTAGCTTACCAACAGCCAACAGCCACACCAAAACATTTGTCTGCTTCTTTCCATGACATAGCTCATTAAAAAATTACTTAGCACATCGTTCAAAAACAACAGTCTTTATTTGTCACATATACATTACAGCAGTGAATGTGTACAACAGTAAAGTTATATTGTTTTTATAACCCGGCTTGTTAGGAAGTTGGGGTCAGAGTGCAGGGTCAGCCATGATACAGCACCCATGGAGCAGAGAGGGCTTTGTATTATTTAAACAAAAAAAAAACCAAAAAACAAAACAACAACTTTGTGTTGTCTGAGCACTTGTTACTATATTACTTCCCCAACAGAGTTGTCGAACTGATGGTGTTCTTAGTTTGTGACCTAGTGAACCAGTATCAGATATCAGAATGTATTTATTGATAGAGACTTCAAAGCACTTTTGTAAGTCGCTCTGGATAAGGGTGTCTGTCAAATGCCATAAATGTACATGTAAATGCTTTGCTCAAGGGCCCAACAGTGGAGGCTTGCCAGTGAACCCCCAACCTTCAGTAACCCAGAGCCTTAACTGTTGAGCCACCAATCCCCTGTACGAGTGTAATTCCAATGAGGTACCTGTTGATGATGCAAAATGTCCTCTTCATGTACTGTTTCCACTGCTGAAAGAACAAATGGACATCATTTAGAAGGTGTCATCATTTATTCTTGGAGACCTGCTTAAACATTGGAGAGTGAGATCTTTTGCCTGTAATCATGCCAGCTCATTTTCAGACCTTCCAAGCAGGGCATTAATATGATGTGGTCTTACCACTCTTCTGCTAATACCACTATATCTATAGTAATACAGTGATATTGTGGGAGTATAATTAGAATGGGCTCCCTACTCCTGCTTTCTCTACAATAGCTGGCACAATTGAGAAATATTATATTAATAATATTGTAATTTCCATTACTACTGTGAGTCTGATAGACCACTGTAAAATTACATATGGCCAGCTTAAGTATTGACTTGGTTTTACAAAATCTGGATACATAGCATAATATTTGCCTAATTTTGAGGCAAAGCAGTCCATGGGAATTTGATACTGCCTAGTTGCTAATGTATGTAGAAAACAATTGGGCCCTTAAATGGATTCTTCCAGGTAAAATTAATCATCTTCATAATTCATAATTTAAGTGTTTAATTGATAATACACAAATGTTAACTTTTTGGGATGAACCTACATAATGAGGTAGTCCACTAGTAAACCGAAAAGGTAGCCAGCTAATCATATTTTACATATTGCAAGAAAAAACAGTTTCAGCTATTTTTAGGCTATTTTATAGTGGAGTTCTGTAACTGTAAATTCTGATCAACAATGGGAAAGAACACAGCAAACTGCACTTTAATTAAAACAGGCTACAATGCATGATTACAATGTATGCATAATATGCGGTTCAGAAAGGCAGAACTCAAGTGCATAAGCTTAGCATCTGGTTTACTGAGGGCAAAAAAAAAAAAATCATTGTCATAATCTATAGCAGGGATCAATACACAAGCAAGTAGCAACACACATGGATAATTCATATTCATAAACCAAGGAAACAAGTGAGATTTGACACCAGGAAACACAGAAACACAGAAACAAAGCTTGGACTTAAAGTAACAAATGCCATTGTTATTGGCACAGTTTCACAGACAAAACAGAAAATAATTGGGCAAACTAATCAAGACCAGGTAATAAACTAATACAAAACAGGTGCACACAATCAAATATAAGACAGTGACAAAATGGGGGAGGGTGGGGGTTGATAGGACCAAAACAGAAACAAACACAAACATAACACATGGTGCTTGTCACCATGGGAACTGCGGCACGAGGGGAATCCGTGACAGAACCACCCCTCCTTATGGTGCGGCTCTCGGAGTGCGAAAACTATGAGCAGGAGGAGGCCCTGGACCACTTAACAGAATGTCTAAAGGTAAAATGAAAAAAATTCTTGTGTTGTCTGTGTGTATTTTTATTTTTAATATACTATATTACCTCTCCAACAGAGTTTTTTAGACTGATAGTATCAGGATGTATTTATTGATAGGGATTTTATAGCAATTCTGTAAGTCGCTTTGGATATGAGCATCTGCCAAATGCCATAAATGTAAATGGAAATGCAAGTATGAGGACTGGAAGGAGCTGAAAACATGCAAGGAGCAACCAAGTCCCCTGTGAAAGTGGAGAGGTGACATAACATAAATCTAACCCTATTTCTCTTGTCAGGCTCTGGATGTGCCCAGTACTAAAAATATAACTGGCATTGAAAAATAAATCCTTCTGCAGATAACACTAGGACATTGTATGACATTGGAATATCCAGGGGTTGGAAATCCATGTCAGTTGATAATGCATAGAGTCATACTGTGGCATAGAGAGAGAATGGGGCATGGCTTACCGGACTTTAAATATGGGGTATGAGATCTTGTCGTGGGACTTGTGGTTGGTGAGGTGGCTTTCAGCTTCAGTGCTTGTTTAGGCTACACTGTTTTGTAAGACAAAAATAAACAAATCACAAAAAAATGTTTCCCTGTTTACCTTGGGGGAAGGTAATCCCCTGCATTGAAAGAACATTTTTATAGCTAGCATGTCAGATAGCAAGCTACTGCTAAGTAGCAAATATCTTGGTAACAAAGACAGATAAAGATATTTTTCAAAGCTAACCTGCAACTTCACTAACACACCTGAACTCAATCACAGCCACACAGTATATAAGGACTCTCACACCCACCATTCATTGCGAAGTTTATGCTCTGTGTTTCATACCAGTATATGCCAAGCATTTTGATTGTCATTGTCTATCTGTTTTTCCCCTAGTCTAGTCTAGTTCACATTGCCTTTTTTGACCATGCTCTTGTCTCATGTTTTGGATTATCCTGCACATTTGTTAAATAATAACAGAATGCTTTTCCATGACATGGATGCAGCAGGTGCTACAGAGTGGCATCAGGCGATGGCAGCACAGGGCCACATCATCGGATAGCAGCAACTGCAGAGATCCATGCTTAGTGGTCAGCTAGCACAGCTCTGCACCACCACGTGAACTCCGCCAGTGGCTTCGGTGGCATCCGCCCTATCTGCTTCCATACTCAAAGCACACTTGGAGAAGTATGCTGGCGATCCCACAGGATGCTTCGTACTCTAGGGTTTACTCTACTTCTCACACCAAGAGGGCACCAAGATCACCCAGTTTGTCAACTTACTGACTGACAAAATGCTCGCATGGGCAATAACTGTGTGGTCCCAAGGAGGTGAGCACACAGCTTCATATGAACACTTCCTTCAGCTCCTCCGGAAGGTATTTGATCACTCTCCTGAGGGCAAGGAGATTGGTGAGAGACTCCTTAGCCTGAAGCAGGGGAGCTTAAGCACTGCTGAATATACCTTGACCTTTTGCCCGGTAGCCACTGAAAGCGGCTGGAATGAACCAGCTCTCAAGGCAAGTCAGGGGCTCAATGCCGAGATCCTAACTGAGCTGGCCTGCAGGGATGACCAAGCCACCCTAGATTCCCTTACTGACATGTCTATTTATCTTGATGTCATGCTTTGGAACCGAGGAAGAATCAAAGCCATGACCATCATGATTCCTGAAATCCACCCCACAGAACCCATGCAACATAGCCAAGCCAAGCTAACCCCTGTGGAACGCCAAAGGCATCAGAAAGAGAAATTGTGCTATTACTGTGGCAGCCCTCAGCATCAAGCTCACTGCTCCTCTAGGCCCTTAGACTATGGCACCACAGCTGAATCATGAGCGAGCACCCTCCAACTCTTGCTCCCACACAGCGAGTCACTATAAATTCTTCTCTCACCAGAATTTTGCACTCCCCGTTCAGATCACACACTCAGAGAATGTCTGTCATGTTACAGCTCTGATTGCCTCTGGCGCCGCTGGAAACTTCATAGATGGCACCCTCACCGAAAAGCTCTGGCTACCCCTTCAGCCACTGCAACAACCTCTCCATGTCCAAGCACTGAATGGGGGGCCCTATTGGGTGGGGTCCAGCACCCACTGCACCTAACCCATAACCCTTCTCATCAGCGCCATGCACCAGGAATGGATCTCATTCTGCTTCACAGTCACTACCAAGATCCCTGTGGTGCTTGGGTTCCCCTGGATGCAGAATCATGACCCACAAATTTCCTTGAAGAAGAAGGAAATCATACACTGGTCAGCGCATTGTCAGGAGAAGTTTCTCCAAGTTCCTTCGATCTGCATCGCCTCCACAACCATTGAAAGCCCTGAGGGTGGAAATTCCCCCCAAGTACCATGAATTCAAGGAGGTTTTCAGCAAGGGAAAAGCCAGTGGACTACCACCACACCATCCCTATGACTGTGCCATTGAGCTTTTGGCCAAAGCCACACCACCTCATAACCGAATTTACCCCTTGTCAACCAATCCATGAATGATTACTTCAAGGAGGCACTGTAACAGGGATACATTCGCCCCTTGACATCACCAGCATCCACTGGCTACTTTTCTGTGGAGAAGAAAGTGGGTGGTCTATGACCATATATCGACTATCAAGGCCTCAACCAAGTCACAGTAAAATCACATTATCCTCTGCCAATAGTCTCCTCAGTCGGGAGGCCAAAATCTTCACAAAATTGGATCTGAGGAGCACATACAATCTGGTGCAGCTCCAGGAAGGGGACGAGTGGGAAACAGGCTTTAGCACCATCTCTGGCCATTTTATATACTGTGTCATGCCATATGGGCTATCTTCAGCACCAGCAGTATGTCAGTGTCTGAGTAATGACTTCCTATAGGATATGCTGGTAAAATTCATTGTTGCTTACATTGATGACATCCTTATCTACACCCCAGACAAAGAGACACACATCGCTCATGTCAAACAGATGCTAGCCAAACTTCTCGCCAACCAATGCTATAAAGCTTTCGAACACCTCAAGGCAGCATTCACCTCGGCCCTCATTCTGAAGAATCCTGATCCCTCAAAGCCTTTCATAGTGGAGGGAGACACCTCTGAGGTAGGGGTGAGGGCTGTCTCACAGCAGTTTGGAGAAAAGCCCAAGCTCCATCCAGCGGCCTTCTTCTCCTGGAAGCTGTCCCCAGCAGAGTGCAATTACAACATCGGCAACTGGGAGCTTCTCACAGTCAAACTGACACTCGAAGAATGACGACACTGTTTGGAAGGAGCAATTCACTCATTCACCATCTTCACAGACCATAAAAACCTTGAGTATATCAAGCCAGCCAAAAGATTAAACTCATGCCAAGCACGATGAGCTCTGTTCTTTGCCAGGTTCGCTTTCACAATCTCATATCAGCCTGGATCGAAGAACATCAAGGCAGATGCTCTCTCGCGACTATACCCAGCCCCTCCCAAGTATACCTCTGATGAAGGCATTCTAACACAGTCAAGCTTTGTAGGAGCAATAACTTGGGACATTGATCAGGAAATCAAGAACACCCCAGAAGTGAGAACTCTCATGCCCTGCCCAGCTGGGAAAAATTTGTCCACTGACCTGCGTGGCAAACTCATCACTTGGGCTCATGCCTCCTCAGCCACCAGACATTCCGTCACTCACCAGACCCACCAACTACTATAGGGCAAGTACTGGTGGCCCTAAATGCTCTGAGATATTGGGGTTATCAACCCCAAGCTAATGGCCAAGTAGAAAGAGCCAACCAAGAAATAGGGTGATTCCTATGCACATTCTATGCTAACAATCAGGAGGACTGGGCACAATTCCTTCCATGGGCAGAACTCCTTCTGGCACTCAGCCACCAATTTAACCCCCTCCCAGTGTGTTTTAGGATACCAGCCACTTCTGTTCCCATGGAATGCCAACCCAACCAACTCACCTGCAGTGGACAAATAGTTCAGGTGGAGTGAACACCCAACAACCACAGAGACTGTCATGCTCACATTCCCCGGCTTACTGAACACACACACCTGAACTCACTTACTCAATCACAGCCACACAGTATATAAGGACTCTAACACCTACCATTCATTGTGAAGAATATGCTCTCTGTTTCATACCAATCTATACCAAGCCTTTCAATTTTCATTGGTTTTTCCAATCCCATTCTGGTTTTAACGTCTTTGCCTTTGTCCAGTCTAGGTCACATTGTTTGTTCATCGCTTGACCATTGCCTGTTTTTTGACCACGCTCTTGTCTCACATTTTGGATTATCTTGCATGTTTGTTAAATAAAGCCATTGTTTACCTGCATCTGCATTTGTATCTGCTGCCTGACAATCATTCATGATTTCATTTTTAAAAATTTTTTTTTACTATTTATTTTATTTGTGTTTATTTCACAGGCATTTTAAGCATCAGTGTATTCTTCTGTAAATTGTTTTAATAAATACCACTCAAAATTCACACTATCACACTATGTACTTACATGAAAAGAATTCAGAAAGACAGTGGTGCTGGTGAATTAGCAAAATTTGCCAGAGGATCCGAAAGATACCATTGAATAAAGTACCTCCAATATGCTTTCTTTAGAAGTCAGTGAGAAGAGCTGGCATTGTGGCCTTCTTAGTGCAGTGTAGTGGTATGACTTTCTTACTGCACTGGTGATGCAGGTTCTGCGGTGAGCTGAATAGAAGAAGCAACTAACAGTCTTCCCTACATAGGAGCAAAAGGCAAATTTTCATATGCAGAAGTACTCACCACACAGCAAGCTATACTGTAAATAACATGCAAATCTACCTAGAGTAATAGCATTCACAGACGCATATCTAAGCACTAGAAGCTGAAAAATAAAACCTGACATAGCTTACTGTACATATACCAGGATGTCCATTTTAAATTAATGATTAACTCAAATATGCTAAATTAAAAAAATAATTTATGGAAGTTAAAAGCACAGATGCTTTAAAATGATTGCAAAGAAGGTTGAAAACAATCTCACAACTGACACATTGTATGTAAAAGATTCACAAAAAGTAATCATTTAAAAATGCACACGCTACATAGTTTTACTGTTTGTCATTATGTCTAGACCCCTGATTTATTAATAACCAGAGACTAGAGGTCCAATACTTCGAGACTTATGACACACTACTCATGGGAAAATGACTGGGTGTGTATTTACTACCTCAGACAAAACAACACTATGACACGGCTGAGTGTTCTTTTCTGACAAGGAAAATTAAAACTGTAGGGTCAGAAGGTTTCATTATGTCAGTATAGCAAAGAGGGATCATGATCAATGGGTGGATCACCATTTCACTGCTAAAATCCTTAGAGTCTTCTCATTTTTCACCATGTACAGTCATACTATACAATCACTACAATATGCTGATGATACTTTCTCCTTAAACAAACACTTGTTTACTATTTACCGCTCTGTGTATTAGATTTTGTTAGTCACTAAATCACATTTTGTGTCACTTTCGCCTTGCATTTCAAAGCCTTTTTTTTTTTTAAAGACACTTTTCTGGTCATATCAACTGCACATCTTTCATTTTAACCAGCCATCGTCTTGTCAACATCTTGTCAAACTCAAATCTAATTTCTATACACTTACATCTGTGTAAGGACCACCTCAGGGCATCAAAATGTATCCTGTGAAATTATGGGGTACCATTCTAGCTTTTCCAATTCAGCTGCAACAACATCAGAAGAAAGCCACTTGTTTAAATTATGAATTTTCATGAGTGTAGGCTATATCCCAGTAAACCATGGCACCATTCTTCTAGTGTGTCTTCTGGCATGGGTTTCTGTCACGAAAGTGGCTATAACTGGTTGGAGTTGGTTAGACTTGGAGCTGTAATTTATGTAAACTCACCCATCTTATTCAAGCGCATTGCTTTTGGGTTAAGGTAGAACCTTGGGTTAATATTCTCACTTTCAATCCTAGAAACCTTTGTGAATCTCACTCATCACATAATTGGGAGTGTGTGTAATGTGATAAGTGATGCCAAAGGGAGGCCTAGCGTTGTGTGTGTCTGCCACCTGTTGGACTGCTATATAATTAGCACTTTTTATGTGATATTGTGTATATGTAAGTAAAATTACTTTGAGATTTCTAATGACAAATGTTACTACAGTTATGTCATTTTTAACAATAGAAAAGGAAAGTGCTGGCATAAATCAAAAAGAGAAACCACTGCTGACTATTCAAAATTGGCATCATACGTTCTGACTGGTGTCTGTACATACCATTTTAATGGCATATTTATCATTTTGGATGGGCCATTAACTAAGTTTCCAGGCATGGACTTCATAATTTACATCTGCACATCACTTTGGCAGAGGACAGGAATATAAATCTGACTCTGTGATCTTGAGAATTGTAAACAGTTGAAGATTAGAAATTCTAAGAAATGTTGAGCCAATTAGTGATAAAACCCTGACTCAGGACAGACTATTCACAGATGGGATTTTTATGGAACATGGTAATAGATGCAGATTTGTCCTTCTGCACTATAAAATAGGGAACTTGTTCAATTAATATATGCTGCAAGTCCTGTCCCTCGTGGATAAAATCATCTTCCACATACTCATTCCTCATTCCTCACACATTCATGTAAAAATAAATGCAAATTGCATCTAAATTTAAATACAATTCACAAAACAAAAAAGGTGCAATTTAATAAAGTGTTTTAATGCTTGAAGGATGCGACTAAATGTTTGAGAAAAAAATGAGCAGGCACAACAGGGCTGCATGTTTCTGAAGCATTCTCTTCAAAGTAGCATTTTTGTGTTCAACATAATGAGAAACAATGGTTAGAAAAACCAGAGGAGAAATACCCTCACATTTTTATTAAAAGAACTCACTTATATCTTAAAACATGTGTTGCGGTGGAGGATGGGGTCCTGGCCAGGAAAAAAGCACAGAGTAAGGACTGTGTGTGTGTGTGTGTGTGCTCGCGCACGGGCTGTGTGTGCCTGCACTGTGCATATGTACGCACGTGTGTGTGTGTGTGTATGTGTGACAGGGATGACCCTATATAGAACTGGGCCTTCTCCCAATCGACCCTGGAAACACTGGACTTCACTCCCCCTCATCCCTCTTTCCCTCTCTCTCTTTTCACTCTCCTCTCCATCTTTCTTTTTTCACCTCTCCACAGCCAAAAAAACCCTCTTTCCTCCTGTGCTCTGACCACTACTCAAACACACACATATACGCCTACATATGCATGCCCAGACCACCACTTGACCACAACACAGTAAATCAACACACACACACACACACACACACACTTCCAACAGGTTTGCTGCCCCATAATAATTCAATGACAATATGATTACTCCTGTGGCAGCTACCAGCTACTCTACACATAACAGAATGAAGGAAAATTTGCAGGGTAGGGAGTGTTCTCTTGAATTTTTGGGTTCAGTATCCTGACACTTCTTACAATAGAAAAGGGGCATTTATATAGATTTGGACAATGAGGTAATGTAGTAGCTACTGGATAATTACTAAATCTATTTAGTAAAGCTACCTACTTTGTAATATATTATATTTGTTTGGCTAAACCACCCGCCACCCTAATAAGTGAATTTGTCACTTTAACTTAAATTTGTAACATTTAAGTTAAACCATATGCAAAAATGTATCCTCATTTGGCAGCCAATGTTTATGAGAAAGCTGTACTTTATGGAATGCTTACTCTCCGAGGATGAGTAAACCCTGCAGTATGAGGTATGTCGAGGACATTATGCTTCTTCATTGAAGTGCTGGTCAGCAATGTTTTTGTCCCAACCACAGTGATGATTAACCAGCCATGGTTCAGACTAGTCCCTCCATCTGCTCAAATGAGCTAGAGCTGCTTGCCTCATGTCCCCTGACATTGAGAAAAGACAGTCTCGGTTCAGTGGCCCCCGCTGGCAGGGATGTGGTCACACATAAGCTTTCTGAGCCTTCTGTACTATATGCATTTTCCAGTGCAAAATTGAACTTCATAATATGAGTTTGCATAGCATATCATGATTGCAGTCAGTTTGTGAACAACAGGATTGTGGAACTTGTGGACATTTTTGGCATTTATGTATGTCTTAAATTGACCAATGAGAAAAAACAGAGGCCTTTTATTTGTGCAGGCAACCAAGCCAAGTTACATGGAAAGTTTGATTTAGTAATGATTTGAAACAACCCAACTAAATTATGGTCAAATCGTAAGTCTGTGTAATAATTGAATTACTCATTTTTACCAGGAAAACTAATAGTATGTGGGCACTTTTTTGTTTGAGTATGTTTTAAAATACTTAGTTTACTTATCTTAGGCATATTTTAGGAAAACAAATAGAAATAACGTTTGTTTTAATGATACATTCATAATGAAATGAATAGTTGCATACAGAAGTGTACAATTAGTGAATGAACAGTCAACTATTTGTTCATACAATAGCATCATGGGTCCACCTGCCTCAAAAAACAAGCTTACAACTCCCAATGTCTCAGCCCAATTCCTCAAAACAGATGCAGAAAAAACATGCATGCATTATGAATTTAATAATAATAATAATAATAATAATAATAATAATAATAATAATAATTGTAGGGTGGCAGTTTGATTCTGAGCTCTGGTTACTATCTGTGCAAAGTTTCACACCTTCTCCCCATGTCTGTGTACATACCCTCTGGTTTCTCTGGCAGTAAATGAACTGGCTATGTTAAATTGCCCCTCAGTGTGAATGAGTTTGTGAATGTTTGTGCATAGTGGCCTGCAATGGACTGATGTGCCATTCAGTGTGCTGCCTTGCACTCAGTGTTCCTGGGATAGGCTGGAACTAGCTTGACCCTGAACGGGATAAAAGTGGTTACTGATAATAATTAATTAATTCAACATAACAAGAAACATGAAAAAGATTTTTAAAAAAGCGCAATACAGCAAAGGCTTTCTTTATGTAAAAATAAGTGATGTCCATTTGCAGACTGAGTAAGACTAATTTATACAAATCCGTGACAAATGACCGATTTGCAGATTGACTGTGAAGAATGAGTCTATCAACAAATTCTCAACAAGAAGTCAGGAGTTTATGGTTGTTATTGTTTAGTAGATAATCTATAAACACTCTATAGACTATTGCATTTATGCTTTCATTTTATCTAGATAATCCAATATATGGTTGTTGATGTTTAGATCATCTATTGATAGCAACTCATCTCTAGTTCTCACACAGTTTCAGATCCTGTCCATGCGGACTCCATTTATACTGTTTATATCATGCTGTTAACATACAGATATGTTATGCTGCTTCATGACAGTTTACAGACGGTCTAATCTACATAATCAAAATAAAGGTTTACCTATTATTATAATACTCTGTATTATCTTGTGGCATGCAATCATTTTGACAACTTTAGAGTGCATAGTTAAGGCTCAAAAATAGACATCTAAATGATAGCTAGGTGTGGTCTGTTTAAAACCAGAATTCAGAGACATAGATGTGAACGTTGATGATGTTCCGATGAGAGATGACTCCATTTGTGACGTAATTCATGGCTAGCTTCAGAACTGTGCTCAAAGGGCCAACCAGGGGCTTCACCTGTCTGACAACACCTGAGAAGAACAAAGTATGGTCAAACAAAAAGAAGATACAGGCAACTCTTTTGCAAATCAGCACTACACTGTAATTACTGGTGATGTTGGTGATATAACGTAAGGCCTTTTTAATCTGATAAGACATTTATGACTGTAGAGTCTCATTTAAATATTATAGCATTCATTTATAGTTATATAATGTATGGGACTGTTAAGTATATTACTTAATAATAATAATAATAATAATAATAATAATAATAATAATAACAACAACAATAATAGTAATAATAATAACTCAATGAATGAATGAAAAAAAGCATGAATGAAACTATGTAAACAATTATCAAGGTTTATAAGGCTTATTTCAATAGGCTCCAACTGTCACACACAATGTTTTGTCAATTTTGCCATCAGACCATGTGACCAGTCAAACATTAAAACCAGTATAAGGGGGAAAAATACACAACTTTACATTACCCAGTTATTGTATTATGACCATATGTTTATATAAATATCTTTGTAAGGTTTGTATGCATTATTCTCAGAATAAAAGGAAACAGGAATGGGTTTGCTGCAACCAAACTCTTTCTCTACTGTGCCTTTTTTTCATCTCTATTAGGAACATCTGTTATATCTTTAGTCTAGCTTTTCGCCACCTAGTGGATGAACATATAAAAAGCATATTACAACATACTACATTTCCCCGTTTTACTGAAGAACCAACTAGAGAGACGTCTCCTTTAGCCTTTTTTGGACCTCTTTGTACAAGGGTTGGGAGCGTACTTGCACTGGCTGGCAGTCTACTTTACACTTGTCTGTGCTTCACTGGTGAAGCATCCTCCCATCACAAGGTAAGTGATTTAGCTAAGTAGTCCATCTACAGAAAGTGATTTGAGCACTGGGATAAACCCTTCTGGATCCAATTTCCTTCTCTAATAAAGAAAAGTAAAGTGTGACAAGGAAATTGTCAATTACCTCAGAAATGGCCCGTAATACAAAAGTCAATTCTGGCCACTTGCTTTAGTTGTTTACTAAAGTTATAGCATAGCAGCAGTTCCATGTAGCAGCATTGAATGATCTGACAATATTTATGATAACCTTTTCCCAAGGCCTTTCAGGCAGTTTAAAGTTGTGCTGAGGCAGGTGCTTGTCTTGTTATAAACAGTCCTTGATACCTTTCTTGAGCTAAATGCACCATTTTAGAAGGTACTGCCACAGGAGCCACCAGGCTGTAATCCCCAGCTCAGGAGCATCACTTTTGTTTTAAGCCATCCTTTCTCTATGTGAATATGTAATTGGTTAGGTGAGAGAATTTCTCTGACACAGTTGTTTATTGAAGTTTATTACATACATAAAGTTTCATGAAGCTTATTGAAGAGTTTCAGTGGAAAACGGACCATCATTTGTGCTTTCCTACACTTCCTATTCATATGCTCTATTCATGGCTTAAGACAATAGGTCTATTCAGCATGCATAGTTACACTGGATTCCATGGTGGTACTTTAGTTAACTACTGGTAACTGTTGGTAAACTCTAAAGATTATACTATAGGCCATGTGAGCCTCATGCAAGTGGTGTGATAAGCATATGCTCAGAGTATGACTACTCAGAATATTTCCACTCTTCCGTACACTAGGGGCTCTCTAATACAGTACAAGTGCTAAGTGATTACATAATAGACTTCAGAGTTGTAGGATTGCACAGACAGAAGTTATGCACTAGTGGTGAAATCACAGGTGCCAATTAAGAATAGGGCAACAAACAAAAGGAGGCCTTCACTGTCAGCTTGGGCCTCTGCATCTATTCCTTTGACTATGCCCCTGATGAACCTCCCCTCTTTCCTCTGAGCCACCAGGGATTTCCTATATGAGGTTTATCTCCACAACAGGAAGTTGGCTTTGGGGTGTTTGTTTGAAGCCCGGAGAAGACTGGTTCTTATCTGGCTCTTGGACATTATCTTCCCTTTGCTCACAGTAGTGCTGCAGTCAAGACTGACGTTGTCAAAAACCAATGATAATAGCAACTATTCAGCCACTCTCATACATTTGTCTATCAGTATCTATTTCTCAAATTTAAAATCCAATAGGTGTTCATTACATATATGAGTTTAAATATGGCCAATGGGTGTTGTAGAATGGCTTTTTGTTGTACAACTAGTTTTAGAGCTACTGTTCTAATGATATTCTCTTGGCAGTAATTGGTTAGAATGTCTTGCATTTCATAGCTCCTATGCAGCAAATCGTAAAGAAATCAGGTGGCTGCTAATGTCACACTTTTCACACATTTCTTTTTTGCTGCACTTTAGCAACAGTGCCTCACATTTCTGTGACACAGATACTTGAAAAAAGGGTTGTTGGATCTCCTTTTGATGTCACATCCAAAACATTTACTTTTACAATATTTTGGCATGCTAGTCCAAAGACTATACTGAGTGAGACCAATGCCCAAGACACAGACAAGTTCAAGTACAAATGCCGATTGCAAGACAATACAGAAAATGTTTCAAGACTGGATTTGAGTCCAAGACCGGACTCGAGTCCTACAGCTGTAGCTCATAGGTTCTTTCTCCTTAATATCCTCTTTAGTAGATGGTTTATGATCATGAACAATCTGCACACAGTGTCTAATTGTTGAACTTGCAGCTTGATGTATCTTATAAGTGAAACACTATGCTACTATGTCTGTTTAATCCTCTGTATCGCCAGTCTGTGGCAGAGGCAGCCTGGATAGACAATCAGAATTCATATTTTCCTTGATGGTATAACATATTAGTAGGACCGGAGGTGACCAGCAGGTTATTCATAAAATACAGTATGTTCCTTTTTATGTCAAGATTGTAGTAAGTGCCTGTGCAGAGCACATAATGCCCTGACAGAAACATTCTCCAACTGCCCATTCAAGGGCAGCTGGTTAGCAAAAAGAGCTAAAGTTTCTAGCAACTAGTCCTATTCGATGTCCTTTTCAATACATGCAAAGCTGTTATGGATACTGATTACGGGTACCGCCATGAGATGATTTAGTGTTTTGTCCTTACCTAAATGCTCAGGGCATGGGATTATGATGAGCCACATGGAAAAACATTCCCTTGCTGCTTTTTGGTCCCAAAGCTGGGTAGTTTCCTTTTTATTTTGAGCATCCTGCATCACTTGATACAGCCTCTACCAAATAATAGAAAAATACGGGTAGGACAGGAGATGTTCAGCTGTACTAACTGAACATCAGTTACTTTCATTTGGTCAAAAACATGCCTCAGGGTATTGTTGTGGGATTGCTCCAAAGGGAAAACCCTGAGGAATCCTCATGGAGAGCATGGGGTCGGACATGGATCTTCCATTGTTGGTCTTGGCATCACCTCCGCAACAATAGCCACACATATCCCACACCTTGCAGAACCCATCCACTAGCATAATTTTTAAGAACCCCGTTTAAGAATTTCAATCAACTCGTTCCCAAAATCAGTGGATAAGTAAGCCAAAGACTAACTCTTTCCTCTATTTATGCATTTGTGCCTGGAAATGGATAGTGACAGGTCCCATTGGATATTTGTGTATAATCCTCATGCCCTCTCCACTGCCCCACCTCACATCAGGGTTTGGTATAATGAGACCTGCGTAGGTTGTGACCTGAATGCATCAATATGATATGCAACTCCTTGGAATGGAAGTATGCAGCACATCAAGAAGTATGCGGCTCCTGACAACGCCAACACACGTGCCTGGACCACACTTCTTCACCTACAGATGCAGAGGAGGGCTCACCTGCTGCACGATACACCACCAGATGATCTTCTATGAGCTGCATGGCCTTGTCTAGTGTCGCCGACTACCTCAGCATGCTCTAAGAGCCCCAAAAGGCCTCTGCATCATTGTCTAATGTATAGCAGATTCTTTGTGTTTCCATACCCAATGGAAGTAGTGGAATGGTGTGCTACTTCTCAGCTGACCACTGCAAATGGCAATCATAGGTTCTCCAGGATAGATGATAGAAACAGAGAAGGGAATGGTACTGGAAGTGTCCCCAAATGTGGTGTTTGCTTGTGTTATTGTCAGAATATCTTTTTCTTCTCTCCTAGTAAACATTAGTTACTTATTCTAGCTTAGCACTATCTAGTTGGTGAACATATGCTTTGCATAACAAAGCATACATGTAATAAATACATTGCATAAGTATTTATAACAGGGTGCCTGCAGGTAGTATGAGGTTAAATTGAATACTTTTAAAACTCCTTTAATGTCACTTCAAATTTAAGTCCAGGTTTGCAATGATGATATACCAAATATAAAAGCATCCTATTTCCAGGTATCTAGAAAAGAACTAATAGAAATGTTCACTCTAAACACCCCAATAATGGAAGTCTAGAAAATAGCAGTTACTGTAGCAGTTACCTTTCTAACAGCAAGCATAACAAGCAAGCAGCAATTACATCAATGACAGATTAAAAAAGAAAAAAGAAAAAAAGTACACTTTTTTTATGAATGCCCCATTTCTGTTTTGTGCTATACTGTTGAACCTCAAAAACTGATGAAGTCATCCAAGATGCAGAGAATAGAAGGAAGAATATACGACCCTTAATATAAAGTTTAGAAGAACATTAACAGAAAGGCAAGTGTTCCAGTATAAATATAAATATCCTATATGGATCTTGTAGCCTATGTCATATGCAATATTTATAAACTAAATATGTGGTTTAGAAATAGCATGCATGTTTCACACAAAAATTATTCAAGCTTATTATTCGTGTAGGCTATGTTAAAGAGCTACATTGAAGCTTTATATTAAAATGTTGGTATTGTAATAGATTTATAGTCTCAAATACACAGTCATAATACTGTATATATGAAAAATATATGGCTGCTTATGAAAGTGGCTGTGTAAAAACAATCTAACTAACTAACAAAAACTTATGACCATACTTGATTTTGACAGACCTTTCTCGTACGGGCTAGAAGATTCAAGTTAAGTGGATACAACAGCTAGCTAATCTGAAGATACAAAGCTAAAATTTCCAGTTTAACCCTTACTTAGTAAGCCACATCATATCATCACCATCATGATTCTGATATACCAGAATTACACTAAGCTACAAAGTCTGTTGCTGTTATGTTCTAACTTGTTCTAACAAGTCATCCTGAAAAGTGTCATAACACAACTTTATGCCAACAAAAATCTGGTTTTAAAAACCACATATAGGCTTCAAAAACCACATCTCAGAAGGATAGAAGATGGCCAAAGTGACCAAAACAGACAAAAACTTTAAGAATGTTTTGCTTGATCAAACCTCAACAAAAGATCAAACTGTGGGACTGAAAACATAAACTACATCCTTAATGTTTTGAAATGACCTCTTAGTGCTGGCAGAATAGTCAGTTCTCAAGTGATTCTTTCCCCTGCCGTGCATCAGTAACATGTGCAACTTTGGTGCACATGGTCACAGCAACTTTTTGTTATGCCTCCACTGCTAGATGGTAGAGGCATTATGTTTTTGGGTTGTCTGTCCATCCATCCATGTGTCCATCCTAGATTCACATTAGTGAGAACTCAAGAACGAGTGATTCAATGTTTGTACGATTTAAACTAAATTATCATTGTAGCCAGCAGATGAACTGATCATATTTTGGAATCGATTCCAACAGGGTCAAGCTCATAACAAGGTCAAATGTCTTCTAAATAGGTTCCTTCATGTTTGAAATATATTTTTATATATTTATATTTGAGTATATTCAAGACATATAAATTATTAATTTGAAGGACTAACCTAGATGCTGTTGGCATCAAGTTTTACTTGTGGTGCTTGCAGCAATATTGAATATCTCTTTATGCTCAAAGGGTTATAAGTGTTCAGCCACATATCTTAGAAGATGCCTAAGTGGTTGGTCTCTGAGCGAGCTAATTGACAATATAAATAAATATGAGGTTTTTACAAAAATTAAGACCAGTTAACTCAAGTTCATAGTTATTTTTTTCTTCAGAATTTTTCCATGAAGCTATATTTTTCTTCTCAAGCCAAAGCAGCATAGGGAGAGTAAACAAAACAGTACAGCACAAAACATTTTCCACCAAAACAAAAAAAAAATCAGGTGAATTGCAGTAAACATTTGTCAATACTGATGGCTGTAAAGGCTTTGCTAGTGAAGGTTTACATGTAAACAGTACAATTTATGGTTTTATGGTTACACCAGCTTGGGTAAGAAGTATATGACAGGATCTGTAATGAGCAGGTTTAACACTAGGGACAAATGCAAAGTATGAGTTGCCTAACCGCAGTATTGGATAATGACATGCTAGCCAAGTTATCCACTAAAAGGCATTGGAAAAAGCCCAAATTGCAAATACCATGGCTCAGTCTACAATAGGAAGCCTAGTAAGCTTATCCCCAATGGGCCACCACAGAGGGTACAAAATGCCTGGCTAGGCATGCTATGGGCAGGGTGACTGCCTTATACAAACACCCTTCAGCAACTGTAAAGGGAACATGACTTTTGCCTTGCCTGTTCTGTCTAGAATACTAGTTGCATGGTTTGATTTCTCAAGCTCAGTTAACAATAAATCAATATGTGCAAATGCACAAAATGAAAGTTATTTTTAGTGTTCAACCTACACATTAAAATTTTATGACACATACTACACTGATTGAGATTAAAACATGAATGGAAAATACAATTTGTTGTCAGTGAGATATTACTGTAGTTTGGTTATAGTCTCCTTCTCGAGTAACCCTACAGCCCAGACTTCTATTGTCAAATGTTATATCTGTGGTCATGCAGAACTGTAATTACTGTAATTTTTGCATTACAAATTATAAAATCACATATTTCCAATCATAAACCTGATGTTCCCTTTCTGAATGGACGCAGAAGATAAATCTGCTGAGATGGATGTCCTGGCTCCCTGACTAAGCTCAGTCAGTGAATGATGTCTGTCTGTGGAGGCTGTGGACCACCAGAGAAGAAAAACCCAAGTTTTAATT
Organism: Pangasius sanitwongsei; assembly: GCA_037576675.1. Classification (NCBI taxonomy): domain Eukaryota; kingdom Metazoa; phylum Chordata; class Actinopteri; order Siluriformes; family Pangasiidae; genus Pangasius; species Pangasius sanitwongsei. Next base: position 18,690,302 of record CM075011.1, on the reverse strand, counting down.
ATTTATAGACTGACAGGCACAGGACTCTTCATGAACTTGGCCCTACTTCTCGTATACCTAATGATGCCATTTTGTGATTCATTCCCTGATGTGTTGAATCCAAAAGACTTGTGTGTCAGCATGGTCTTTCCTAGCCTTGGTTTTCCTGTGAACATACTGCTTTTACTATAACCAAAATAGAATCGGCTTTTCTTAGTGAATGCAGAGTTTCCACTAGAAGTCAGTCTGAGAATAGCATGGCAAGGTAGGATTTACTGATGTGAGACAAGCTGACTTATGTAAGGCATGGACAACAAAATTTTCTGACCCCTTAGTTTTTCAGTCAAATTGTACATAATCTACTCATCATTATGGATCTCATGCCAGCTGGAAACTCTTATATACTTACATTTCTTTCCTTTGTGTGTTACTGTAAGAAATATATGGTAGCAGTCAATGATAGACCGACACACACACACACCATCCATCCAGAAAGCCTAACACGGTTACATTAAATTCCTTTGGTTTGTGTGAAGGACAGTAGCCAATGCCAGTGACACATACCTGAACACAGACAACCTGTCTCTTGAGTCACTTCCCACCATGATGCCATTCCAATTCAAGTTATTTCTTTATTTGAAGCTGAATCATACCACAGGTGCATATCCCTATCCCTAATTTATATATTTTTATTGTCTAATCATATTATCTATTCATGCTTTTAATCTCAATAAAAATGAATTCAGCCTGAGAACAGCCAAGCTGGATCAATTTAAGCAGAGACAACTGCTGTAATTTTTTTCAGCAATCGTTCTTTCGGATGTTGGCAGATTCCCTAAATCCATGGCAGTCGGGGGGAATCAAAAGTGTGCGGTTTTCTCTAGCACTGAATTTTTGCTATGGTTCTGTCACTGGTTTATCCAGCCAAAGTGTGATATAAGCATATGTGCATAAAAAAGGTCTGATGTAACAGTACTTTATTAGATAATATCAAAGAGGGGACTGTTAAGCAAAGGTGTGCATGGAAAGTCTCACACGTCCCTACTATCTGCATCAGACAAACAGTCTCATCCAAAATGGAAAACATTTCATTCATACATAGCTTAGAGGGTGTAATGTACTGACAGTTTATAAGAGAATGAGGGGCCATAAAAGTGAACTAATGGTGTTAAAAATGAACAGACATGATTGAAGGTGCTAGCCTGATGTTTACATCATCTCATTCCTCACTTGAAAAGAGGCTTTAATTCTGATGCCTCGAGCAAGGTTTAGTTTTGCAGTTTGTTCTAACTGTTCATGCCGGCAGTGTTTTCACTCAGATGTGAGAGCCATGAGAAACCTTCCATAGCTCAGACTGTGATGGATGTGAGAAGAAAGCTGATGCTCTCTCTTTTTGTGTATGTTACTTGGCACAAGAAAATTCCTAACAAAAATAAAAAAGAACATTTCTTAGCCACATCTAGCTGTGACCAGACATTTCCAATAAGGAAATTTTAATTGATCGTAATAATGTGCCACTGCAGGAAGTGAAAACTAATGGAGAACTGAAGAAAATAATTTCATGTTCTTAGTCTTCTTAAGCAACTGAAGGATATGGGATACAAGATTTTTGAGGCACAATGGCCTATAAGACTTTGTGTGAACACTGGCAAATTTATTCCATATGCTTTTTTCAGAATTTATCCATTGTTGGCATACTCAGACTTGTGATGCCTCTGTCTTTGTCTAAGCCACTGTAGGTTCTTGTTGTGACAGAGAGCCACAGCTTCCTTTGCATTAATGGTGAAACTCTGTATGTGGGAAAATGGGGATCTTCGCAATAAAGGCAGATGAGGTTTTTATGTGGTGGCCAACTTTGTGGCTCATGCACCAAGCCAGACACTACAGAGGACTAGAGGGAACAGTATGTAACAATGAGCAACTGCATGAATCACACATCATGACATGATATTAGCATTCCACAGAACCATGGCTGCCTGCTGTCTGAATTGCTTGTGCAATGTTTTGTTTGACTCCCAACAGCATCAAGCGTCTGAGAAACATGTACCTTCTGGTTTGGGACATTTTAAGATGTCGGTCACATAGTTTAATAATGAGGTGCCTTATCAATTAAAAGGGCAAATCTGTTATTACTGGCTAATGTACACATGCATGGACAGGTTAAAGTTTTTTGAGAACCTTCCATGCTGTACTATCATAAGCCATTATTGTGAAAGCTTTAACCAACAATTCATGTGACTTTTCTGTAACAAATATTCACCCATATAATAGAAGACCAAGTGTCAATGTCTTCTGTGTTTTTACTTGTCACTCTCACACACATTTACTTCTGTGTGCTTAGTTTTGTTAACCCTCCTATCACAGAGTTTAGGAAGAAATTACAACAATAGCCTTTTAGTCCCTGAAAACCATTTTGGGATCTTTCTAAACAGACATGAATAAACAAAGCTAGAAGTTACAAAGTCAAGTGAAGTCAGCTCTGCCACGAGAAAAAAAAAGTGAGTGAAAAAAACTGCCTCATTCATCTAAAAGGATGAACAGAACATGAACATCTTTTCTCTAGAGGGGCCATGTAAAGGCTGAAGTGACCACAAAAGATGCAAGAGACTCTTAAGGCATATCATCAACTGAACCAGTGCTGGAAGAGTGGTGTCACGATCACCTAAGTGGAATAAGCATCTCCATGCTGTTTCCAAGCCTCTCAGTCTTCTTGTCCCTCTCTCCCACACAGAGACACATATGCAATTGGTTTGTAAAAAAAAAAAAAAAAAAAACAGGAGAATCTTTCGTAATGCAAAATTAGGTCAGAAAACCACTTGAGGCAAATTAAATTTCCAGAGAACTGGGCCCCAGGGTTCAGCCTGTGATCATTGGGCATTGTTAAGCAGATGCCAGAGTGCCACTTACCCACAATCATGCCATGCTCAAAACGTTTAATGATGTCAAACGAGTTCTGGATGTTTCCCTCTTGAATGTCATAGACGATCTCTGGGGAATCCACATGTGGATAGTGGGATGGAGTTATGGATCTCAGGAAAACAATTTCTGGCAAGAGAAACAAGAATTAAGAGGAATGTAAAAGGCACTGAAAATGGAATGAAGTCCTTGTGTCTCAGACTGAAAGTCATTGTTCGTTTTTTGGTGATAAAGAATTATATCATTTCGCATGAAAGTATTTGAAATAGTGTACCTTCTGGTTTAGTGAACTCTCTGAAAGTTGGCAGAGAGATGACAGTGTGTGAGACAGAGTGAACAGGGTCCAGCACACAAGTGATATCGTTGGGTTGACAGGACTTTATACAACGGATGATGTCAGAGCGATCAACCCTTGGTCTGCTGAAAAGAAGAAGGAAATGTCTTACAATGCAGTGCTTAAACCAAGTGCTGATCTAGTACACATTCTTATTCTTTATGACAATGCTATCGAGCAGAATGCTACAGCACAGATTTTGAACAGATGATTAAATGAACAACAATGGGATGCCTTCCAGGACAACTCACCACAGATCCTGATGCCCAGCAGGCAAGTGAAATGGCTACTATAAAAATATTATCTAAACAAATACAGCGGGCATTCTTAAAATGGGACTTGCATTTTAGCCAATCATGTTTTGGGGTTAGGAATTAGAATAGAATCACACAAGAGGCCAAAAATCATACCAGGAAAGAGACTAGGTGGTCAAGTTTCCTGTTAGCCACTCATAGTTTCGGTGCATTTCTCCTGACATGGTGAAGTTCTGACACTGATCTAAAGCCTGTTCAAGAAAATATTTGGTTTTGTGGAGCAGACCCAGCTTCATATCCAATAGTCTCATGTAGAATTTATGGGCAGAGGGAGTTGAGTCTTTGGAGACTCTGACTAGACGACTCCCATGTTTCAGCAGGCCTATGCAATAGATTTATTTAAGACGTTGTTTGTGTCACAGGATAATCAGAAGCAGCTCTGGTAATAAGCCAGAATGATGTACAGGAAAAGGGTTTTTCTTGCATCACTATTTTCCCCATGCCATATAAGTTCTTTCACTCATGCATTTGGCTCATTAAGCATTTCAGGGGAAGACATCAGCTCAGGTCATTTCTTTATTATTGTATTTGCTAAGTGAGAGGATAAAACTGAACTTAACAACGTTAACACATGTACACTGAGAAGTTTGCTAAATATCATTACACATGTCCCACTCTTGTTTCTGTCTTAATAAGAAAACCCACCTTAACCCTTTTATGTATGGTTAGCGATTAAAAAAAAAAAATAAATTATGTGCTCCTTCATCTAATGTTTCAGTGTGGGTACCAGCAATACACTTTCTTAGACAAAGAGTGTTCAAGAATTGGATTCCTTTGCCAAGTACTGTTAAGTAATTTCATTCTATTTGAGAACAACGTTAAGACACAATTAAAACATCTATGGCTATTTAGCCTCTAACTGAAACACAAAAGAATACACAGTGGTGTTAGGGCTGAGATTAGTTAACCTTCCATCACTGCTTTCTTTCATCGGGATGCAGAAGCTGCAGCTAAACCTCAAGGCCTGGATTGGGTTACAGGCGTTCTTTCATGCTGAGAGGGGAGAAGCCCCTGACAGAAAAAGTCAAGCCACCACTGGGCATGGACTTGTAATTAGCAATTAGCGGGTGGGTCCACGTTTTGCTTAGATCAGAGCCAAAACCACAAAATGTTCTCCTCACCCATAATAACTCGCCTTGTGCACGGCACGCACAGAAGACAACTCGTGGAACTCGTGGCAAGCATTACGATTGACCATAGACTGGATTTACAAGGACATAAAGACCTGAACTGAACTCCTACTTTTAAGTTAACATCTTGGATAACGTCAAAGCTGACATGATTCTAATTATGCCTCATAATCATACAGGAGGTGGTCTCAAGATACACTTGAGAAGGAAACCATCTTTTTTTTAAATGTCAGACCCTATGGTCAAACACAAGATCCTTTTTTCTCTGGTAATTATTATTTATAGTCAGCATGTTGATAAAGCCCCAACACAAACTCTGAAGCCCATCATTCTTGGTTCACAGTGGTGATGCTGCTGCACCACAAATTTTGCAGACCACCATCCAGAGCCCAGTCCCATAACTCAATGTCAGAAAGTAAGTAGCACACATCCATGCTTTTTTTTTTTTTTAAATCTATATTTTAAGAATGTGCTCTGCCTGACATTGAGAGGGTGAGCATCCTCTTGTGGTATGATTACCCCATACTCAAATTATTTTGAATGTTAATTGGATTTATGGCATTAAAAATACTGCTTTATTCGAAATAGAATAGTAAATCAGCCTACTACGAAAACCCCAAACAGGTAGTTATTTTAGGCACACTTGTTTGAATGTCTTTTAAATGAATTAAAGTATGAAAACATATCACTTACACATTTTCATTTTGTTATGCTGTAGAAAAAAAATAGAAAACTGACGAAAACTTGTATGACATTTCCTTATGAATGGATGACACTATTTTGTTTTTCCAAAGGCTCCATCTAGTGGCTCCAAATTATAAACACAAAGGAAAAAACCATGGCAATTTAATGACATCGTCCAGATTATAAACAAAACTGCTCATAAAATATTCACTTACAGCACTGGCCAGACAAAGACACAGATTCTATTCTTGACTACTCACGTGGGAAAAAAGCCTTTTACGGATGGGGAATATTAGATTTTTTTTCCAATACTAATTACTATGGGTGCCAATAATTGTAAAATGTTTTTGAGAAATGTGTATTTCTTATGTTAATCATTTACAATGATGTATTTTTTAAAAATTTTATTTCAAGACATTATTTTATGAATAAGTGTATCTAACTGAAGGTTAGGTGCCTCTCATAAGATCAAGAACAAGATCAAGATAACGAACGAGATATTTAAAGGAACTTCCAAGTAATCTTGGAAGTACCATATGAAATACAGCCATATAAAACTGATAATAATTAAGATTATTATCAGGTGATCCCAACTCTAAAACCGTCCATCTTCTGATGCACCCCCTACTCATACATTACATGAATATCGAAAATCTGTTTAAAAACCCATATAAAGTACTTTTGATTTACCCAAATCTGAGGAGACTATATCTGTAATCGATGATGCCTACACAAATTAAGTTTACTAATAACAATACCAGCAAATGTAATATGTTTATTTAGCAAATCATTAATTAATACATTATTGTATTATTGTTTCCACACATTTCCAGCAGAATCAATGAATCAAAAAGGTTTTCTAAGGATTAGTGATCAATTTATCATCTTGGAAAGGGACTGAATTGATAAGGTCTTCTTCAGTTACAAACACCCGTATTTTGGAAAGGTAGGTGCTGAGACTCCCAATGCGCCACAGTTTCATTTCCAGTAAGATTTCAAAGTCCTGTGGCACAGTAATTGGCTTCTGAACAACAATGACACCTCCATTCTCTAGCCTTTGTGCCGCAAAGTAGCCTGCCTGGTTTCCATCCACTATGGCCACCTGCAGACTGTCCCCAAGCACAGTGTTGGAGGGACCCATGCGGAAGATGTTGGTGGGTACAGGGATGTTGGTGGGAAAAGTGAGGTGGTAGTAGGTTATTCTCACAGGCAAGGCCAGGCATTCACTAGTCTCATTGCAAGGCAAGCGTTCACAGCGACTGCAAATGGGACACAGAGAGATGGAGGGAAGGAGATGAAAGAAGGAAATGTTAGGTTGATGCAGTGCTTGACATGCGGTGAAGGTAAGGAGTGGCATACGTATGGTGTAAACAGAGCCATCACTATTATCGCCCTTTCTTTGAAGGCAGAGGTCTTAATTAATATCTAATGTAAACAGTGTAATTCAGCTTACATTTGAATATAATGCACTTTAAATGACTATATGGTGCATTGTTCTCAGATTTTTTTAAACCTTGTTAGTGTTTCCGAGAAAACAAACCTCTTGCTTTCAGCTTCTATCTTTCAAAGCTTAAAAAATACAGGCTAAATTTGGCAGTTGCAAATGTTAGGCATAAGGATTTAAGCCATTATTACTTGCATTATTGCATGCAGTGTTTCAGTGAGAAAGATGCCCACAGAATTGCACTGCGCCCACCCATCAAACATATTTGTAATTTCTCCAACGTTTTGTCACGGGCAGTCATCTGATGTCATTTTATAATAAATCCATTGTACTTACAGTCAGGTCCATAAGTATTTGGACAGTGATACAATCTTAACTGTGTAATTATGCCTCTGTACACCACCATAATGGATGTGAAATGAAATAATCAAGATGTCATTGAAGTGCAGACTTTCAGCTTTAATTCAATGGGTTTAACAAAAATATTGCATTAACCGTTTAGGAATTACAGCCATTTTTTACAGAATCCCTCCATTTTCATAGACTCAAAAGTAATTGGACAAACTAACAATCATAAATATTAGGATTATTGATTTTTTTTTATTTTAGAATGCCTGAAGTCTGGAACCCATGGACATCACCAAATGCTGAGCTTCCTCCCTTGAGATGCTTTGCCAGGCCTTTACTGCAGCTGCTTTCTGTTGCTGCTTGTTTGTGGGTCTTTCTGCCTTCAGTTTTTTTCTTCAGTAAGTGAAAAGCAGCTCAATTGGGTTGAGGTCAGGTGACCGTCTCGGCCATTTAAAAACATTCCAGTTCTTTGCCTTAAGAAGCTCTTGGGTTGCTTTCATGGTACGTTTTGGGTCATTATCCATCTGTACTATGACACACCATTCTATCAGTTTTGCTGCATTTGACTGAATCTGAGCAGAAAGTATAGCTCTATACACTTCAGAATTCATCCTGCTACTATCAGCAGCCACATCATCGATAAACACTAGTGACTCAGTTCCATTGGCAGACATACATGCCCATGCCATAACACTTCCTCCTCTTGATTGTAGACTTTGACAATGATACGCCTACCTCTTCGAGAGTATTCGTGACTTGGCTATATGTTGTGAAGGGGTTTTTCTTCAACAAGGAAAAAATTCTGTAATCATCCACTTTAGTTGTCTTCAATGGTCTTCCAGGCCTTTTGGTGTTGCTGAGCTCGCCAGTGTAATTCCTTCTTTTTAAGAATGTACAAGATTGATGACTTGGCCACACCTATAGTTTCTGGTATCTCTCTGAGAGGTCTGTTTTGTTTTTTCAGCCTCTTTGGACCGCATATTGAGAGTTCTCATGAACAACTACCAAATGCAAATTCAATACTTGGAATCAACTCCAGACCTTTTATCTCCTTAATTTGTCATGAAATAATGAGGAAACAGGCCACAACTGGCCATGAAACTGATTATCAGTCAATTGTCCAATTACTTTTGAGCCTGTGAAAATGGAGGGACTCTGTAAAAAATGGCTGTAATTCCTAAACAGTTAATGCAATATTTTTGTTAAACCCCTTGAATTAAAGCTGAGAGTCTACACTTCAATCACATCTTGATTGCTTCATTTCAAATCCATTGTGCTGGTGTAGAGAGGCAAAAATTACAAAAATTGTGTCACTGGCCAAATACTTATGGACCTGATTGTATATCTAGTATAAATCCATTATACTTACGTTTCACTTGAGCGCCTGTAGTTGGGGGGACACTCGAAATTCAGGCATCTGAATCCTCCTTGAACATTAAAGCAGCTCTCTGTCTCCGAGCAAGTGTGTGTCCCTGTCACACACTCATCAATGTCTACTCATGAGAAAGACAATAGACAATATTAATAGACTTGTAAGCCCTTCTTCATGGTTGAGTTCAATGGTTGTCCATGTTGCTTTTCTGGACACATACTCCTTAAACACAAATCTCACAAAATCAGAGTAAAATGGTTTACAATATTTAAAAAAGTGAATGGCTTCCAAAGGTTAATGTATTATAGAGTAAAATCATCTGTAGACAATTTATGGTTGTACCTTGGCAGCTGCGTCCATTAGGGGCAAGTGTGTAGCCTTTAGTGGGGCATGAGCAGTGGAAGCTGCCTGGTGTGTTGTGGCAACGGTAGGAACAGATGTGCCCTCCAGTGGGCAAAGCACACTCATCAATGTCTGAGGAAAGACAAAACATGCCAGTTACATTCATTACATTACATTCAAAAAATTTTCACTTATTGTACCTACCTTCACACGTAGCTCCATCCACGTCACTCAGTTGGTAGCCTCGGCGGCAGTAGCACTGGTAGGAGCCGTAGACGTTGGCACACTCTTGACTGCAGGGATTGCTCTCACACTCATTGAGGTCTGAATGTCAGCCAGCCAGAGGGTGAGTATAGTCATAATTTTGGTTCTCAAGAGCTTGATTCAGTACAAACCCTCAATATTTTATTAGTTTGTAAAGCACAGTTTTCTATTCTGATAGTTTAGCTCCAAGTTTAAACTAATACACCTGATACATATCAAATTATCAAATTCACAACTGTGTAATTATTAGAATAATTTTAAATCAGAGTGCTACAGAGTATATTAAACTAAAATATGTGGCTTGGGGAAATATTCAGGAGAAAGGCTGGACATCTCTCTTTTAAATGCTGTCTTACCATCACAGTTCCTGCCGTCACTGGCTAACTTGAAGCCTGTGGTGCAGCTGCACTTGTAGGACCCCAGAATATTGTCACACTTATGTGCACACAGGCGACCAGGATAGTGCCGGCATTCATTAATATCTGAATTCAGAGAAAAAATTGGAGTAGATATGATAGTCTGGTAGAATCATATATATTAAAAATGGACCAGTGAATAAACAATCCTCTGTGAGTTAGACTTAACTGATAACCATGACACTTGCAATAGTGTATTTGAAAGCCTCAGCACAACCGCTTCCCATTCCTCATTTTAAATAACTACCTAACACATACACTATATGGCCAAACGTTTGTGGACACCTAACCATCATACCCATACGTGCTTTTTGAACATTGCGTTCCAGATGTAGTCCCCCTTTAATAACCTCCAGAATGCAGAATGAACAAAACTAATAATGTTTGTCCACCCCATACTTTTAATGGCTAAAGTATTCACAGTGAGTCCTAAAAGAGGAAACTGAATGTAGATGTAATTCATAATGTAAAAAGTGCTCTCACCTTCACAGACCCTGGTGATGCTGTTAAAGATAAAACCAGTTCTGCATTCGCAGCGGTAAGAGCCAACAAGGTTGATACAGCTGTGACCAGCACACACATCATCCATACCAGTACACTCATCAATATCTGGAAAGCATATGAACAACCTTACTCAAGTGTTGCATCTCATGTTCGGAAAACAAGATAGATAGGTAGGTAGGTAGGTAGGTAGGTAGGTAGATAGATATGAAAGTCACAGGGAAAAAATGTCAATAATTAAGATAAAACAGATTGATCTGCTAATCTATTTTTCCATACCCACACAACGTGTGCCCTCAGCATTAAGGTGGTAGCCACGGCCACAGTTAACAGAGTTCCTCTGGCATGTGTATGAACCAACAGTGTTCAAACACACCTGGCCAGTTGGACATGGTGCTGTCTCACTCAGACACTCATTGATATCTGAGGCACAAAGAGGATTATACATATAAGAAAATGTCTTCTTCAAAATGTAGATCATAGTACATAGTACAAGGGCACGTGGATTTTTGTTTACTTGTCCTCACCCAACTAAGTGTAATTTTGTGTGCACTCAAGGACTTACATTTTGTTGTGTAATATGCATAATAATATTAAAGTTGACTTTGAATTTGATTTCTATTTCTATTCTATTTGATTTACATATGGAGGATTATGTGCATGGTTACGGGGGTACAAACAAATATCTTTTTTTTCTCTCGCCATTTTCTCCCCAATTTGGTCACCTGTCAATTCCCACACACCAGACAGCTCTCCCTATCACACGACAGCTATCAACTGGGGAGGGTGAAGAGTGAAGCCAGCCAATAACATATTTTCGAACTACTGTTCATTCTAACATCAAACATCACAGACACCCGATTTTGTTCCCTCAGCTCCTGGCCAGTGATGGCATGAATGTAATTTTTGACTTAAAAGTGTTTGGTCTGTTAACTTGATAGTTATGTTTAAAGATATGGCAGATATCCTGATATATTACATTTCCTTCATGAAACATTTTGCATATAATGAAACATCAATTTACATAGGATTTAATAGATTTATAAATAGGTTCTTGTGTAAATTATAGCCAAGCATGATTGAAGATAACAGCATAAATGCCTTGATGTAATTTCCAAAATAATGAGCCAAATCCGGAATTTTATGTCCGCACACATGCTTAAAATGCTGTTACTTGATGCTGACAACACTTTATGAATTATATCTAGGCTACTCCAGTGCAAGAGTATGTGTTTTAAGACAAACAACAGTGGGGCTAGTGTTGTTCTGAAATCCCCGACTTGATTTTAAACAGAATAATTATTGTATCTACATCTATTTTATTTAAATGAACATTATATCATTAAACTTTAATAAGAAATGTGTGGATTGCAGTTGCTAATCACCAATGCAGCTGCCCAGAGCATCCTGTATGAATCCCACATGGCATCGCACCTTGGGCCGGCAGCGGAATGACCCAGGTGTATTCTGGCACTCAAACTCCAGAGGACAGTTATGAGTGCCTGTCTCACACTCATCAATATCTAAATGAAAGAGACAAGAAAACAGATAAATGTGTTTTAGGGCACATTTCTAGTTTTTCTTTCTCATGAGGCTGAAAAAAGGCTCGATTACCCTTTTACATCAGTCTTTTAAATCAATCTTAACACATTTCCAACAAGATTTAACTTCTGACTTGATGTTTACGTTTGTTAAATGACCTTTGCAGCTGTTGTTGTCAGTCAGTTCATAGCCGGTACCACAGCTGACCTCCCTCTGGCAGCGGTACGAGCCCTGAGTGTTAATACAGCGTTCACCAGGACGGCAGTGATGAGAGCCCAGCAAACACTCATTAATGTCTCCAAAGAGGAAGCATGAGAGAGAGTATATGTGTAGGGGTTGGGATATAAGAAGAGAAAGAAAGACAACAACAGGTCAAGATCTGTGAAGCAGAGATGAAAACCTTCCAAGTATTTTCCAAACATGCAATAACCTTTAAATATATGTTACATTAGGGAAGACACTAGATTAGATGCAATTTCTGAGACATGTTTTTGAAATACATAATACAATTTTGTTATCTATATTTAAGGGTCATAGAAGAAAGCAATATGTAATTTGTGATTTCTGAAGGATGCTTAGCATTAGCTATCAACCACCAGAAAGCTAAAGCCAAGAAAGGGAAATAGCCCGATTGACCTCATATGGCCTTTAAATTTTTTTATTTTTTTCTGCAGTATTTTTTGGATTACTTTGATACATTTACATTTTAAGTATTTTCTTCCATTCCTAAATAGATGTGTATGCCAAGATGTACTGTATCAACCAACAACAAACATACAGAATATGTAATATGTAGATTATTTATGGTGTGCTGTTATTTGATATTTAGATAATAAAACTATTTAGTCTTTTCTACCTTCACAGTTTTTCCCATCAGGTTTGAGCTTATAGCCTGCAAAGCAGGTACAGGTGTTGATTCCTATACAGCTGTGAGCACAGTTCCCAGGTCCAACTGCAACACACACACACACACACAATGTTAATATTCTAATATCTATCACATCTCTTTAAAGGGGTAATAATATTATGATGACTGATAGCTGTCAGTGAAAGACTTGACTTCGCACGTACCTTTGCACCTTTCACCTGAACCTGATTGATCCTCAACACTACCACTGTTCGCTAGAGCTATGACAACATACATGAACATTCATATTAAAATTTGATTTTCATTACACTGAACAGGTGGGAAATACTGGAGTCAAACTTTTCTTAAATAGAAACCTTACAATAAACCAGTATAAAGCATGCTGATGACAGCCCACTAGAGGGTAGCAGAATCCTTACAGATAGAGTACAGCATTTACTGAAGCACCACTGTTTCTCCACAAATCAGATTGTCAGCAATTATTGGATAATGGCTGTGTCTACTTTTTCAAGAACAACAGATACATACAGATACATATCCTGTTGAAATTTTAGAGTAGCACAATGCTGAACAGCTAACTAGGGTAGATATGCCAGACTTTAGGTCACAAGGCTGCAGAGTGAGAAGAGGATAACTAAAGACCTGTTAAAACATTATGCTTGGTACATTGGATGTTCTATAACTAAAGTGTGATTGACTGCAGTGTGGTTTGTGCTAACCTTGTGTAGAGTTGCTATCACTTTCTCCTGACTTGTCCATACAGCAGGTTTGGAATACAGAGCCACACTGGGAGCTGAGTTTGAAGTCACAGGTCAGGCCCTGCTTCTGAGCCTCCCGACCCAGTAAACAGCACTCGCAACACACCTATACACAGGAGCAGGAGCACACAAAGAGCTTTATAAGAGCTGTGTAGACCTTGTCAGGAGTATTCACTCAACAAGTTTTATCACTGTGTGAAAGTAAGGCACAAAAAATGTATCTAAATTTACAGTGTTTGACCTAACCTACTTGCTAATAAAGAATGCTGATAAACACAAACAGACTGTATAGTTCAGACTGCAGGTGCTATGACCCAAGATTTTGTGTCAATATACAACAGAACAAGAATGAACATGCTGCTGCAGGGGAAACCAGTCGAGGCAAAGATTACTGCAATTGGGAACATACTGTGGTGGCAGTATTATGTGAGGGTGTTGGTTTTACAGAATGCCTAAAAAGGATTATTCCAAGGATTATTTAAATATTTGTAACAATTTGTATGTTTATGGTAGTTTAAGCTACAAATTTAATTTACATTAATTTGGTAATCTGATACTAAAGATAATTTTTCATGTCAGGACACAATCATTCAAAGCTCTCTGATGCAATAGTGCACGTTGTTCACACACATTAGCCACACATGCATATTCCCAACTGCAGCGCAAATGTGCATTCCTGGAGGATAATCATACTCTGAAAAACAGGTTACACATTATCATTTCAGATAACCTGGAAAGGCCATTATCAGAGCCAGTTTAGGCATTTTAGAAGCATATCTAAAATGCAAAATGAAACAGATCGCACAGTCAGTCATGGCTAAAAAAAAATTAACTGACAAGGTTAAATGCAGGACAACTGAAGTAAAAAGCACCTCTCTTTTAGTACTAGCTCAGTACATTAAATACACACCCTGTAATGGCTGAATGTTAGTTATTAATTATTTAATGGCTTAAAGCATTACTCCTGACAGGAGTTTATTGGCCTAGTGACAACCGTTGAAAGCAGATTGACAGATTTAAATAAATGTTCAGAAAACTAGCACCTGCTGAACATTTAACTGCCTTCAGGCATGCAAGATTTGTTTTCTCAATTCTGTCATAAGTACAAGAATTTGACAAATCTGGCCATCCTAAATGTAAGCAGTATGGAATGCTTTTTCTCTAAATCTGGGAAAGAAGACACACAAAAACTGTACATGCGTTACCTTAGCAGTTTTAGTCTCACAAGTGTTTCCAGACAGGAGAGCATCACAGCTGCCCTGGTCTTTGGCCATACTGATACCTTTACTACAGGTGATATCCTCCAGTACTGCTGCACAGCACTGTTCCTGGGCTATCCTATAAGAAATAATATTAATATCATGAATATAATGTTATCGATATAATATTTAATATTAAATTATTAAAAATACTAAACCTACTAAAACTACTGTGGCATTAGAGTGATGTGAGAATTGTGGACCAGTGGAATCTTGGAATTGTGCTGGTCCAGTATGAGCCAGCAAAAGACTTTACTTAATCACTCCTTTCCTTATACCATTTAAAACTGCTGTTCAAAAAAGTGTAATGGTCTCTAGGGTACACCTTCAAACAATGCATCATTTAATATAACAGATATGTGCATTTTCCCTGAGCTGGCCCAGAAATGGTGAGAATGCTCCATTTACAGTATAATGCACATGCATAAGCAAAGAGTTACTCTCTTACTTCATCTGCCTTATAGGAACCCTCTCTATTTTATTCTGCTCTCTTCTCCTGTCATCCATTGTTGCAGTGCCTTTTAAGGGCACAGACACTTTCCTGATTTTTTTTTTCTTTTGATGTCTGAAATAATCCACAGATTTCCTGTTATTGCTCCCTTCTCTTCTCCATCTCTTCTCCATTCTTTCACCTCAGTGGTATTTCCTGGATTTGGAAATACCCCCTTGACTAAGCTCCCCATCTCCCCTCCAATCCCCCTCCCAAAACCAAAACCCTGTCTCCCTTCTCACACTCTCTAATTTGAACAAATTCTCGATTCACTGGCTTGCCAAAACAAATGCATTTGCCTTTGGAAGGGCAGACGGAGTAACCCTTTTGGTTTGGAAATGCACTGAACATTTGGCAGCACTTCTCCTAGTTGCACTAATGTTAATGTTGCTACCAAACCCCCACTATCTGTCTCTGGAATAGGGTCAGAAATAGCCTTCACTAGAAGAAGCATTTTACAAGAACCACCAAAGACTGCTTTTATGATTAGTAAATTCTGAGAAGGCCCCACACTGAAACACACTAAATGGATTCATTACTGAAATTGTATTTACTTTTCTTTTCCCAAATATTACCACACAAGTATTGCTCAATAGATGATGAATTTAGAACAACCTGTGCAGATGAATATTTTCAAACCACCAGACATGCAGCATTGCCAAATCCTCCTGTGTGCGTATAGGACAGGACCAGTACGTGGTTTACTATGTAAAGTGACTAAGCAGACACCTGGGAGAGAAAGACTCTGAGATCTTTTTCACCAATGAGAGCATGGTCAGTTGTATTGTCCTGGCCATCAGTAGACATGCCATGACCAAATACTTCAAAATATAATAGACAAGTAATAAGAACATTTACACAAGCAAAGGGAAATATGTGTCTTTATTTTAAGGTGGTGGAAGGTGAATGCTGAGATAAACCAGACAGTGTATTCTAACCTGCACGTGGTAGATTCTGAAATGAGAGGGATACGTGTGCAGTCCTGGGATTCTGTGGCCTTCACTCTACCATCCTTACAGCAGTCATCTAGTGAGATTGGATCTGTGGTCTCTAGGGAATAGACAGTTACTCAGTTGTAAGTTATGCAAACAAAGAGCAGTTTTTCTTTGGACCAGTGTAGAACCACTGGACTGGATTTGCCATGACCTGCCCAATAGAAAAGATTTCAGCAGTATTTCATATCGTGTAATCTATGGTCCTCTTGTTAGAGCACCTGGGCATGGTTAATGGTGTCTAGAATGGTGGTAACTAATTTCTGTGTGAAAATAGAAGGAAAGTATATCCACAGATTAAAAATATAGGCTACAAATAAGTAAAGAAAGCTTTTTTATTCTACAGTATAACCTATCAATTCTGTCAAAGTGTCTGTGTTCATGTGTAAGCATCAGGGTCTTGTGTGATGTCCCTCAAAGGTTTACAGGGTTGTTAGATTTGGGATGTTATGAAGAACTGTTTTTATTAGTTTGGACCGTATGTAAAAAAAAAATTCACAGCAAATGATTTTTCCCCATGTTAGGCTAATTTCACTTTTACACAATTCCTTAGTTATTCTGTGGATATCACTGTAAGGTTTATAATTGTGGCATCAGAATTTGTCACTTGTTTGGTATATTCTGTATGATATTTGTATATTATTATTTTTTCCACAGATATTTTTTCCACTCCACCAGATGCTGTTGAAGATATTAAGAAGTTAAAGACATTTATTGATTTGTAGACTGTCAACAATGCACTTCGTGTCTGTCTGCTCTGCTAAATTAAAGTTCAAAATATCTAAACAAGGTCTGGTCTTGTAATTTCATCAAATATATTCATTTTCCTGTGGTTTGCGTGATCAGCCAAACACAAAATACCTTTGGCATTTGAGTCTTTTGGCCTCCCTTTATTCTGGCTTTAGTATGCAGCACATTGCCAAGCTGGTTTTATGCATGATATTCCTTTTAAATGGAGAACAATTACAGCTAGGACACCATTTTTCAGGTTAGCACATAGTTCAAAGAAATATTTTCACAAGATGTCTAAGGTACAAACAAGTCACTGTTTCCCCTGATCCCCAGTCCATTTCCCTCCCTATTATGAGTAGATTCTTTGGCTTGGCAAGCCCCCCTGTATCCTAAGCCCCCATTGTAATTCACATAAGCCTCCAAAACCTGCCAAGGTGTCCAGCACAACACAGAGACAATATGCATATGCAGAGTGATCATGAAAGACTCAGATATTGAGAGAAATGGATTGCTCAAGACACATAAAGATAGGAAGACATACAAAAAGAAAGCATTTCTGGCCTATTGCTAAACAGTAGAGCTGTGACTATCTTTATCTGTGCTTTCCTTCAGCTGATAAGTAAACCACCCGCGCCTTCTACTAAGCCTACATTATTCAGCCTGTCAAAAGCTGCTCCCCTCTATCTCTTATGACAATCCACAGTCGTGTTCAGTTACAGAGTTGTAAAAAAAAAACCTGCTTCTGTTGTTTTATCAGTCCAGACATTTTATCCAGGTCTACTGGCTTCCCCAGATCTCCCTAATGCATTGTCTCTCTCTTAAACCATGAATCCCATCTTGGAACATATTGGCACTTAGACCTTAACACTGAACAACAAAAACATAGACCAGGCTTAAGGCCTTTGAGCAGCAGCACCACAGGAGCCCAGGACTCTGTAAGGGCTCTCCAAATGATCACACAACACATGCTATGGAATGGATGGACCTAGATGGAGAGCCAGGTATTCAGGATTCTGTATTTTTCCCTCTGAATGCTAGATAGAGCTTGGTAAAGAAAGACAAAAGAAATTTCAACCTATTTTCAATTTATGGAAATGGTACAGAATAGACCTGACATAAAACTGTATGTACCTGATGAGGTAAAGTCAGTCACCCATCCATGTTAGGACAGATGTTGCTTGCTACTTGGTTTTGAAGCATGTCACTTAAGGAGGAATGTCCCAAAGATTATTGTTCATTTTCACCAACTTCATTGTCGACTAAAACATTTAGAGATGACAGTAGAATTGACTACATCATACCTTCAGAGCATGATGATGTCATTAGCTCTTTTCTTGGTGTTTGATCAACTAGATCATATAGGATGAGTTCAAATGATCTCCATCAATTTATATTGATGTAGGGCTCCAATTTCTGTTTTTAGTGGAGAAACATCAGTATGATATTACATGTTGTGTGAAGTGCTATGCAGAAAGAATTAGCAGTAGCCAGCGCTCAGTGCTCCTAACCCCACCCCTGAGTACCAGTACCCTGGGTGCTGATCCTGGGTGGGTAACAAATATCATAAATCTGTGCCTTTTCGTACTGAACCTGTGGTACTGGATATGTGGTACTGGACTGGCAATAGATAAAGCACTGTTCAAGTTTTTAGGTGTCAAATGTTCTGGCATTGTGCAATAACAAAGCTCCATGTGTAGACAGAAGTTTCCAGACCTCTTCAACTCGTACTTTAAATCCATAAATCAACTATCAGAAATCATTAGGGTACAAATACCTACAATTCATACCAACAAATTGGCACAGGAAATTCCTGTCTGTGCGAATCATGTTTTTGGGTAGCTGACTCTTTTACACTTTGTAACATGACATTAGTGTGTTCTCGTAAGGTTTAGAAGGTTCTAGCTGGGTTACAGATGACTGGGAGACCATTTAATACTAAGGTCAAGATAACATGACTATGAAATAGAACATAAACATGATAATTAAGCAATCTTTTCCAGTGCTAATATGACATGGATCCAAACTGGGATGCTCTTTAAAGAGGTCCTCCCTAACGTGTTCCGTTGTAAAACTATTGTAAATATTGTCTACGGAGCGCTGTAGTCTAAAACAAGAAAAAAAATCATCACTTGTTTTGAGAGCAACGGAAGCGGCACACGCGCACGTACGCGCGCGCGCAAAAACAAGGTCTATTCTCCCAGCAGCGATGTCTGTATTAAATCTAGGTGTAATATAAGGTTCGGTGGTGAATAGAGTTAATCGCGATCCACCACGAGGAAAGTGAGGAGGTGACTTACCTTGACTGCGTATCACACAGCACAAAGAGAAGAGGATGATCAGCCTCAGAGCCATGCTGACGCGCAATTTTTAAAACTAGTCTTCCCAAGGTTCACAATCTACCTGCAGTCTAATTCAGACGGAGCCGAAAGGGACCTGTATGTGGGTGTGTTAGATCCAAGAAAAGAGCGCTGGTTTACAGAAAAAAAACTGTCCAATTAGTGTGTTTAAATGTCTCTGAGGGGGCGGGTTAGCCTACTCGAGGGGCTCAGTTTTGGTAAAGCACGGGCTCCACAGTCGCAGTGACGCAAGAGATTTGACGCTGCTTCCCAAACTATGTCTCAAACTTCAAGCGTACGACAGAAGGTCGCTTTAGGCTACGCAAGAAACGCACACTAACATACTAAAGAATATGGACAACATGGATAGTAGGATATGTCCTGTCTTAAAATGATACAAATCAGCAATTCCTGAAACTATTCTCTTTTCCTGTAAGAGTACCTGCTGTTACGACACTGGGGTAGAAATATGAGATCGTTTTAAGACAGACGCGCCAAACAGCTGAGATTTGAAATTGTTTTAAAGGGGCGCTTACGTGAAACATCTGGAGCGGTTTGGTGGTGAGCTGTCTGCTGCGGTTGCGTCCAGACACTGCAATACGAGACAAAAAAATAAAATAATGACTGGAAGTAAAACTACTGTTTGTTATGTGCACGCTGAAGACTAGTTGCTCTTTGTAATATTTATGGTGCTTCAGTGCAGACAGGACTTGGCTCGCGTCATTACGCGCAGCGATAATTCAAGCAGCCGACACTCTCCACTGGAGACTCGGTTTCATTTTATAGGGTCCTTCCAGACAGTCGCAGCTTCGAAGCTTTTGGTTTTGTGAAACCAAATGGCTGCACTTTCACTTTGCTGAACGAGCTTATGACGCTCACTCACACATCAAATTTCCGTTGCGAAGCCTCCTGTTTCCTTTCTCACAAGACTAATTTCCTGAAATTAGCAATTATGAGGAAAAATAATTGTCAGACAGCCCAAACATTTCTGTGCCAGTCGACGCTGTCTGTAGTTCTAATCATGGCTAGATCCAGAGAGGTAAACTACCATAATCAAAGCCACATGTGCTCTCCAAGAAGAAGCCACTCTGGAAGGTCACAACGTGTGTGTGTGTGTGTGTGTGTGAGAGAGAGAGAGAGAGAGAGAGAGAGAAAGATGGTTGTACACGCGATTGCTGGATGTGTCAGTGGCAGCACACATTGCTTATCCTTGAAAAGCAATTGGCGATAGATAGTTATCTATTGTTATTTACTATCTATAATGTATTGTATGCAATATAATGTTACAAAATTATTCATCCTTTGAAACTTTTTAATCCCTGTGATAAGAGATTAAAGCATTGTTTATCTTTGTCATTCATTTTAAATATTTTAAAGCCTTCCCAGAACTTTAATAACAAAATAATATAACCTTTTAGCAAAGCTGTTGTTAATGGAGCTGTTGTTAATGTTTTTTTTTTTTTTTTTTTTTTTTGCTGTTGTTGTTTTTTATTTTGTTTTTGTTTTTTTTTTTACTTTTTTTACTTGCTTAGAAATGGTGTATGTGTGAGGTAAAAGTTGACTGCAGACAACACTTCTTATAAGGCTGTTAAAAATCCCATAAAAATGGCCTGTAATCAGGAGCAGACGTAAAGCTTAGCTTTCCAACTTGATATCTAACTTTATATCTAAGCTGGAATTTATGCATTTGTCTCTCAGTCAGAATGTTCTACTTGATATCTCTCTTTTTTCTCTCCCTTTCCCCCTTTTTCTTGTGGGTTTAACAAGAAACAGCAGAAAGCAATCTCACTGCTGTCAGGCGAAGGAAATTACCGGTACAGAGGGCATTTTAAATGACCATAATCTTCCAGAGGGCATTGATTTTCTTTTGAACTGGAAGTAGCTCCATCCTGTCATGAGTGTGTTACTCAGCAGTGGGCCACTAACGACAAGCATCCTTTCAGAATGGCCCCTAATAGGGCCTTTACCCACTGATGCCTAAATTAAAGCCCATAGACCTACACAACTATCTCAGGTTACCTACAGGCTCTATATTAACTAGTCTGTGTCTATTTAAAAAAACAAACAAAAAAAAACATATAATTGTATATTTATTATGCTGTCCACAATTACAATGAAATCTGGTTTTTTTTTAAATGTCTGTACATTAGTGAGAATATCAAATAACATCCAAACATGCAAATAATAGCTAAGTGCGATATGGCCTGTCGTATATGTACCATGGAAAATTCATTATATGATAGTTATAGAAGGATAATATTGAAATGGCACAGACTACCGAAGTCACAGTAAAAGCATTAAACTAAATGGGTAAGATGTTTTTAAATAATGAAGAATTTAAATAATAATGATGAAAAGGAGAATGTAGAAAATATTGGTATAGACCCACATTTATTATTTTCATTAAAATAGATCTATGGTTGTGTATGTACTGCATCTTGGTAAATAAAATCATATATATATTTTTAATTGCTAAGGTCTGGTTATTTATGGATGTAGTTTTTTTTTTCCAGGAATTATAGATAACAGTGAGTGGGGACATAATTTAGTCTCAGTTTTCAGTGAAGACTTCAGTTTGATATCAGGAAAAGTCAGCTCTGGAAAATGTATTTTCAAGTGCTCCTCCAAACTGTCTCCTGTCCTTCCCAGTCTGGAAATTTAGCTTACCTACTGGCATTTTTTGGGATCCAGGAGGTGAATGATATTCAGCTTTAATAATTAAAAAAAATGGGTATATTCTGAATAATTAAATACATGTAAGGAATCCATAGATTTGAGAAAATCTAGGCTGTTTGAACATTGCAAACCTCTTCCCCTCTGCTGAACAGCACAGCTTTTGCACAGTTTTATTCTGTGAGATATGTGCCAGGTTTAAGGTAGGAGATGTATAGACAACTTCAGAATATTCTAGTACCATATGTCCCTCAAGTCAAAATGTATCAAGAATTCTCAACAATAATAACCGTGATTAAAAATATTACACTATGCCTAAAATTATAACAGTTTCCAGAACTTCAAATCATAATGTTTTATTTCCAAATTTCCTTCACAATACAGATAACAAATATAGTGTGCTGTTCCAAAGGAGATTTTTTAAAACTAACTACTGATGTAATGCAGACACTGTTTCACACTGGCCTTGTGCAAAGCATAACACAAATGTAACTTATTACTTTTTTTTTTAAAGCTACAACAGCTTGTTTGAATCAGTATAATGCCAGTGAGCTCATGTATCCATTTGTTTCGTAAATCCAAACACCAGAATGTTCTGTATTGTTCCTTATCCACAGTAAACCAAAGCTAGCAAGATCCAGACAAAAACACTAGACTCAGACTCTAGCAACCCTAAGAGCCTGTACAACTGAGAGGAAGCCTAGACTAAACAACTTAATTAAGTACATGTCAAGACATCAGCACACACTCCTCTTTTAATGCACATGACCAGCTGCATTTGCACTGTAATTTCTTCAAGTTTTGTAAGTGTCTGGTAAATGGCTCTAACTGATCCTCATGGTAAGATGCATTGTGCCCAGGGTTGGATGGCTTGCAGCTCCATTTGGGACAGATCCATCTTCTGTCAGTGCCTGCTATAAATCCCATCTGCTCCCTCCACACACACACACACACACTTCCTCACCTGTGGCAAGACTCCTGGGGAGATATATGTGGTTCATATGGAGGGTTGTAAACCTCCTGGGGCAAGGGAATCCAGTATGCAAAACAATGTCACTCAGTTGTGATTGAAAGCATGAGGCATGCATGGAAATGTAGGTTTAACTTTCACATTTGCAACTGAAGCTGGCTCAGAGCACAGGATCAGATGTGAGAAGGAGGAAGATCTCTAAAGCTGTCTGGCATGGGAACAACAGGAAAGTTTTCCACCAAATGGCCTAAGCAGAGTTATCGGTTTTTTAGCTAAATGTGTTTGCTTTACCATTTCTGAATGTTAAAACTGTGATACTGCACGGTTAAACGGTGCATTATTAATGAAGGGTTGGCAGTCCTGCTGGAAAATCCAGCTTTGGCCAGCTTGGATCCTGGACTGGTTAAGCTGCCTTATATGTTTAGAGCTGGTTGAACTGGTACTCCAGCCTGGTGAAGCTGGTGTATAAGCTTGGTGGAACTGGTGAAAGCATGGTTAAAATGAGGGACCAGTTTGGTGATGCTGGTAAATGCATGGTTATGCCAGTGGACCAGCTTGTTGAAACAGGTGAAAGCATGCTTAATGAGTTGTTGTGATTTATAGATGATAGTTGCCTAGACATTTAAAACAATTATATATCGCTTTTCCCTCCATTATGCTTTTCATCTCACTTCACACCGAATTCAACATTGCAAATTACTTCCAGATTTTGGTCTTTCCAGGTGCTGTTTCACTTCTAAATAATATTTTTATTGGCATAGACTAGTTGACTAGTCAACTTATATAATCGCTAGTCACCACTGTGGGATGTCGACTAGTTGGGCAGTGGAAAAATAACAGTGAAGCAGAAGGTAAAGGAAGTGGCAAAGTATACTTTAATTGTTAGTCTGAAAATATTTCAGATCAGAGGAAATCAATTCTACAGTCCATTGCACAAGACTGGCATGATACTGATGCCTGATCCCTCTGCAATATTTCTACAGTTGTTCCTTTTCCTTCTGTGTTTGTGTTTTAGTAATAGCTTTCCCTCATTTGAGTTATTTATTCCGGAAAGTAGAGAGCATGGCCATCCCTTTTGTTTCCATGCTTTCAAAGGTTCAACTGAAGTTTAACTGAACTTGGCGCGAAACCCCTTTTTTCCCTTTTAGTCTGGCCTCCTGACTCATTATAATATAACCAGGCACCCTTTATGTTGTAAGTAAAATCAGTTTGTTTGTTTCTTGTGTTCATTAAAAAGAAAATGCAAACTGTCAGGTGTTTAAATGACACATTTACTTAGATTTTTGATGGCCGATTGAAAGCTTTCCTACGCACCGTGCTTTATGTTGAAAATAAACAACAGAAGCAGCACCACCACTGCCCCGAGTGGCTTAAGCAGCATATCACATTCTACCCAGATGGAGACCCTCATGCGCTCTTAAACTGTAACTTATTTTTGTTGTTGACTAAATAAACAATGTGTCAGTTAAATAAAAAAAAAACTATCTTAAATGAAATTTTTACACATTGTGACATAACTCTAACTAGTCAAAATGTAATCACAGATATCTTTGAAAGATGAAAAGTCAATATCAAATCATCACTAGTCAGCATTCTGACAAATAAATATTATACTATCTCCATGTAAGTTTTGACAGAGTCACCTCAAATTTGTCCCCTTCAATTATTAAAGAAATGGTTGTAGGATACAGAAAATCAGTACTTAACAATTGCTTTGGATTTGAAACCTAATGAAAAGCTTTTGACTGAAGCAGTCTAAGAATATAAAGGATCATAAAATATACCGCATGGAAGAGTTAACCAAGATCACTCTAGTCTTCTCCAACTAGTTACATATGATAGGAAAGATTAGTGCTGTATTTATTACTATTAATTGTGGGAAGGCCAATATATTTGAAACCAGCATATTGCAATCAAAAGAAAGCTGTCTGGAAATCCTCCCTAACAGCCTTCTAGTCTGATGTAGACTTCTATAACTAGTAACAAACTTTTTAGTGAATCCTAGGGTCGGCATGCTATGATTTCTTTACAATGGATTTAAATGGGAGAGTAGGACAAAGACACCACATATGAAGACAGGGAAAAATGAAATCCAAATGAATTCCAATCAATTCCAATGAATTAGTGGATTGATTTAGGTTAAATAATTGAAATGTTATATATATATATAAGGTCCGGAATGACAATGACAGAGTTTTTGTGATTTTGCCTTTATACACCACCACAATGGATTTGAAATAAAACAATCAAGATGTGAT